>CM034152.1:178034795-178589674 GCA_019776745.2 Taxus chinensis | reverse complement strand
TTGTTGATAAGTGAAATTTGTGCTTATCTTGCTTATTTTATTGAGTGAGGAATAAATTTTGAGGGATGCATAAGAGTTATTTTTCTTAGAGGGAGGCATAAGATTCTTGTGGGTATGTGATTTATTTTCTTGGAGGCTTTTAGGTGGGCACCCAAACCCTTGGGAGGCATAAGTAGATCCCCAGATTCCTTTCTCTTTCTTGGCTTTAATTATTGTTCCTTTTTTCTTGGGAACTTGTATTTTTGTTGTGATTTTGGTATTGTATTTGTTATGTTGAATGTCTTGTTTTGATGTTGTTGTGGAAGCTATGTAAGTTTCCAATGGTTGTCTTATACCCCTTATTGTTTACTTTTTTGGGCTTGGGGGCCAATGAGGGAGAAAGATTCTCTTCCTCATTTGGATTATTGGTTGGGTGGAGAGTGTTGCATAATCCCCTATTTTGTTGTTTTGTTTCTGATTTGGAAAATATTGTGGAGCTCAAGTTAAGATCGGTCATTGTTTCACTTGAGGAATATGAGGAGAGATCCCACTTTGTAAAATAATTTCCACGTTTTCTCCACTTAAGTGGAGGGTTTATAACTTGCATTTTAGAGAGGTTTCATATTTTTGTAAATATTTTGTGAAAGATTGATTTGTATTAAACATTACAAATGTATGTATGCTTGGAAATTATGCAAAATGAAATGCTATTACTACTATGAAATCCCTTCATCTTGAATACTTTACCAAGAGGGTAGGAAAAGGAAACTTGTATCTTGAATGGTTTAGTTCCTGTCCAAATTTAAGCTCTCTAAATGAAAGCCTATATTCAACTTAAAGTTTGTTAATCTGCTTCATTTTAAAAGATTGGTGTTCTTGTTGAAAATACACTTGTTTGTTTTAAATGGTTGTAATTTACTTATTGTGAAAGAAATGAAATAGTTTCTTGTTTTAATTGAAAATGAATGCATATTTAGAATATAGTTACATTCCTTATTATGTTGAAGAAAGGAAATTGTTGTTTAGAATTCTTAGAATGAGGAAAAATATCCTCTTTGCAAATTATGTTAGGTTGAATGAGAAATTTTATTAGTTTTATCAATGTTACTCTTATTTGGATAGGTAGAAAACTATGGCTGCATTGCCCTGTATATCACTATATCATTCCAATCATTTTTATCACTTAAATAAAGCAAAAAAATAAAGATATATCTATATCTAGATGTAATTATAATTTAGCTTAATTATATAAATTTGTTTTACAAGTTTATATATATATATATATATATATATATATATAGTAATAATATTAAAACAAGACTTAAAAAAATGTATTTTGATTAATTTTAGATAAGTCGTAATGTACCTGAGTTGGGTTTATTTGTTATAGTTTGGGGGAGGAGATGGGAGGTCACTAACCCCACCCCCATCCCATTTTAGTATGGGATGGGGGGTGGGGTTGATGATCTACCCCCTGTTGGTATGCAAATTTGTTCTCCTTTTCAAGCTGAGAAGCACCATGGATTTTACATGGAGCTTAGACATAGATAGATCATAATGTATTTGTTTTGTAGCCAAGGATAAGATCTATCTAGCCCTTTGTCACTTAGATTTGTGGAGAGATGGATAGTACCTTCAAGAGGATTTGACCTATCATCACTACTTTAGTCCGTGCCTTTCAAATATGGTGAGAGGACCCATAGTGTAACCTTTGTTTGATGAAGGAGATGGAGATATCCTTCTTTTGCACAAATTTAATGAAGAAAGCCTTACGAAATTATGATCAGTACTCTATAATTTAACTCTCAAGAGTTGTCACTTCTAAAAGATGGCGACACTTTCAAAACAAGGCTAAGGTTACTGAAGAGATTATGAAATCCTGATTTTTTTGAATATTTTAGTAAATAGATTTTGTTCCATTGTGAATATACAGGGAAAAATAGGGGTAGTTCATGATGGATTCATGGTTTTTGAATAATTTGGTGGGAGATTAAGCAGGATAAATTTGATTATACGAGATCTTTGAGAGACTTCACAATAATTGGAAAGCTAAATGATGGAAAGCTTCAGTATATCTAAGATATTCCTTCAACCATATGGTGTGCTTCAATGGATTCCCAAATCAGCACGTTTTCACATAATATCTAAGAATCTAACACAAAGGCTCGAGCTAAAGACTTAATAAAACATCAAAGACCCCTAGTTCCTCACACCTAAGATGCACTCGAAGGCTTACAGTCAATCTTTATCAAAAAATGACAGTGAAGTGATTTTAAATTATTTATATCATCAGAGGATGAAAGATCTTCTTGAAATGAAATTGCAAATGCTACTAAATTGTCATAGGAATGGGATCCTATTTGATTTAGAGGGACTTTAATAAAAGATTGCAACAGGAATAAGAAAAACTTACAAATGTTATGAAACAAAGAAGACACAAACTGCTCCAAGATTGACACAAAATAACTTGATATTGAAAGATTCATTAGCAGGGGAAAGCTTCAAGAGAAATGTCAATGCTTGTAAATGGCTATACATCTACAACCAACTTGACATTATAGAAAATTTAACACAGAAGAAATTAACCAAGTATCTCAGATTGGTCTCTTAGGAAGACGGGATCTCTCAAATTTTCTCTTAAGAATTCAACCCCCAACCTTTTGTAAGAGTATTCTCATTGAATTTATACATTTCACTCACTCACTCATTCAAAATTTTCCTCCAAAAAAGAAGAATATTTGAAGTACCTTTCCTTATTACCAATTTGCCTCAGAAAGTGACTTTTAGCAAATTTGTAACAAAAACTTGCTAAGTGGACAAATTATGAACTGATCACATTTCTCAGACCTTCGACTAATGATTAAGATGCCATGCCACAACTTTTTTGTAGTCCTTCTAAACATTCTGATTCTATAATGTGATAAATCCCCATTTTAATAATTTTCTGGAGGCTCTGTATAGCTAGATCTAACAAGTAATCCTTTTGGCTCTCGATGAAACACCTTTTTCATCTTTTGCACCTGTAACCTCCATCATTTCATCATTTTCCCTTTCTTTCCTCTGCAACTCTACCACACATCCATCTTCTCTATTAATTCACATTTTTTCAAGTGCCTGAGTGATTCCAACTTCAAGATATCATCCTTAACAATTCTTAGACTCAAAAATTAAGTTCTGAATCCATTTAATGGAAATTTGCAACCAAAAATGACAAGGAATTTCTTCAAAAACTAATGAAAAAAAGTGTGCATTCATATCTCCAGGAGTCTTGGAGAAAAAATGGTAGAAAAATAGGTGAAATTCATAACAACCATTGATTCTGCCCCTTCTCTACTTTATATAATAGTCTTCCACGTGTTTCCTTGGCATAAATACAAAAGGAGAAGCACAGGGGCAATTTTCCAAATAAACGCGGGCCTTCCACCTAACCTGGGCCCAAGAAAAACCCCTTTGACCTTTGAAAAAATCTCATTAAAAAATGAGTTAGCTGAATCTTCCACGTGTCTCAATGGCACATTTTGAGATGATCCCCAAAAGTGGAGACCCCAAACAAGTGCAGGATCATCACATGTCTCAGTCCAACAAAGTTGTTAACAAATTTGAAGGATCAACGGAAGGCGTCATGTGTCTAGGGTCTGAGATAGTTTTCCTTGGCCGTTGAAAAGTCCAAGCAAGGGTAGAGTGAGAATAAGCCTCCAAGTTTCTTCCTAGCGTTTCTTCAAAATAAAAATTTAGGGGCCAGTCCCCAAATAAGTGCGGTCCCTCCATGTGTCCCAGACCTTAGAAAATTACTTTGAAAAGTTTAAGTATAGAGCAGAGCTAGCAGAAGCCTCCACGTGTCTCCCTGTCATAACTGTTAAGGTGTGACCCTGAGGCAAATCCTCAAATGATAGTCGGCCCTCCATGTATCCATGGTCCGCCAAAGCTGCACCAGTCACATGAAAAAAATTTCCAAGTCTGGGCAAGGCAATGGAAACCTCCACATATCTCCTCGACGCAACTCTAACGTCAAACCAAAAGGTAAATTTTCAGATGAACACTGACCCTCCACGTGGACAAGCTTTGAGTTAAATCGGGCGTTAGAGTTTCAAAGTGCCTCGGTGAGCCGCATCCAACCAAAAAGGGCCACATTTACACAGATGCTAAGATGTAAATTTGATGGGCAAAACACACCCATCAAACCGTAAAATGTAGGAAAATCATCATTTGCACCTGGAAATGAAGTTTTATTCAAAGACAGAGAATTTGGAAATGATATATGGCCCAAATATGATCTTCCGAGCCACATCCAACCACGTTTCCATAGATACTTGGGACAAAAATGACAGGGAAAAGAAAATGTGTGTCTGAAAAATGGAAGGAAGGTAAAAAAACCTAAGTTTTCACCCAAGTTACAGATATTTTTACGTGGACAAAGGAATGAAAAACAAATTATGGACTTTAAGTGATCCTCGACCAAAAAAATTGACTAATCATGACAAGCAAATAGAGGAAAAAGTTTTCATACTTCAATACGGAGAGATAGAAAACATGATAGCGCTCGCAAACTGAAGAATTTTAAGGACAAATGGGGTGAGACTAAATTGATTATCAACATCAGCTCTGACTCAGGGATGGGAACTCCATGTGAGTGCCATAAGAACAAATAGTAGACCAAGTGCTAAAAATAAACCATTGGGAAAATGAGTCAAAGAGTAAGCTTGCAGAGTAGGACAATAATAACCAACTCCCCGAAGGACGAACTGAGAAATCAACAAAATGGCCACCAAGGACTAGGACAAAAAAAAAAAGAAAAATATGAAAGTAGAAATAAATGCAAGGACTATACATTGTATAATGGATTATATCTAGATAATGAGAAATGAATCAAAAAAATGTTTCAAATGCTTGCCACTAACAGGAAATTCAAGCAATTCCTTGTCCATGTCTTTTAGGAAGAATTTTTTTCACCAATTCAAATATCAATTGAATAAGGTCCCATGCACAATGCATCAAATTTACCATGCTTTCACTTATCTTCATGCTTGCTATCCCATAATAGAACAAGATCCCCAATGCTAAAAGCTCTTGGAGTCACCTTTTTATAAAATAACTTCTTCATCTTTTCTCTAGATTTCACATGCCTCTGATGGGATGCCCTTCTTTCTTCATTTAACTCAATAATCTGATTGATTCAAGCATTATTTGGACTAACTCCCTGATCTTCAATTTTTTGACCAAAATGAAATGAATGCAATTGCAAATGAAGGGGAAACAAACCTTGAGTTCTATATACCAGCTTAAATGGGATTTTACTAGTAGCTCTTTTGACAATGATTTTGTCAACCCAAAAAACAAACTTCGGTTGCTCACCCCACTTTTTTTTGTTCATTTCCAAGGTTCTTTTAATGATCTTCAACAAGTTTTTAATGCTGAACTCACCTTGTTCACTTCCTTGGGGACTGTAGTTAGAAGCATATGTCTAATTGATTCCATACTCTTTGCACATTACCACCAAAGGTTTGGCTCTAAAATTCATGGATTTATCAACAAAAATCTTAGCTGGCACTCAAAATATGCATATGATTCGATTCAGCATGAACTCCATGATGACTTGGTGTGTTGCTTTCTTGGTGGGGATTGCTTCCACCCACTTAGTGAAATAATTAGTGGCTACAAGAATCCATTTATGACCAGCACTAGAAGGATCTGAAATTTTTCCAATGAAATCAATTCCCCATTAATTAAATGGGTCTTTTATTGACACATGCTACAAAGGAAGGGATCTTGAAGCTTTCATTCTTCTAGAAAAAACGCTCGCAACTTTCAAATTTCCTAACCGATAGAGTTGTATCTTTGAAGAGATTTGACCACCAATAACCAGCCCTCAAGATTTTATGTGTTGTAACTCTTCCAGAAAAATGTCCCCCACAAAATTCTCTATGGATATCAGAAATTACCTTTGGGGCTTCATCCTCAGTGATGCATCTCAAGAGCACTCCCTCAGGGTTCTTCCAAGCTAACCCAAAATAAGTAATGACATATTTTTTGGAGGCTAATGTAAGAGATCTTTTATGATGTTTAGTCAAATGTTCAAGATAACATAGATGTCTAAGATAAAAGATTATATCCTTGTACCATTCAGAGCTTACCAACTTTTCAAGGAAATCCACCCTTTCTCCTTCTACTTCATTCATCTCTATAGTTTGCAAGTTTCTCTCAATGAAAATCCTAGCTAAGCCCACACCTCTTATCAATTTCATGGTTTGGATATCCATGTCATATTCCTGCAACTTGTTTACCCATTTGCATCTTTTTCTTGAGACCACCTCTGATAAGATGTCTTTCACCATGGTGTGGGGAACATAAGCAACAACTTTAGAGCTCAATATGTAAGGTCTAAAAACCTTTGTTGCTTTCACCATGACAAATGCTTGCTTCTCCATGATGTTGTACATCAACTCAAGTCCTTGTAATGCCTTACTGAAAAAGGAAATCGGTCTCTCAGCCCCTTCATCATCCTTATACAACAAGATAGATGCAATGGTGTTTTCTAAAGAAAACTAAAACATTTGAAAAGGCTTCATGTTATTTGGAGCTTCCAAAGAAGGTGTATGCTTTAGTGCTTCTTTGATCCCAGTGAAAGCTTGAAGGGAACTTTCTTCCCATTTGATAACTTGGTCCTTCTTCAGCATGCTAGTAATGGAGATGGTCAGATCAACAAAGTTAGACAAAAATCTTCTAATAAAGTTTATTTGTCCAAAGAAGTATTGAACTCCCTTCTTAGTTCTCAAAATTGGAACCTTGCTAATGGCTTCCATTCTATCATGATCAATCATGACCCCTTCCTTTGATATAATGTGACCAAGCAACTTTGGATTTTGCACTCCAAAATGGCACTTCTTGGGATTCAATGATATGCCATACTATCTACGCTTTAACAACATTCTCTCTAAGTGTTCTAAGTGATCACTTCTTTTTCTCGAAAACAGAGTTACATCATCTTGATAAACAACAATGAAATCATTAATATAACCAACAAACGCTACATCCATTGCTCTTTGGAAAGTTGTTCCAACATTCATTCAGCCAAAAGGCATCCTAACATAGACATAAGTTCCCCAAGGAGTGGTAAAGGTAGTGTTTATTCTTTCTGACTCCTTCACAACAACTTGATTATAGCCAAAGAAACCATCCAAAGAGGATACTAATTCAGAACCAGTTACCAATTATATCATATACTCCATGTTTGTAGAGGGTAATTATCTTTCAATGATTCTTTATTCAAGTTCCTAAAGTCTACGCACAACCTTATATCACCATGTTTTTTTCTGAGAGGCACTAGATTTGCAACCCAAGATGAGTACCTTGAGTGCTGAATGATCCCTCCATCCCTCAACTTCTTCAATTCTTCTTGCATCTTAAAATAAAGAAGTGGATTGATTAGCCTCTACGTTTTCTTAAAAGTATTAGCATTAGATTCAAGAGGAATTTCATGTTGGAACAAATCTTCCCTGTATGACTTCAACTCAGAGTAAGACCAAGCTAGGTAGTCTTGATATTTCTTCAACAATTGAACATAGGATAGCTTCTCTTCCTTGCTCAGATTGCTTCCTAACCATATTTTACGTGGGTTTTCCTTTGTGCCTAGGTCATGCTCTTCCACATCTCTTGAAACTGACATACTTCTTTTAATAATGTAATCAGCATTATCAAATTTTGATTCAAGTGCCACCAAATCTCTAGGAATCATGTTTGTCTTCACCTGGATGATGTCTTTACAAATTAAAATTTCCTTTCCTTCAACTTCACACACCATTGGTTCCCAATATATATTTTGGTTAGCAAACTCACCTTGGTTCTACAGAAACCATTTCACTTGGGCATCATCATTGAAAAATTTCCAATTTTTAACGTTAGGGACAGATGGCCTTATTAATATTTCAACATTATACTCAAAAAATGGAGATACTGTAGAATTTCCAAATATGGATCCTAGTACTTTTAACTTGTCTGCAACAACATTAAACTTTCTATCATGGTCTAAAATATTAAATTAGTCAAACATTTCAATCGAATCCCAGACTGCATGCTTGTATTGTTTCATTATCTTATTTTTAGTAGCATGCATTTTTCTAATCTACTTGACAATTAGTTCTGAATCTCCTTTGATAATGATATCCTTTATATCATATTTCCATGCAATTCTCAAACCCAATAATAGTTCATCATATTCAACAATGTTTTTAGTGCATTTAAAGTTGAGTTTGAAAGAAAAATAAAATGTTCCTCCCCTAGAGAAATCAGAACAATACCAACAACATTTCCAAACTTGGAACAAGCTCCATCAAATAACAAGGTCCAAGGAAACCTACTTGTTCAAGACATTTACATTGATCAATCTTGTGCTCTTTGTCATCAGAAAATCCAACAAAGTTATCATCATCTACATCAGCATACAACACGTCATAAGAAGCATTATTGGGATCTTCAATGAGGTGCAACATCTTCTTCTCTCCATACAAATTTACAAGGTTGGCTTAAATTGGAATGGTGGCAAAAGACATATCCATCTGAGCACTTCAACCAACACTTTTAGCCGATTTTCTTGATAACAACATGCCCCATTTTGTAGGGCAATCAACAGTAACAACATCAAGTTTCATGTTCTTACCTGGATAAGCTGTAAGTTGTACAACCAAACCTTTTACACATCCTACAACTGGAACCTCTCTAGAATCCATTGCAGTACACTTGCTGTAAGCTGCTGTCACTTTATTGTTCAATTCATTCATAACCTCTAGAGGCTTAATATTGCATGATGCTCCAGAATCAAACATACAATTGTGTAACAGTCTTTCCTTAATAATCAACTTTGTAAAAAATTGATCAACATTTAATTGAGACTCAACCAAAGATATTCCCAAGTAAACTTTAGGTGGTTCACCTATCTCCTCCAATGCTCATGGTTTTTCTAGGTCTACAATGGTTGCAGGAGGAGTGTTTACATTGTTTATATTTCTACCTTGGGTACTCCTATCTTCTTCCAACCCCAAATACTCAAAGGCCTTCTTCTTGTGCTCAGGAGTCCTAAGCAGTTCAGAAATTGGAACATAAATCTTGATCTAAATCAAGACTTGGGTGATGTCATAAGGAATGTATTTCGGAAAAGCAACATTTGGAGAAAGATTAACAAACTCATTAGATGGCACAAGATTTTTCACATTTTGGGAATGGGTGGGAACAACGGTTCTACTTGATACAACTAGTCTTTTTCTAGATGCATCTTTCTTTAGAGTTTCTTTCAGGACATTGGTGAGAACCAAGGTTTTTGGTTTGAATTGAGGCCCTACCCCTTTGACAGCTTTACTTCTTTTGTTCTACTCTTTTTCTTGGGAAACAACAACATTCACTAACAATTGTATATCCTCTTCTAATGGGATTCCTCCATTGTAATTCTTAATCAGTAGAGCTCTTAGGTACTCAAAATCATTATTAGGAAGTTCAAAATCTTGTACCATATTGATTTCTAAAGAATGTGAGGGAAGAAGAAGAGGTACCAGGTGTACGAAATCCCAAAAACTTACAGCAGTTCTTGCACTTATTACTTCAGTTGAAGTTGCTCCTTGCTGTGAGATTTTAGAGCAATCCACCATGCATGCATCATTATCAGTGTTGTCATCATCATCAGCCTCTTCAACTTGCTGATCTACTTCACATGGTGGGTGGGGTAAGAAACTTTTATCACACCAATCAATTTCATTTGTCTCTTCAACAACAACTCTAACATTTAGAGGATCAGGCACTACTCTATTTCCCCTAACTTGGGGTTGTCTAGCTCCCATGGGTCCTTTACCTCTGTCATCGAATCTCTTATCATTTCTTGGATGATTTGCAAATTTGTCTTGTCCTTGTTGCTTATGCTAACCTGTAGAACCTTGTCCAATTCCTTTCTCTGCCCTAGCTAGCTTGTAAGATATTTCTTTGACAACTTTGGACAAAGCCTTTACAACTTCCTCAAGATCCACAACTTTACTAGATTGAGGCTTCTCTAGGTTGATCAGTTTGACACCCTCCTACTTAGGAGGTTTTCCAAATGCTTTAATGTTGTTCTCAATTTGTAGAGCCATGGTAAAGGTCTGCCTCAAAGTTCCAGGGTTCTTATCCCTTAAATAGTTAGCTACTTTCTTATCAAATGCATCTAAATACTTTATCAGATATGATTCATCACATGGCCTCAAATTAATTGGTATTATTGTCAATGTTTTCTTAAATATTGTATTGAAATCATGCACAGATTCTTTAGGATTATTTTTTAAATTTTCAAATTCTGATAAAAGAAACCTAGGGTCTGGTTTATCTCCATACTGCAATCTAAAAGCATTTTTCATATCTGTCCAAGAATCAATGGAATTATCTGGAAAATATTTATACCAATACCTTGCATCTTCTTCTAGAGTATGGATAAAAAATTTAATGTACACATCCTCAAATTATATTTTAAAGTCCTCCATCATATTGACAAAGAGCTTCAAGTGTTGACCACCAATTACTACATTATTTCCTTAAAATTTAGGAAATATATTTCTTACATCTTGTGGCACAGCATTTAAATAGCAAGCCATACCTCTAAAATTGATGGAACGAAAAGTATTCACAACAAATGGAGGTCGGGGTGGATGCTAAGCCATATTATTTTTAGGAGGTTATCTTACAAGAGAAACAAAATGATGAGGAGTGAGGGGTCTATGTGTTATATGGATGTAATTCTCAGCATGACTGCCCTTTAAAGGCTCTGTTTCTTGGAAAAATCTATCAAATTTAGAAAATACAAGGGAAAGATTAAGAAGTAAATTTTCCAAATACAAAAGAAGGACCCTCTCCAGATGGAGAATTCAATTCAAAAAAGAGACTACCTGATTCAGAAGCACTTGAGGAAGTATTGCAATCTTCAATCATAGATTGATCAGTTTAACCAATGGAGATCTCTTTTCTTGATGCTTGATCTCCAAAAACCTTCCAAATTCTTCTTCCTTTTGAATTAAAATTTCCCAACTCTTGAAACAACCTTCTATTAGGGTCCCTGACGAAGACAAATCTTCTTCCTTCTAGCTTTGCAGAGATTAATGAAAAATCTTACTTTATATATGTTAAGATGTAACGCTCATAAAACCAACCCACTTGAGACCCAAGAATAACCTAGGATTAGTTAGGAAAAATTATGCAATAATTTTTTTGTTTAAAAGAATTTGTAACCAGGTTATAAGAAAAATAGTTGTCACAAGAAAATTTCAAAGCCAAATACTATTAATAGCTTATAGTTTTATTAATACGACAATTATAAAATATCACAAGGTCCAAACTTAGGGTTAGATTAATCACTTAGGTAAAGAGGGTAATTTCTCACTATACCACTCTCTAACAGGATTAAAAGATTAAAATTGATTTTTCTCAAAATTATCGTACTCAAAACTTCCCAAAAACATTCCCATTAGATAGGAAATTTCCTCACCTTTCCGGTGATATAAATAAGTCCTAACTCCTCATATTTCTCAAGTTATGTGCTGGCAGGCATTGGGGTGAAAATTTTCCCCAAGAGCGGGCCTACAGGCCTGGGGAAGAAAAAATTCCCCAAGGGCGTTTGGGTTAGCAAAGTTGGGGAGGAAAGTTGGATTATCAGTGCTTGGAGTGAAAATCACACTTTATCCCCATGTACCCATGAGTCTGCGGCTGGACTCCGTGCCCGAATACGATATTATACCACGAGCTGTAAGGGACACATGGCACGTTCTAAGCCAACACGAGAGAGTGGGTTAACTGGGAAAAAAAGGCATTTTTTCCATAAGGGTTAAAAAGGTGAATGGGATTATAACTCACCCGTGCCTCTGCCAGTGCCTCACGACACCATGTGTAAGATGTTCATTGGATGTAGATTGGCGGGTCAGTGGGGACATTTGGGGAAAAGTTGATTTTTAAAGCATAAAGCTTCAAGACACTCCACTGACACGTCGTGGAGACACGTGTCATCCATCCATTGGCTGTGGGTCGGTAGGCCTACAGGAGAAGTTAGTAAACTTTAGCCAAAAACTCTTTTGAAGTGCTAAGGAAAAAAATATCCATGCCTCCGCCAATGCCTCTCTAAGCCATGTGTCTTTCAATGATTGGATGTGGCTGGCGGGGACATGAGGAAAACATAGAATTTTTTCCCAATTTTTTTTTTGATCTTAGATTATTTTTCCGCACGAAAGAAGGTTTTCATCCAGCAGGGTGGCGAGAAACTTCGTGATTTTTGCACTTTCAACAAAAAAAGTGAAAAAGTTAAGTTTCGGCCCGTGGGTCCGCCTAGCAATATTTTATTATTTAAATTTAACAGTTAGAATATTTTTGAAGCCAAAATGAAGTGAAAACTTCTAAGGGCCATAACATTTGATTGGAAACTTAGTTTTTGGAAAACGTTGACTTTTTGGAAAGATCTCGACGTTTTCTTTGCACATGAATCATTAAATTATCATTTTGTTAATTTTTAAGGGGTCAATTTCATGAAAACAATTTGTAGGATTTTAAAAGGCAAGCTGTTAAATTTTAACTTATGAAATTTCAATCAATTGATATCCTTCCTCTCTCAACATGTCAATTAGACATGGAGAACTATTCTTAGATGGATTTAGGATGGATTTGGAAGGTAGTTTTTTTTTATTGACTTCTAATTAAATAAACTACAACTTTGACAGCAAAAATGACAGTAAAACAGTTTGAGCCCAAATTTGCTATGTTTTCTAAGAAATTACTTAAGTTTTTTTGTCTAATTGAATGTTAGCATAATTTAGCATAGACATATTTATTGTATTTTATTGTGTTGTCTTTTATTTAATAATGTGCAACATGTGCACTCTAGTCTAGTGACTTGCATTCAATATTGATATTAGTAATAACTACATGTGCATGTGAGATGGGTCTTCTCATCTCATACTTGGTACCTGATAGGGTGTCATGTCTATCCATATGAGGTTGTCTAATATCTATAAATATTACATCTCTTACATTGTTATGTAATCTGATTTCATGATCAATAATATTTGTGAGGCTTTCATCCCTCTTTGGTCATTGCAATCTTATTCTATTCTATCATTTGGTATCAGAGCTATAACATTGTTATCATTTGGTATCAGAGCTATACCATTCAATATCCATTTGGTATCAGAGTAGGTTCTATCCAAGCAAGGTTGAAGAGGAGAACTATTGGAGAGGATCCATTGGAGAAGAAGATCTGCACCAAAGGAGAGCCATTGAAGCATCCCTCAACTAAAATTTGATCTATCCACTTATTTGGAAGGTAAATTTTTTATTTGATTAGTCATTGGCATAGCCAATTGATCCAACATATTGGCAAATATTTCAAATTTGGAGATCTTTAAAAAAAAGATCTAAGGATTTGGGGTTGAAAAAAATAAAGAGATCTTAAAAAAAAAGGAGAAAGATATTGAAAAAAAATTGCAGATCTAAAAAAACAGTGAAAAAAAAAATCAAATCTCAAAATAAAAAAATAAAAAAAATCAGATCTGAAAGTGGAGGTGTGAAGAATTCGGGAGCAAAAGTTGAAGCAGTCTCATCAACAAAATTCCAGCAGATAGCTCTTAGAAAAAAAGGACATAACTTTTTCATACAATGTCAGATTGATGTCCCATTTTTTTTTTCTAGAAAGAGAAGAAGTAGAGACACAAGTTTGCAATTTACATCATCTTCAGATTCAGCTTATACGTGTAACGAAATGTCTGTGAAAGTCAGGTCATTTTTTTCTAAAAAAATCAGATCTAGCTGGTAAATTGGTAAGATCTCAAAATCAAAGATTCCAATTCTTTTGAAATTTTGAGAGTTTTAAGAAAAATACTGTATGATGTTGCTGTTAAAATTTTAGAAAAACCCAGATCACAGTTTGTGAAAAAAAGTGAAAACAATATTCAGATTATTTGTTTGGTGAAAACAATATTTTATTTTTATGTTTGGTTCTATCACACTGAATCTTTGATCTCATAGTAGCATTCGGTATATACGGTGCCTCTAGGAAGTGATTATGGGTGATACAGTCATGACTAATACTGCACTTAACACCTAACACAACTACCTAAACTTCGCTTGGGTATAAACCCTATAAAATTGACGAGGAGTAATAAGGACACAATACACACACATTTGAGCCCTCCTATCCTTTTGTGCTTGCACAAACCCCTCTCCGTACTGTGTACGTACCACGTACTAAATTATTTCACATGTGTTAACACCTCTTTCTGCACTGACGGGTATATTGAAAGGGTGATCTTCTTACATGTACCGATGGGTATATCGGAAGGGAGCGTATATAGAAAGGTTTGGTATATTCGCCTGACGGTATATTGAGGGGGAGACCATAAACCTGGAGTGATAAGAGCCTTACGCTTTGTCAAAAATTTAGAGTTTCATAAATTCAGATTGCAGAAATGGGTGCACAAGCACCAAAGTTCTTCTTACCAGATTCACAACTGCTTAGAGGAGACAACTATGTTGCATGGAAACCGAAGATCAAGATGTTACTTGAGTTTGAAGACCTATGGATAGTTGTAGATGGAACAACAACAAGATCACTTGATGATGGAAGACAACAAGTTTAATTTGATAGGGCCAATCAAATGGCCAAGTTGATCATCTTGTTTTGCGTAACGGACGATGTGCAACCCCACATTAGAGATGCCACATTAGCCAAGGATGCATGGGATAAGTTCAGCACAGTCTATGAGGTAAAGAACAAAAATGCCATCCTCAACCTACTATCACAATTACATACTCTCAAGTTCAAGCACAATGAGAAGGTTGAAGCTTTTTTGAGATGAGTTGCTACTTTGAGGGCATCTCTATTGGCATTGGAAAAAGAGATAAGTGATGAGGACCTCGTACCAATTATGTTGTGAGCATTTCCTCCTTCCTACAGAATCTTTGTGACAACTATCAATATGAGTGAACACACAGTCACCTTTCAGAAGTTGGTCAATCTACTCCAACAAGAAGAGGCAATGAAAAACAAAGATTATGAATATGAGCAAGCACTATCTTCCAATTATAAAGGAAAGGGGAAATTTCAGTCCAATCATAAGAAGTCCCAACAAAATCATAGTCAACAAAGGGACCAAAGTCAAAGAGACAACACCAATACGTGTCCCATTTACAATAGAGGGGGGCATGAAATCAAATATTGTTCGTACAATTCCTACAAAAAGTGTTCATCAAGTAATTCAAAACCCAACAACCAATAGGGTAACAACAATTCAAATCAAGGGAAGTCGAACAAAACCAATAATCAAGGGTATAAAAATTGTAATTGGTAAACAAAACCCAAACAACAAGGGTACATTACTGAACATGAGGATGATTCAAATGAAAGACACCACATGTATTCTGCTCAATTGGATGAAGAAACCAAGTCCACACAAGATATCTGGTATGTTGACTCGAGTGTAACTCGACACATGACTGGACGTAAGGATTGGTTCTACACACTACGTGACTCACCTAACAAGAACCATGTGTCATTAGGTGATGAGTTATCATACAGTGTCAAGGGGATTGGAAACATTTCACTACCTCTTGAAAAGCATGACTGCAAAATCACAGATGTATTGTATGTACCTGGATTGACAAAGAATTTGCTATCAGTTAGTCAACTCCTTGATCACAACTTGAAGTTGGATTTTGACAGTAATAATGGAGAAAAATTGTGCTTGATAAGAGATAAGTCAAGAGGTTCCAAGATTGTAGCAAGAGCCTCTAATTTGCGATGCATGTTCCAACTTGATTTTTTCCACAAGGATGATCAAGCTCTAGTGGCCAAAGACACACAATTTGTAGAACTATAGCATTGCAGATATGGTCACATCAGTTTTGGCTATCTCCAAACACTTTAAAAGGGCAACATGGTGAAAGGATTGCCTACAATCAAGCACAACACTAACAAGTGTCACAATTTCCTAGATGGAAAGCAACACAAAGTACCGTTCTAGAAGAACACATATAGAGCTAAGGGAAAGATTTATTTGGTGCACAACGATCTTTATGGGCCCATGCAACCAAGTCATTCTGGATGTCAATACTTCATGCTTTGTGTTAATGACTACTCAAGAAAGATGTGGATATATTATCTAAGAGACAAGAGTCAAGCCTTTGAGACATTTTAGAAGTTCAAAACACTTGTTGAGAATGAAGTTGGTCACAAGATCAAAACTCTCCGCTCAAATCGAGGGGGGAATTCACAAGAAATGAGTTCAAGACTTACCTGGAAGCTCATGGGATTCTTCAACAAATGCCTCATACTCACACACCACAGTAGAATGGTATAGTTGAGAGAAGGAATCGTACTATCATGGAAATGGTGCGATGTATGATTGATGAATCAGGTTTAACAAAGACATTTTGGGCAGAAGCTGCAAGAACTACAGTCTATTTGTTGAAAAGAGTACCCATAGTAGCTCTTGAAGGAGTGACACCTCAAGAAGCATGGTCAAATCGGAAACCATCAATTGCACACCTAAGAGTATTTGGGTGCAAAGCTAGCATGCACATACCCAAGAAGAATAGGAACACATTGGATATGAAAGCTGAGAAACTGATATTCATTGGATACAGTGAAGAAGCACTTGGGTACAGATTATGGGATCTGAAAGCAAAGAAAGTATACACAAGTAGGGATGTTGAGTTCTTTGAGAAGAAACAAGAAGATGCTCCACTCAACAACTCAAAAAACATGCAGAATACACCTCTTGTGAAGACAGAATTTGAGGTTCCCACTGAAGATGACAATGATGAATTGGATGATGGTGAAAAATTGGATCCACCACAAGCCAATGAAACAGCTAAGAAGTTATCTAAATGGTATACTCAATTAATAAGAGATGCAAATTTGGATGAAGCACCTAGCACATCATCCAATCCTGGACCTAGAACTTGCAGTCAAGCTCTTGAAGAGGTCAATTATGCCCTAATGAGCAAAGTTGTTGAAACAGTTGAGCCATCTATAGTTTAGGAAGCCCTACAATCAAAAGCTTGGAAAGATGCCATGGATTCAGAGTATCAGTCAGTGATGAAGAACAACACATGGCAACTTGTCGACCTTCCACCAAGGAAAAAACCCATTGGATGCAGATGGATATTCAAGACTAAGTACAAATCAGATGGGACTATTGAAAATTATAAAGAAAGGCTTGTAGCAAAGGGGCATGCACAACAAGAAGGCATTGATTATGAGGAGACATTTCCTCCCACAGCCAAGATCAAGACAATCAGGATGATCTTTTCTCTAGCTGCACAATTTGGTTGGAAAGTCCACCAAATGGATGTGAAAAGTGCCTTTCTTAATGGAGATTTGCAAGAAGTCTATATGACTTAGCCAGAGGGTTATGTAATACCAGGAAAAGAGATGATGGTATGCAAACTCATAAAATCTCTATATGGCCTAAAACAGGCACCCCAGGCATGGTACATCAAAATTGATGAGAATCTCATAAGTGATGGATTCAAAAGGAATCCTTATGACCCCAATCTTTACCTCAAAAATTAAGGGGGGGAGATTGTCATTGTGGTTATTTATGTCGACGATCTAGTCATTACAGGCAGTTTTGTGAAGATGATTGATGCAATAAAGAAGGATTTTAATTGATCGTTTGACATGACAGATCTCAGGCTCATGCACTATTGTCTTGGGTTGGAAGTATGGAAAAAAGAGAATCATATCTTTGTATCGCAATTGAAATACACCAAGAAAACACTCGAGAAATTTAGGATGATGGACCGCACTCCTATTGCTACACTTATGGAATCGAGACTTCAGTTATCTCATTTCAATCCATCACCTCGGGTGAATTCAACTCTCTATCGGCAATTGATTGGGAGTCTCATTTACCTAACATATAGTAGACCAGATATTAGCTTTGCAGTCATCTATTTATCACACTTCATATAAGAAATGAAAATATGTCATTGGAAAGTAGTAAAGATAATAATGAGATATCTAAAGGGTATAGTTGACATTGGTCTAGAGTACAAGAAGAACGACAACTTCTTCTTGACAGGATATTCAGATTCAGATCATGCAGGAAACATGGATGATAGGAAGTCAACATTAGGCTTCGTCTTCTTTATGGGATCTGGACCGATATCATGGGGAAGAAAGAAATAGAAATTTTTTTGTCACTCTTCTATAGAAGCAGAGTATCGAGCTGCAGGTGAAGCTATTTGTGAAGCAATATGGATATGTCGAATACTGGAAGGAATTGGTCTACCATAATAGAAATATACTCTAGTATATGTTGATAATGAGGGAGTTCTGAAGCTTGTTCGCAATCTAGTATTTCATGAGAGAACCAAGCATATTGAAGTACAGGTTCATTTCATACGCGAGCATGTCTTGAACCACAACATACAACTCTAGTTCTGTCCTACAGCTGAATGGAAGGTAGATGTTTTCACTAAGTCACTTGCACGTGAAAAATTCACACTGTTCAGAGATTTCCTCTCCACTTCATTGGAAAATATGAAAATTTAAGGGGGGGAATGTTAACATAATTTAGCATAGGCATATTTATTTCATTTTATTACATTGTCTTTTATTTAATAATGTGCAAGATGTGTACACTAGTCTAGTGACTTGCATTCAATATTGTTATGTTGGATAACATTCAATATTGGTATTAGTAGTAATTACATGTGCATGTGATATGGGTATTATCATCTCATAGTTGGTACCTGACAGGGTGTGATGTCTATCCATATGAGGCTGTCTAATATCTATAAATATTACAGCTCTTGCACTGTTATGTAATCTGATTTCATGATCAATAATATTTGTGAGGCTTTCATCCCTTTTTGGTCATTGCAATCTTATTCTATTCTATCATTTGGTATCAAAGCTATACCATTGTTATCATTGAATTCATTTAGGGCATACTACTTCAATTTAATCAATTAATTTGTTATTTCATTGTTGCAGGTTCCAACTGTGCATTTTGGATAAAGTATTTGCCAGTTTGAAAATTACAAACAAAGATCAAATTTTTAAAGGATCTATTTTCCATTTTCATCTTCTAAGTATTAAAGTTCATTCCAATTCTAATCTAATACATTTAGTTGATTAAAATAAAACTATTCAAAACCTAAATGCAATTTCGATTTCCAATTTTACACATTTCAAAAGAAAGACTTCTATATTTTCCTCACACGCATTTCTTCCTTTCAAACAAAGATTTCAAATACATTTCAAACTCATATTTTAAACAAGAGTAGTTCTAATTGTGGAAAAGAATGCAACTTTTATTCTAAAGACAAGATTTCCTTCTCTCACAACTTCTCTTTTCTGTTGATTTTCATAATACAATATATGAAATTCATCTCTTTCTTTCACAATAGAAACAAAGTATATCTCTACTTTACATTTCAATATTACAAATTTCATATTCAATGCAACATATTTCCATTACAAAAAATATACGAGCTCGTCCATTTCAAGTGGGAAATGTTACAATAAGATTTCTTTTCAACAAGGGACTGTCAAACTATTTTTTTTGGTTCTCTTTTGCTCTAGAACAACATGTAGATTTATCATTCTTCCAATTCTGATCACAACCAGAGCAGGGGAAAGGCAACACTCTCCACCCAATTAAGACATCCAATGAAAAGGAGAAACCATCCTTCTTCATTGGCCCCTGATCCCCAACCACAATGCAATACAAGATGTGTTTCAACTCATGACAATAACAGGATTCCACAAACACACATGCAGATTTCACATTTAAAACACAGTCAAAAACAAAATTTAGTTTGCAACCACATTAAAACATAGAAAACAAAACTCACACTTCATTATGCAAGCCAAAGGAGCAAGAAACTATGGGGGATGCTACTTATTCCCCCCAAAGGGGAAATGTGTATAACCATCTTATTTCAAACCACCAACATATAGTATATCAAAGCCCTGACATGCTCTTATTCCTCCCCCAAGTAACCCTTATTCGTCACATTTCCTTATGCCTCCCCAACCTCTTATGGCACCCCATAACGAGTAAATAAATGCAAGTATTTCTTTGTAAGGTGGAACCCAAATCCTAACTCCCTCCACACTTATACCTCCCCAAAACACTTGTGCCTCCCACAAAATAAACCCCATAGTATTCTCCTACACCATACCTAGGCCATCTACCCAACATCCCACAAACATGATGAAACATTAACGAGAATAACAATTTCATAAATAGAAAAGAAGCATTACAAGAGCCAAGCCCCTGCCTCTCCATGATGGAGTTGTTCCAAGTTCTAGAAAAACAGCTTTATCCCAATGCCAACAATCCAAATTAGCCAAGAACAAACATGCAACAATATTCCAAAAACTTCTCCAAAGCAAGAGCTCCAAAACAGCAAAAAAACTCACCCCAAAAGGAGTTTCCAAAAGGGAATCAACCCAAAACAAGGCAAGCAATTCAAATTTTATAGAAGAGGGAAGAGAAGAGGGTGAGGTGGATCCATGTAGGATACCACATCACACATCCTCAACACCAACCCAAAAGTCAACTTCAATCTCCAAGACACAATAAATAAGAAGATGAATAATATGACAGTCTTACTTACATACTCAAATCAAGCCCATATCTCAAAGGACTAAAATTAATTTCAAGCAAGAAGTGAAATTAAAACATTCAGCTAGGCTTACAAAAATGCATAATGAAGGCTAGAGTTCAACTCTCCAACCATAGGTGAAGTTGGTATGAAATTTTAAGAGGTATGGGACAAGTTTAACTTGTCCCACAAGCCTCCAAAATCAGTCTCCAAGGACAATTTCGAATTCCAAAGAAGATGAAGTGATTCATACTCAAAAATTTACTTACATATCTCTTACACATATCTTACAACATTTAATACAAGATTCAACTACTCCAATAATTACTTTCTTATGTCCCAATTTGATTAAATTATTTTAACAATATGATTACTCACATTATATATGACAATTTATTTTAATAAAAGGGATAAACATATCACTTAATAAACACATACAAACATCAATAAAAAGGAACCAAATAAATAAATAAACATAACCCTTGGTCACGTTTAAAGTTAATCCCCCCACGGGAATCCCTAACACAATCAAATACAAGTTGGCATGGTGACCTTGTTGAATTCATCTATAATTCCAATGTGAATGGTCTCCAATCCCTCGATGTTTGTTGTGATATTTAAACCTACGAAACACAAATACCTCCTTCGGCCTCATGGCCATATCAAAACATCCAAAATAATATAAATAAAATTCCAAAATCATCTAGATATATGAATCACAACAACATCTAAGCAACCGACAAGATCATTTACAATTTACTCAAAAACTATATCATCATCAAATAATTTCCATTTCTAGGTCTACTCACAATATTCAAATACCACATGTCCGAACAACATCCATAATATAACCATGTCAAACAACATATCATCATTAATATATAACAATGTCTCTAATAATCATCATGCATCATAACTGAATTAAGTTCAACAATAATCCATTATCTAAAATCTAACATCATACTATAATAAAGTCCATAATCATGATCAGTATCAAAAGGTGTCAAAGGGAAGTGGGCACTACATAAGACATTGGTATTTATTAACGATTTAAACAACACAAAGATGCCACTAAATATTTTCACCTTATTTTGTGCAAATGCACTATGAAAGACCTATCAAATGTCTGTCAATACAAGATTCATGCAAAGCTTACAAGATCTTCTCTTCTTCTACCCAAATTTATCAATGATGATATAAACTTTAGTGCAATAACTGTATAAGCTAGAAATATTGCACTCAAAACTTACAATTTTGAACAATTCTTACAGATCTGAATAGATAACGATAATTCAGGAATGTATTTTACACTTTAGATCATGTAAGAAACATTACCAGGGTCTATATGTACTGCATTTGTAAAATACTTCAAAAAGTCCCCAACAACGACACCACGAGTGTTGGTATCCAAATTTGTTCTCCTTTTCAAGTTGAGAAACATCACAGATTTGACATAGAGCTTAGAGACAGATAGATCATAATGTATGTCATTTTATAGCTGAGGATGAGATCTAACTGGCCCTTTGTTACTCATATTTGTGGAGAGATGGATAGCACCTTCAAGAGGATTTGACCTATCCTCACTACTTTCGGCAGTGCCTTTCGACCAGGGTGAGAGGAAATGTACTGTAATCTCTATTTGATGAAGGAGATGTGTTGGTGCCCATTTTGATCCTCTATCATTTTTCCATGTTTCCCCTATGCTCTTTATGCTCTGAAACATTTTTTCCTCCTGAAATCGATGATGTGAAGTTGTAGTTCCATTCTTGTGCATTGGATTGTTTTTTTCCCACTCAAACGCCTCTACCATTTTCCCGTGTTTTCACAGCCTTTGGAGCTCAAAATTTTTTGTTTTATACTTATTTTCCCATGAAAATCCCTTGTCATGGTCGTAAATTGCCTAATAACACTTTCCATTTGTCTTTTTATCGAAAAATTCTTCACCCACAAAGAAAAAATTGATTTTGGGGGTCGTTAGCAATTTCTACATTTTTTGATGGTCAAACGAGCATCATTTTCTTGTCAAATTCATCTTCGGTATTCTAGGGCATCACTAGAAATTTCTACATTGTTTTACGGTCATAAAGGTGTCCTTTACCTATCAAATTTTAGCTCAAAATCTTCTCCTATGTGTCCATTTGTGATTAGACAAGGTTCAACAAGTCTGCTTGAAAAACTTAACGATTTTTGTGTTTCGAAAAAAAATGTAAGTTACCCAAGCATATTTACAGGCCCAAGAGGAGGTACATGTGTCGCAAGCAAAGTGAAGGTGGATGAGCAGGTATTTTTGTGCCTTAATGCATTTTGGATAAAAGAGTTAAAGTACAAAGAAAATTCCTAGGGCCCGTAACGAATTAGAACGGAACATGTGGCGGCTTCAGAGCATAGGCCCCCAATGAAATAGAATGGAACATGTGGTGGCTTCAGTGCGTAGGTCCTCAGTGAATCAAATGTGGACACGTGTCATGTTTTCTTCAAAAGCGGGATGGAAGGATGGCGAAGGACTTAGAAAAGTTTTCTTTTTGGTGAATGGGAAAAAAAGTTGTGAAATATGCCGTGGATCCATTGGGCTAATCAAGAGAGGACATGTGGTAGGATCAGGGGCAGAAGGGAGTGCATGCCACCGAAGGAAAAATGCAAATGTTGCCTTTTTGGAAAAATGAGCTAACGTGGTAATTTGAAGTGTGGCTCTGTAATGAATAAGAGGGAGACACATGTCACAAGAAAATGGCAGAGGGGAGTGTGCACCACCGATTAGTTTTTAAAACTTTGAAATTTTGTGAATGAAGTACAAAACAAAGAAGGGAGTTATGTCCCCATAGCGAAAGCAGTGATCGCCACGTGTCAGAGACAGAAGCGGAGGTGCAGGTCCATGGAGATTTTTTGATTTTTTTTCCTTTTTTTCAAAAAAGGTAGAAATAGGAAGAATCAGGCCATGATTCCAATGGAGCCCACCTTGTGCCACATGCCAACGCCAAATCTCAAGGGCGGAGGGGTGGAGAAAAATGTCAAATTTTTACATTTTTTCAAAAAGTGTTAAAATGTCACAAAGTGATCCCAACCCCATTTCCAATCGGATTGTGAAACGTGGAGGCTTCAGATTGAAGGGAAAAAGGCAAATCAATAGTAACTATGCATTTTTCAGTTTGGTCAACATTTTTGCTCCAACAAGTGTGGAAATGCAATTTTTGCATTGATTTTGATCAAATTTTTGGCAAACTCGTGTAATTTGTGCTTACAAGGACCAATGCAATTGTATTTGACGATCAATTTGAAGATTAAAGATATTTTTGGAATAAATTTTTGCTCTAACCCATCCAAAAACGTGAAATATCAAATCCAAAAGTTACAGAGTCAAGTTTTGGAGGGATTGATGTGTAGAATAATCAACTGATTATATTAGGTCTAAAACCTTGCTATTCATTAAATGTCAACCTAGGAGCGTAAGCTTTTGAAAGGGCCTGCAAAATATATGCTATAGTACTTTGGAGTGAAGTCTTTGTAGGGTAGAAATTTATCAAAGAGTATAAAGTAATGCTTATGCAAATTGGAAAGTAAACTATGGAAGTTGCTGATCTGTGGATCTAAAAACTCAACACACTATGCACTGATGAACTTTGAGAAATGAAATGAATAACTAATAATCAATCCACACAACATAAATAGGAAATGGAGGAATAGAATCTTCCCTGTAATTCCTTTTGAGGGGGCCCTTCATCGTGTAGAAGTGAGTTCCAATCCTACCCTAGAAACTCACAGAACTGCTCAAGAAGATAAACGATTCATCTATTGAGTTGTAGTAATTAAATATTACTACAAAAAAGAGAGATTACAATGGATTCGAGAGCACAACTCACATTAATATATTCTATCTTCACACATTCACAATTTTGCCTTTCTCACACGGCTATCACTTCATTCCTAAATCTACCATACTATGTCCTTTGTCTATAAGATGTGTTAGGATAGCTGACACTTTTTGTCTTATGCTGCAGTGTGAGTTGGATAAGTTCTCTTTGGCTACAGGCAGCAGGTAGATTTGGAATATGCTATGGGTAGGCTTGGAGCTTGCTACGGGTAAGATAAATCACCCGAAGACTTTATAGACTTGTCTAAACAATGCTACCACTTGGTTAACTCATTCTCCAACTTCATATGCTCAACACCATATTCTTCATGATACCTAATTTTTTGTTGAATTCCATGATTCCCTCTTATCATTTCCCAGCCAGTGGCTACGGGTTTCTGTAGGAGCATAGCCAGTGGCTATGGGCTGCTGTAGGAGAACAACTAGAGTTGCTATGGGTTGGGGCCTACTACTTCAAAAGCTTATGACATCTTGTAATTTTTTCATGGGGACATCAGAAACATCAGTCTGCACAAGAGACAAGATTCACCATAATAAATAATTATATTAAATCTTAATGAACATATAAAACTAAATATATCTAAAATCATAACTTTAGCTCATATCAACCATCAAGAGGAGATCAAAGTATCAAAACTGTATGTGCAAGAGGCTTCAAAAAGGATTTAGATGAGGCCAAAACATGTCAACATTTGGCCTCATCACACCCCCCAACTTATCTTCTTGCTCATCCCTGAGCAAGTTGGCTCATCTTGAGGGCACAATATTTTCTGTAGTCATAGGGGTCTTGATTACCTATCTGGCTATATCCATAGAGACCTCTCCTTACCCCAAGCTCATGCCATAAGGCTATCTCTTTTTCTTTTTCCAAAGGTACTATTTCCCTCCAATCTAGAATGGGATGCCAGAAGATGGGAAGATGAAACCTCAATCCTATCCATCCTTCCTTTTTCATTCTTACCATTTCTATGTAATCATGCACCCTTGTTAAGTCTTGCTTAAAATTTGCAGGTGAGTTTGGATCTTTATTTCTCAATATAGTGAGCAACTCATCCCATATTGATTTATAGGATACAAAAGCTGTTTTACCTTCTGTATCTAGGAATATCAAATATCGGTTCTGGACAGCTATCCACCTTTTCTTGACCCATGTAGCCAATCTATCCTCTAATATAAACTCTGCCCATTCTTCTACAATGTCCTCAGGGTAACCACTTTCTCCTCTTATCATTAAGGCAACCTGTTTTTCCATTTCTAGATACTCATCTATCTCTTCCTTCCTTCTCTTCTCATTTTTCAGGTAAGATGTGAAGGCATCTATAAGTATGTCACCCTGGTACATGTTAGGATTCCACTTTACATTAGAAGGAATAAAAAATTTATGAATATAAAACTCACTCAATTGTGCCTGAGTGTTAGGATCAGATTCTCTATACATGTTAAAGAATGTTTTGGGGTCATCCACAACATGGGGAAGGTTATTGTATACCTTCTCATATCTAAAATGCAACCATTTCTCCTGCAGATATAGGGCATATACTCGTGGTGGAGGTTTGCATTCTAAAATCCTAGTAGAAAGATCATACATATTTTCTACTTTCATTTTGAGTCCCTCTATTTATGCTTCCTTTCTTTCCACTTCTCCACCAATGTGTCATGTTGCTGCCTTGCTTTAACATGCCCTTTAAATATTTGTACTAGCCTTTGAAAACCATTATAATCTTCAAGGAAATTTTCTTCTAAGAATGTATATAGGTCATCCTTAGGTCCAACTGAATAAATATTTCCAGAAGTGAGGTCAAAATACATTACCTCAGGATTTGTTGTAGGCTATCTCTGTGCTTTATATGGGACCATTTGGAGTAAGGACTCATTCTTTCCTCCTTTGTATTTACCTTAATATTTTGGTTCAGGTTCAGGTTCTTCTACAGGCTCTTCTTCTTTTTCTTCTTCCATGGAAGTCTTTTCCAAGGCTTCTGCTACTCCTATCAGGGCATCCAATCCTCTTGTTCCCTCTAGGTTTCTTATGATGTTTCAAAAAATGTTGATTTTCTCCACTGCCTACTCCAGAGTTTGGAATTCAGGTTCTTGTTTCCCTTCACTTTTCACCTCTTCAATTTCTTCCTACTGTGGTATCTCAGGAGGTATTTGTTCTTGTTTCTCCTTTTCTTCTAAACTTTCCATCTCTCTTACTATCTCAAAACCTTCTTTTGTGACAAATACTTCTTCCTTTTTCTTCTTTGGAGGTGTTTCTTCACTGATTTCTATGGTCTCTGTTTGTGTTGTTCTTTTCCTCCTTACCCTGTGAGATCTTCTTACAGTTGTTATTTTTCTCTTTTGTTCCTTTTTGGGGGTAACTTCCTCTACTACCTTTTCTTTTCCTTTTTTCTTAGGTGCTGAAGTGGTCTCAGTTTCTTCAGGTGCCTCCTCTACTATAGGTGTAGGGGGTTTTTCTTCCTTTTCCTACATGTTATGCTCTCTAGTAGGTGATGTTACCTCTACAACTTTCATCTTCTTGGAGACAAATCCCTTTGATTCTACAGACAGAGAGGCATTTGTTTCTTTCTGAGGGATGCTTTTCTTACTCCCTACCTCTTCTGTGGTATCCTTCTTTGCGGAAATGATGAGCCTCCTTCTTCTTCCCGTAGCAGCAGAGGTCCTAGTATTTCTTGCTACGAGTATGCTAGAATCCTCTTCTCTCTCCCTAGGGACCCTTATGATATGCTTTATTTTTGTCATCCTCTATTGTTGTGGCTGTTTCTCAGTGGTTTCTTCTTTTTCCACTCTTTCTTCACATTTTTCTTGACTCTCCTCTTCTTTTGATGCTGCAGGTGGCTGGTCTAGATTCCCAATTACTTGGTTTAAATAAATCATGGGCTAGATGTTTTGGAAACCTTGCTTGATGATTAGCCAGATTAGATAGTGATGAGATAAGGTGTTCTTTGCCCCTTTTTGATATTATTTTATCATTTTCTTTAGGCTACTTAGCAAGTGGTTTGGGAAATTTATTACTATTCCATGCCTTAAGTGATTTAAATATTTAAATTAAATTGTATAGAGTACAAAATACCTTCCTTCGCATGTGAAGTATTTGATGATGAATGTAATAATTTCTCTCCAGGCCTCAGGTAGGCTTCTTATCTCAATAGCCCCTGTTGTTTGATTGTATTGCTCCCATTGGAAGAATTGTTGTCTGATTTGTTGTGCATTGGGTTTCTCCTCCTAATTTTCTCCATTTTGAGGGAGTCCTATCACTTGCCTAATAAATTCTTATGTTACTTGAAATGATATGCCAGCTACCGTGGCTTGTTGTTTGTCGAATGTGTTTGGAAATTGCTTTGCTCTCTCATTTAAATACTCGGTTGGCAACTGGAAGTAATTTTTCCATCTAGCACGTTCAAATATATCCCAGCAATGAGGGTTATTTCTCAAGGGTGTGACATTGGTTGGCTCTCTGCAAACAATTGTTCCTCCCATAGCTTCTATAGACAAGTTTTTCTTTCTTCTCTCTGTTTTTCTTGTCGCCCTTATCTGTTTTACTTTATCACATCTAAGGGGCAATCTTTAATTGTCCCTTGTAATCGAGGCGTGCAATCATTACTTCCCTGATTTTGATGCTGAGGGTAATTAGTTCTGCCCGCAGTGAGATCCAATCCTGCCTCCTACCCCGAACAGTTGTCACTCGTCTCAAGTGAAAAAAATGTTTCACGCGTGCCATATATTTAGTGCTGAAGGAAATTTGTTAATGCCCCCTCATGATGGTGATAGAAAAAGAGTAAATGATTAAGGTTTATATTTAATTTTAACATGTCTTTTCAAGAAATAAATACTTACTACTTGTAGATATTATCTTTTTACCTTAGTGTCACCTATTTCTTCTCCATGTGACACCTTTTTATGAAAATATGATTTGTGTAAGGGTTTGGCATGCAACGCTTCTTCTAATGAGTAATTTGATTGCAAGGATCATCTAAAAATGATTGCACTCCTAGAATTTGTTTATGCATTTTTATGCTTATGTAGATCAGACATGAGGTTCTCTTGGACTTGGCTGGAGGTCCTTGTTTTGATTTATGCCTCTGCAGTATGTGAAAACCTATAAAAATAATACCTCCTTGCATGATGCTTGTGATTTTTAGAAACTTACATTCCTTCCTATTTTGTATGATTCCTGCAACTTCTGGAGTGGATTTGTGCATCCCTTGTCTTAATTACCCGTAGCACTACTTTGATGCAACACTTTGAAATTGTGCCCATAGTGACCATGAGGTGGCCCATAACATTGAATAGGTAGCGGAATTTAACCAAGGGTTCACCTGTAGCAAGCAAGGAATGTTTGTAGGAAGGGAAAGAATACCTGCATCATGAATTTTGCTCTGTGGAATTTTTTGTGACCCAAATTTTTCCTTACCTCATTTTGAATATGCCTGTGGCTATCCAAAAATCTACCCGTAGAACTTTTAGAAAGTTCCCGCAACAATTGGAAGGTTGTATGCATCAACTGATTGAGTAGCCTGCAACAACTGGAAGTGGCAAAAGCAGGTTTGGTTGAGGTGTTTTTCTTCCCATTATTTGTGTTTTTTAAGTTATTTAATTTTTTCCCCTTAATGGCCAGCGATATGGTTTTCCATTCAGGACATTCTCTATAGTTTTGAGTAGCCAACAAGTTGGTTTTCTACCCAGAATCTGCCAACAACACCCAAAAAGGGTTTTCATTGTTGGTTTTGTTTTTTTTTATCCTGTTACTACCTGTAGCAGGATGTTTATTATGGCCTTATTAAGGTCTATATATAGCATTTCAATCTTCTTCCCATGGGAGGTAGAGATCATCCTCACTTCCTTCCTCATCAATCTCCTTTTCCTTTGAACTTGGTGGGTCAATATGAGGGTTTTTCTGCATGGACCGTTGTACTTTCTGTGAAAATTATTCCTTAGATAAGGGTTTCTTGTATACTTTGAGTCTGTGACCGTAAACTTGGAGTTTGAATCTCAGTGGATCAATTGTTCATAGTTGGACTACACCATTGTCATAGAAATGTTCAATCTCGTATGGCCCAAGCCATCTTGTTTACAATTTTCCTTTGTGTTATTTGTATTTTGAATCAAACAGTAGGGCCCAATCTTAGTGTGTGAACTACCTAGGTTTGATGTATTATCCATGCCATCCTATTCACTATTGATGTATCAATTCTATGTTCTGAAGTGATTTTTGTTTGTACTCATCCAAAGCATTGAGCTGCATCAATCTTTTCTTGTGTGCTACAGAAATATTAATTCCTAGCTCTACTGTAGCACTCAGAGTTTTGTGTTCAAATTCTATTAGCAGAATTTGTTTCTTCCCATACACCAGCTCATATGGAGTGAAGCCAGTAGTTGTTTTCCATGTGATTCTCTATGCCCATACAGCCTCATGGATTTTGGATGCCTAATCCTTTCTTGATAGATTATTTTTTTTGGTTAGAATATTTTCTAATTCTCTGTTCATGACTTCAACCTAGACATTGGACTGTGGATGGTATGGTGTGGACTTATTTTGTCTTATCCTATATTCTTCCACTAGGTCAGCAATCAGATCAGCAGTAAACTGTGGCCCTTAATTTGTAACTATTTTCCTTAGTACACTATATCTTGTAAATATCTCTTCGTATAAGAAATCTAATACTTTCTCATCTTGAGCATGTGTCAGTGCTTTTACATCAGCCCATTTGGTGACATAATCTGTACATACAAGGATGTACTCTTTATTGTTTGATTTTGGGTCTATGGGCCCAACAAAGTCCAACCCCCATTTGTCAAAAGGTTTTACTTGTAGTTGAGGATGTAAAGGCATCTCATCTGACCTTGTAGGCCTCCCCATACGTTAGCACTTATCACAGTGGGCTGTATATCTGTTTCCATTCTTATGCAACATAAGCCAGTAGTATCCTGCGGTCAGGATTTTGACTATTGTTCTTTTGGCTGCAAAGTGTCCTCCACATGGCTCATGATGGCATGCTTTGAGAATGTCAACTACTTCATCTTCTCGTAGACATCTTCTTATTACACAATCATGTTCAGTATAGAAGAGAAAACCATAAATCCAAGAGTACATACCACTTTTATATATCATGGCACACTTCTCTTTTGAGGAAAAGTGAAGTGGTAGTTGTCTGGAAACAAGGTAGTTTTCTATATCAGCAAACCAGGGTGTAGATATAGCAAGGGCGAAGAGGTGCTCATCGAGAAATGAGTCATCTACTATGCCATCCTCTTGATTTCTTTATAATCTTAAAAGGAAGTTAGCTACAATGTTGTCCTTTCCTAGTTTATCTAGTATAGTAATGTCAAATTCTTACAACAAGAGAAGCCATCTTACCACTCCTCCAGATACTGATGGTGTATTCATGAGATACCTGATAGCAGCATGATTTGTGTGTATGAAATTTTGATAGCCTGTGATGTAATGTTTGAAATTTTTGATTATATATACAACCACTAAGAATTCTTTCTCCGTCACCATGTATTTTATCTCTACTACTTGCATATTTTTGCTTACAAAGTGGATAGCATAGCTAAAACGACCTTCTTTCTATCCTAGTACTGCACCTAAGGTAGTATCAGAGGCATTTGTATGTATTTGAAAACACAATTCCTAGTCTGGTCCATGTAATATAGGGGTTGATATGAGAAAATGCTTCAGTAGATTGAAGACTTCATTACATGTGGGAGTCCATACAAACTCAACATCTTTGTTTAGCAAGGTGAACAATGGGGCTGCTATTTTTTTGAAATTGTTGATGAACCTCTAGTAGTAACTAGCATGACCCAAGAAGCTACATACATCTTTTTGTTTCTGTGGTACTGACAGGTCCTTGATGATGGCAATCATGGTTGGGTCCACTCTCATCCCCTTTTCAGAGACATGGTGTCCTAGCACTATCCCTTCATCCATGAGCATGCAACATTTCTTATGACTTAGGGATAGGTGATTTTCTTGACAACGTATTAATACTTTTTCTAAGTTATTCAGACATTCCTCAAATGTGTCTCCGTTGACGGTGAAGTCATCCATATATATTTCTGTATAGTCATGTGAGAGATATGAAAATATGCTAAGGACTTCTTGCTGAAATGTGGCAGGCGCATTGCATAATCCAAATGGTAGGACAACATATGCAAATGTTCCCCATGGGCATGTGAATGTGGTCTTCTCTTAATTCTTAGGAGAAATGTGGATCTGATTGTATCAGCTGAAACCATCTAAAAATGCAAAGTACTTCTTTCTTGCAAGTGTATCTATCACTTGATCAATGAATGGCATCGGGAAATGGTCCTTCCTTGTAGCTGTGTTCATTTCTCTATAGTCTATACATATACGCCACTCACCTTCTTTCTTGGGTACAATGACTAACAGAGAAACCCAACAACTATCATATATTGGATAAATGAATCCTGCATCTAAGAGTTTATGCATTTAAACCTTGACTATTTCTTTTACTGCTGAGTTCTTCTGCTTTTGAGGTTGGCGTATGGGTTCACATTCTTCTTTGATATAAAAGTAGTGTGTACAATTTTCTAGGCTGATGCCTTGCATGTCTTCATAGTCCCATGCAAAGGCTCCTTTGTTTGCATCCAATATGGCTGTCAATTTTCTTTCTTCTTCCACACTTAATTTGTTATTTATGTGGAGTGTCTTTCCTAGCATTATTTCTATGGCTTTTGTGTCCTCTGTCATTTTCTCTATGTTGCTGATTGATCACATGTGGCTATAGCTATGTGGCAGCAGCTGATGGAAGATCCTTTGATCACTTTCAGCCGGTTCGACTTTTGACCATAGATTAGAAAAAGGACAATGAATACAAGGAAATTCTTTAAGAGTGGATTGTTCTACCTGATAGTTGTTTTGCATTATGTTGGAGATGATGGTATCCTCTTCTAGATCTGCCAATGTGCATGCATGATCTATTGTTAACAGATGGCAAATGGGTGCCTATTCTTCTTCTTCAATCTAGATAGGTTGGTCCTTGTCTTGTGATACCTGTGCTAGGGGGTGCAAAACCAATTACTTGGTGATGTTCCCATTAGAAATCTGCATGTTGCTAGATCTATAACTGATTAATGCATTTGCGGTGGCCAACCATGGCCTACCCAAGATTAGAGGATATCCTCCAAGTTTTGTTTTTAGCTACAATACAGTAAAATCTATAGGGTACTCCCATGAGTCTACTGATATGACCAGATCTTCTATGATTCCTTTTGGTCGTACTATGGATCTTTCTGCCATTTGCAGCATTGTAGATGTGGGATGAATATGTTGGAACTATAATTTATGCATCATTTCCATTGTTATGACATTAATGGAAACTCCTAGATTGGTCAGGGTATTATGGACTTGTTGTCCATTGATCTAAATAGTGACAACTGGACATCCTCAATCTACATATTTTTTTGGTAGCATTCCTCACAGCATGATTTCTGCCAATTTTCCAATGACATGGACTGTATTTGGATCCTTCTTCTTTCTTCTATATTTTCGAAGGCACAAATCTCTAATTACCGTGAAATAAATGGGGACATCTTTAATGGCTTGAAACAAACGAATTTTTACACAAACATTCTTCAGCTACCTTAGGATATCAAACTCAAGTTCAGCAGGAGTGCGTTGAAGGTTCTGAAATTCTAGGAAGGGTGGTGATATTGTTTCTGCATTCTCTTTATTTGCTAGTTCAGGATCCTCCTATGGTTGGGATGGAATGGATATTGTGGGGTTTTTCATTATGGGAAGACTTGGAGATGGTAGAGTTCTTCCTATATGCAAGTGGAATTCATTGATTTCCACTATATAACTGGGGTACTGTGTTATTTTAGCAGTATATGTTGGTTGAGCCAAATTATTGGTAGGATTTGGTACAGGTTGAGCACGTATTTGAGCTAGTCTTGTTGGTTGTGTATTCAGCATTATTGCAAGATGTTTTGGTTGTTGTGATAACCCACGTTGCTGATTTTCCCAAGGTTGTTGCCATGTGTTTACAAGATTTTGTGGACCTTGGGTTGACTGATTTTTCCATTGGTTGTGTGGTGGCTGCAATGGTTGATTTTTCCATGGTGGAGTGGGATACTGATGCCATTGATTAGGATTATATGGTTGTTGCATAGGAAAATTTTGGTTGGGAGGGGCTGGGGGCATCAAGGGATTACTCCAGTTGGGCATGTTATTTGTATTTTGATTGAAAAATGAAGGTTGTGAAAATGGTGGATTCGATCCCATACCTAGATAGCTTGTCCTTGGCTACCAAGGTTTCCTTTGTGCCACGTAGAACACTTGATCTTCATCTCCTCCGATGGCATGCAATCCTATGGAATTTGGTTCTCTAGATGTAATGCTTGCTACCGTTGTCTTTATGACTTGACACTTGCAATCAGCTTGCTTCTTTTGACAATCTAGGTAGTAGACTGTAAGGGCTTGGTCCATTGCTTGTTGTTTTTTTCTGGTGTGCAACGTATCCAGCTATGTGGCCATGTGGCTGATTATATCCATCTTCATATCCCATAGTATATTACTTACATCAGCTTTAGGGATCCCATTGGCTGATTCTGGCAACATTTTGTTATTCTGAAGATTTCCCAACATTCTTCTCTATTAATTCTTTCCCAGTTGTTGTATCTCTTTGAATGTTAGATGAGATGCATCTCCTCCACTCATGAGGTTTAAGGCTTCCAAGCAGTCATCTCAGATTCCTTTAAAAAATACCAGCTTGAGCATTTCTAGGCTGAGATTATTTTGCTTATGATTTTGCAGAGTGAAGGTGAACCTCTCCGTGTAGTCTTCCAAAGATTCATCCTCATGTTGAGTCATGCGGAATATATCGTTTCTTTTGAAATTTCTACCTTTTCCATATTCCTGATATTTGGTCAAAAAAAATTTCTTCATCTCATCCCAACTACTCACTGTGTTCCCCCCTAGTCCTATAAACCATCTTTATTCTACATCCTTCAGGGTGGCTAGAAAGAGCTTGAGCTTTTTTTCATCCATTTGGTAATCATAGCTTGGGCATAGCACATCATACTCAAATAGGAATGTATCTTGATCCTCATTGGATGTCCCCCTGAAGTGTGGGAGGGCTGAGGGTGATATATTCTTCATAGGAGTATCCTCTGTGGTTTCTGTAATTGGGAGTTCAAAAGTGGGGGCAGAAAGTTCTCTACCTTCAACTTCATTTCCTGATGCTCGATCCATGCCGTATTTCCTTGTTATATGGATCCCAAGATATTTCAGAATAATGTCCTCAAATTCCTGATCAATTTTACCCTCAGTATGATAATGTACAGATAATTAAGGTGTTGTACGGTGGGTGGCAGTAGTTGTAGTAGAACTCGCTGAATTGATTAGGTATTCTAGTGTTCTTTCTCATCGTGGTGTATGGAATTCATTCAAATCCTCATCTTGTCTTTCTTCTACTAGCACGACCAAGGTCTTCTCTACTTCTTATTCTTCTTCTTGAATATGTTGCAGCTCCTCTACCACTATTATTCTTTGTGTGGTAGTATACTCCTTGTCTTGGGAGATAAGTGGCTCCTCTACTGTAGCAATTTGTTTCTACTTTGGAAAATATCTTCCGAATGAGTCTCGTTCTCTATGCATAAATTTTCCAGCTCTCTCTTGCTTTTTCCTTTTTTTTTCCGTTTTTTTCCAACTATATAAGGAGTTGGTTCTTAATACTATTTGCATAAATTGAGTAGTACAGTAATGACAATTTTCTCCTAGAAAATATTAATTCTAGCTCCTAGAAAGCTTTTGAAATTACAAGAAGAAAAGCTGATCTAAAAAAATAGGATGACTGTTCTAGAAAGCATGAACGATTATTCTAGAAAGAGGGAAATGAAAGCATGAATTGACTGAAAGTGGGAAATGGAATCACTTCTATAGTACTGTCTGGACACCTTCCCTAGTAACAGCGCCAAAATGATGTGCACAATAATCAACTAAAGATATTAGGTCTCATACCCTGCTGTTCATTAAATTTCAACTCAGGGGCATAAGCTTTTCAAAGGGCCTACAAAATATATGCTACAATACTTCGGAGTGAAGTCTTTGTAGGCTACAAACTTATCAAAGAGTATAAAGTAATGCTTATGCAAATTACAAAGTAAACTATGGAAGTTGCTGATCTGCAGATCTAAAAACTCAACACACTATGCACTCATGAACTTTGAGAAATGAAATGAATAACTAATAATCAATCCACACAACATAAATAGGAAATGGAAGAATAGGATCTTCCTAAAAATTCCTTCCGAGAGGCCCCTTCGTCATGCAGAAGTGAATTCTGATCCTACAATAGAAACTCACATAATTTCTCAAGAAGATAAACGATTCATCTATTGAGCTATAGCAATTAAATATTGCTACAACAAAGCGATATTACAATGGATTCAAGAGAACAACTCAAATTAATATATTCTATCTTCACACATTCATAATTATTCCATTCTCACACAGCTATCACTTCATTCCTCAATCTACCATACTCTGTCCTTTGTCTATAAGATGCGTTAGGATAGTTGGCACTTTTTGTCTTATGCTACGGTGTGAGCTGGATATGTTCTCTATGGCTATGGGTAGCTAGAGGTGCATACTACTCTATTGTTGTAGGTGGTTCTAGAAGATGCTATGGGTAGGCCTGGAGCTTGCTACGAGTAAGATAAATCACCTGAAGACTTTTTAGACTTGTCCAAACAATGATGCCACTTGGAAAACTCATTCTCCAGCTTCATATGCTCAACTCCATATTCTTCATTATGCCTCATTATTTGTTGAATGCCGTGATTCCCTCTTATCATTTCCCATCCAGTGGCTACGGGCTGCTATAGAAGCACAACTAGTGGCTACAGGTTGCTGTAGGAGCACGACTAGAGTTGCTACGGGCTGGGGCCTACTACTTCAAAAGCTTATGGCATCTTGTAATTTGTTCATGGGGACATCAGAAACATCATTTTTCACAAGAGACAAGATTCACCATAGTAAATAAGTATATTAAATCTTAGTGAACATATAAAACTAAATATATGCAAAATCATAACTTTATCTCATATCAACCATCAAGAGGAGATCAAAGTCTCAAAACTATATGTGCAAGAGGATTCAAAAAGGATTTAGATGAGTCCAAAACATGCCAATATGTGGCCTCATGAGGGATAAGGATGAAATAATGAAAAGAAGGGGGTCTGCATGCTTTGAAGATGAAAAACATGCCTCCACAATGGATAATGATGCAAATTTTGCAATGATTCAGCTTTTTGCGAAACACCTGTAAACTTTTGTTGCCAATATGTTAAAAATCCTTGTCTATGAATCATGATGAATTTGTAACAAACTAAGATGCCATCAGATATTCTTTTCTTGCGAAAGAAGGATCAAACATAATAGAGGGATATATAATGCATGTTTTTTGACATGCAAAGGGTCAGGAAATTGAAAATCACGAGAAAATTTTGAGATAATCTCGTCTTCTAAGAAACCCTCCAAAAAACTTGGTTAATTCCTTTTGTGTTAGATCTTCATTCATGTTGAGTTGGTTACAAGTGTATAGCCATCACATAGCTCTGAGATTCTTCCTAAAACTCTCCTAGGCTGATGAATCTAACAATATTTTGAATTAATCTATGTTATTTTGGGCAATAGTACGTCTGTTATCATGTTTAAATGTCTGCAAATGGTTTTCCTTGTTTTTGTTGCAATATAGCATTGAAATCTTAAGGAATCACATAGATCTCATCATTATTAATAGTTTAGTGGAATTTGTAATTTCATTTGTCAGAAGAGATTTCATCTGGCATTGAAAATAAGTAGGTTAAAATCACTTCACCTTCATTTGTTGACAAATATTACTTTTAAGCCTTTGGGGGGTACCTTAGGCGTGATTTGATTAGATATTTTGATGTTTAATTGAGTCCTTTAACTCAAGCTTTTGTGTTGAGGTCTCAAAGATTGTGTGAAGAGTGAAAACCTGGGCCTCCATTTGTGTATCTCTTCTAGTAGAAAGAACATCCTGACTATTTTAAAGCATTTTATCTGATAGTTCAAATTTTGTAGAGTTTGTCAAAGATCTGGCATAGTCAAGTTTGTCTTGTCAATATCTCACAAAAAATCATTCTAAACAACTAATCCTACTCGATATTACCCATGTTTTGACCTCTATACCCACAGACGATAAAAATCCATTTTCTAAAGTATGCAAAGTAGATCATGATTTTAAAATGTCTTTAATAACCCTTGCCTTGCATTGAAAGTATCTCCATAATCTAGAAGTGACAACTTGTAAAAGTTAGATTTGCAGTGTTGATCATATTTTCCCAAGGCCCTTTTCATACTATTTGCACAAATTGAGGCTTATCTTCATCTCCTTCACCATTTGAGGGTTACAAAATAGGGCTTGTTACCTTGGTTTAAAAGGCATAACCTAAAATAGTTAGGACAAGATCAAGTCCTATTTGAGTGCTATCCATCTCCCCACAAATATGAGTGCTACTTAGATCACATACCTAGCTACAAAATGACATACATCATGACCTATCTATCTTCAAGCTTCATGCCATATCTTTGATGCTACTCAGACTAAAAAGGAGAAAAAAAATTGGGTACCAACACTCAGTGGCACCATTACCGGGGAATGATTGAAAATATTTGAGCTATTTGGATACATGTCAAACCCTGGTAATGTTTCGTACAAATTTTGCATGCAAGTACATTGTTGAGGCATCATTTTATAATCAGATTTGTAAGGATTAAGTGAAGATATAAGTTCTGCCTATAATTTTATCAGTTTCTAGTAGTAGTTACACTTCATTTGCATTTGTGGTTAATAGATTCAAGACAAGGAAGGTGTGATCTATAAAGTTTGGCAAGATTTTCAGTGCTGATAGATATTTGAAAAAGTATTTTAGTGCATTTACATAACTAGGGTGAAAGTCCTTAGTGGCGACTCCATGCTTATTTGATCTCGATAAATATCAGTGTCTTAGCTTTCTGTCATTTATTTTTGTGTTGCTAATCTCTGCAAAACTGGAAGGAAGAAGATCTCTCTTTAGGAGGGACCCAAGTAGAAAGTTATTTCAAGAATTAGGAAAGACAGTTTTAGAGGAAAGAAAATTTTGGAAGGTTGTTCAAGGTCATACATCAAACAAAGGAATATCCATTGGTGAGAGAGATCATCCTTTGGTAGAGGATTATCACTCTTCTTCCAGTGATTCTGATTTAATAAATCCTCTCATAAACTTGTTTACTTCAACTAGTGAAGGTCCTTCTATTGTACCTAGTGAGTTCCTTTTTCAATCTACACCTGTGTGTTTCAATTCTAGTAAAAATTTCCAAGAAAATCAGCACCTAGAGAATACCAATCTTGTGAACCACATTCTTGAGCCCTAAAGACCTCTCACTCCTCATCATTTTTTTTCTCCTCCAAGATCACCACCTCAAATAGAATGGCTCAGCTTAGACCTCCATTTTTTGTTAACACCTTTGGTCCTTTAAACTTTAGAGGAATGGATGGTTACCCAAATGTTGTCCTATAAGATGTTAGAGGTAGATTGTCAAAGTTCCAAGGGAATAAAGCCATAACAGGTGATTAGCATCTCAAACTCTTTATAAATATGATGGATGAATTTGAGATTGAGCATGAAGATGTGTATATTAAATTTCTCATTCATACACTAGAAGAGGATGCAAGGGATTGGTACAATTATTTGCCATATAATTCTATTGATTCATGGACTGAAAAGAAAAATGCATTTAGATTGTAATATGGTGACAAAAATGATCCTAGGTTTCTATTGTCTGAATTTGAAATTATCAAGAAGAACCCCAATGAATTAATTCATGACTTCAACACAAGGTTTAACAAAACTTTGAGAAGGCTGCCTGTTAATCTGAGGCCTTGTGATCAATCTTTTTTAATCAAATATGCAAATGCATTTGATAAGAAGGAAGCCTACTACTTAAGAGACAAAAGCCCTACTAATTTGAGGCATCCCTTCACCATGGCACTGTAAATTGAAAACAATATCAAGGCTATTAGGAAACCTCCTAAGAGATATGGAGTTAAATTGGTAAACCATGAAAAACCTCAAGCAAGCAAGAGTGTAGACTTGGAGGAAGTGGTGACAACTTTGGTAGGGGTTGTTAAAGAGATTTCCTACAAGTTAGGAAGAGTTAAGAAAGGAATTGGGTAGATTTCACAAGGTCAGAAAAAAGCAAAAAATAATGACATATTTGCCAATCATCCTAGGGGTGATCAAAGGGTAGATGATAGAGGGAAAGGACCCATGCGGTCTGCAAATAGACATCCTCAAGCACATGAAGGAAGAGTGTTACCTAATCCCCTAACTGCTAGGGTTGATACTATTGAGAAAGTTGCTGATATTGATTGGTGTGATATGTTTTTTCTGCCCCATCCTCCATGTGAAGTGGACCGGAAAGATGGTTAAGCTAATAATGATGATGGTATTGATGATGATATCTACATGGTGGTTTGTTTGTCAGGATCACAAGAAGGAGCAACATAAACTGAGGTAATAAGTGCAAGGACAACTAAAACCTTTTGGGATTGCATCAAATAGGTACAAGTATTTCTTCCCCCTCATACTCTTGAAGTTGATTAGTGCAATCTTTTGAAATTCCTAACAATGACTTTGAATACTTAAGAGCTTTGATGATCAAGAAGTATGATGGAGGTATACCTTCAGAGGAACATAGACAATTGTTAATGAATGTTGTTGTGGTTCAAGATAAAGACTATAACACTAGGAGAAAGGTTGTTAAGGGATTTGGGCCTCAAGACAAACCTAAAACACCCTTTCTTACAAGTATTCCCAAAGACGCTCCTAGAAGAGAAACACCTGCCAAAATCTCTGTTGTCCTAAGAAAAAATTACAGTCCTCCTCATGCTCAAGCTACCAAGAGTCCCACGCCATCTAATGAATCTTCTTGTCTCCATTCCAATGCTGCCTTTCCAAAGAGTGTTCCCTATGACATAGACCAGGTATTGAGCCTAATCAAAGTGATTGTTCCAATGATTGAGTTGCTTAGGATTCCTGAGCACAAGAAAAGAGCATTTGAGTACTTAGGTTTGAAAGAGGAGAAAAGTACCAAAAGTAAAAATGTAAATGTTATTGAAACTCCTCCCCAAATCATTACAGACCTTGAAACACCACTAGCATTAGAGGATCTTGGAGAAACACCTTAGGTATACTTGCAGACATCCTTGTTTTATTCCCAATTGAATATCGATCCATTATTTACAACTTCGATCATAAAGGATACACTACTTCACAATTGTATGTTTGATTCCGGTGCATCATGTAATGTCATGCCTCTAGAAGTCATGAATGATTTGGATATCAAATTAAAAGCTACCTATGGAAAGTTTAGTGCCATGGACTCAAGAGAAATGTCAGTAGTTGGTTGTGTGAAGGGTCTGGTGGTGTAGCTTGCATCTTATCCTAGAAGGAATTTAAAATTGGATGTTGTGATTATTGATTTCCCTGCCAAATGGGGTATGTTATTTTCAAGAAAGTGGGATGCAAGTGTTGGATGGAGTTCCCAAATGGATATGTATATTTCCACCATTCCCATTGAAGGAAACCTTGTCAAGCTATATGGAGAAAAGAAGATGTTGCATCTAATTGACAATCCAAACAATGCTTCGTATGATGTTTTGTTTGTTGATGTTGATGTTGATAATTTTATTGGGTTCGCTAATGGTGGGGAGAACAACATGGATTAGTCAAAGTTCCTTGAACATGTAGGTTCTCCTTAGACCTTGCTATTTGGTGGAGCTTGCTCAAAATTTTGAAATGGTGCTGGTATAATTCTGATTTCTCCTAGCTTGGAAGAGTTTGTTTTTTCCTTCAAGCTTAATTTTGAATGTACTAACAACATTGCTGAGTATGAAGCCTTGTTGTTGGGTCTAATAATTGCATGGAATTATGGTGTCAAGGACATCATTGCAAAAGAATATTCAAAGCTAGTTGTCAAACAAATAAGAAAATTGTATGCTACAAAAAATCAGCGAATGAAACAGTACAAACATGCAGTTTGGGATCTAATTGAGATATTTGATTCCTTCAACATTATACATCATGACAGAAGTTTCAATGCTTCTGCTAACAAGTTGTTAGTGTTGGGGTCAAGATTTGGAGATTGCACCATTTCACCTTATTGTGAGTACAATATTGAAGTGTTAACTAGGCTAGTTGTCCCTGACAACATCAAGCATTGGCAAGTGTTTAATGATGATGCTCAAGTGTAAATGTTCTTACAAAATCAAGGTGAGTTTGTAGATCAGAATATTGATTGGGAACTAATAGTGTTTATGAATGAAGTAAGAGAAACTTTATTTGGAAAGTATATTATCCAATTGAAAACTAACACCATTCCTAGAGGTCTTATTGCACTTGAGTCAAATTTTACCAATGTCGATTGCATCATCAATAGAAACATGTCTACCTCAAGGGATGTGGAAGAGAATAACTTGGGAACTAATGATAAACCAAGAAAAGTTTGGTTGGGAAGCAATCTAAACAAAGAGGAAAAACAATCCTATGTTCAACTATTGAAGAAATATCAGGACTATCTGGCTTGGTCTTATTCAGAGCCGAAAGTATATAGAGAGGACTTGTTTCAACATGAGATTCCTCTTAAAAAAAATGGCAAGCCCTTCAGATAAAAGAATAGGCCAATTAATCCACTCCTCTCCATGAATATTCAATACGAATTTAAGAAATTGAAGGAGGGAGGGATCATTCAGCCCACAAAGTATTCATCTTGGGTTGCAAACCTTGTGCCAGTCAGAAAGAAAAATGGAGACATCAAAGTTTGTGTAGACTTCAGAAATCTTAATAGAGCTTCATTGAAGGATAATTATCCTTTCCCAAACATGGATAAAATGTTACAGTTAGTGACTACATCTGAATTGTTATCCACCTTGGATGGTTTCTCTGGCTACAATCAAGTTGTTGTCAAAGAGTCAGAAAGATATAAAATTTCCTTTACCACTCCTTGGGGAACATATGTTTATGTAATAATGCCTTTTAGGCTTATGTATGCTGGAGCTACCTTCCAAAGAGCAATGGATGTTGCTTTTTCTGGTTACATAAATGACTTCATTGCATTTTATCAGGATGATGTGACTGTGTTTTCAAGGAGCGGAAAAGATCACTTGTAGCACTTGGAAAAAATGTTGATCAGATATAGAGAATTTGGAATCTCTTTGAATCGAAAGAAGTTCCATTTTGGGGTACAAAAGGCCAAGCCGCTTGGTCATATTGTTTCAAAGGATGGTGTCATGATTGACCCTGAGAGATTATAAGAAATCAGCAAGCTTCCATTTCCAAGAACAAAGAAGGGAATCCAATCCTTCTTTAGGCAGATCAATTTCATTAGAAGGTTTGTGTCTAATTTTGCTGAATTAAATATTCCTATTACATGCATGTTAAAGAAAGACCAAGTTATCAAATGGAAGGATTTTTTTATTCTGGCATTTGAAGGAATCAAAGAAGCATTTAAACATGCACCTGTCTTGGCAACTCCAAATTACAAGAAGCCTTTCCAAATCTTCTCCTTTCCTTCTAAAAATACCATTGCATATGTTTTGCTACAAAAGGATGAAGATGGGGCTGAGAGGACTATTTCCTTCTTTAGAAAGGCTTTATAAGTTGCTCAGTTAAAATACACAATCATGGAAAAATAAGCATTTGCCTTGGTGAAAGCAACAAAGGTTTTTAGGCCTTATATATTAAGTTTAAAAGTTGTTGCTTATGTTCCCCACACCATGGTAAAAGACATCTTATCATAGATGGAGATCTCAAGAAAAATATGTACATGGGTGAACAAACTATAGGAGTATGACATGGACATCCAAACTGCAAGGTTGGTAAGAGGTTTCGGTTTAGCTAGGCTAATGGCTGAGAGCAACCTACAGACAATTGAAGTGAGTGAAGTAGAGGAAGAAAGGATAGATGTTCTGGAGAAGTTGGTAATTTTTGAGTGGTACAAGGATGTAATATTTTACCTCAAACACCTATGCTATCCTGATCATTTAAATAAAAATAAGAAAAGAGCCCTCAAGTTGGCTTCTCAAAAATACATCATCACTGACTTTGGGCTAGCTTTGAAGAACCTTGAAGGTGTCCTCTTGAAATGTGTAACTGAAGATGTAGCTCCCAAAATAGGTGTTGATTTCCATGGGGGAGTTTGTAGAGGACATTTTTCTAGAAGGGTTACAGTACACAAAGTTTTGAGAGCTGGTTATTGGTGGCCTACTATTTTCAAAGATGCAACCCTACTGGTTAGAAAATTTGAAAGCTGCCAACATTTCTCTATAAGAATGAAAGCTTCAATCTCCCTTCCTTTGCAGCCTATATCAATTGAATCTCCTTTCAAACAATGGGAAATGGACTTCATTGGTGAAATTTCAAACCCTTCTATTTTTGGCCATAAGTGGATTCTTGTACCCACAGATTACTTCACCAAGTGGGTAGAAGTAATCCCCACCAAGAAAGCAAAACACCAAGTTGTTATGGACTTCTTGTTGAATCACATCATATGTAGATTTGGTGTGCTGTAAAGATTATTGCTGATAATGCCATGTGCTTCAAATCTAAACCATTGATGGCAATGTGCAATGAGTATGGAACCAATATGACTTATTCTTCAAACTATAACCCTCGAGGAAATTGACAAGATGAGTATAGTAATAATAACTTGTTGAACATCATTAGGAGAACCTTGGAGTTGAACAAGAGAAAATGGGGTGAGCAACTAAAATTTGTAGTTTGGGCTGATAGAATCACTGCCAAAAGAGCTACTGGTAAGAGCGCATTTGAGTTGATGTATGGAAATAAATATCTGTTGCACTTACATCTCTAATTATCTTCATTTTAGTTTGTTCAACAACTTGAAGATCAAGAGGTCAATCCATATGAAGAAAGGATTAATCAAATTGTTGAGTTGGATGAAGAAAATAGAGCATCACACCAAAGGCACATCAGATTTAGAGAGAAGTTAAAGAGTTTGTTTGACAAGAAGGTCACTCCTAGGGCTTTCAATATTGGAGATCTGGTTTTGTGGTGGGATAGCAGAAGTGAAGATAAGGGAAAACATGGTAAATTTTATGCATTGTGGATGGGCCCTTACTCCATTGATATTAGAATTGGTGAAAATACATTTTTTCTCAAGGACTTAGATGGGGAATTGCTTGAACTGCCTATTGATGATAGGCATCTAAAGCATTTCTTGGATTAATCTGTAAATTTGAGGTATGCACAACTTATACAGTGTATAGTGTTTGGATTTTTCTCTTTTTTTGGTGTTTTGTTTCTTCGTGGTTTTCCTTGGTGTGTGGCATCCATTTTTGTCAGTTTCTCACCTGTGTTTTGGTGGCTTTGGTGCATGACTCTGTTTTCCCAATGGATTATTTTTGCATTTGGTCTACTTTTGTTCTTGTGGCACTCACTAGGAGTACTCATCCCTGAGAAGGAGCCGATGTTGGTGCCCATTTTAATCCTCTACCATTTTTCCATGTATCCCTTGTGCTCTTTGTGCTCTAAAACAATTGTTCCTCCTGAAATCAATAATGTGAAGTTGTAGTTCCATTCTTGTGCATTGGATTGTTTGCAAACTCACTACCTTGTCCTAATTTTTCCTGTTCAAATGCCTCTGCCATTTTTCCCATGTTTTCCTGGCCTTTGGAGCTCGAAATTGTTCATTTTATACTTATTTTCCCTCAAAATACCCTTGCCATGGTCATAAATTGCCTAAAAACACTTTCCATTTGTCTTTTGATCGAAAAATTCTTCACCCACGAAGAAAAAATTGATTTTGGGGGTCGCTGGTAATTTCTACATTTTTTAACGGTCAGATGGGTGCCATTTGCCTGTCAAATTCATCTTCGGCATTCTAGGGCATTACAGGTGATTTCTGTGTTATTTGACGGTCATACGGGAATCCTTTACCCATCAAATTTTAGCTTAAAATATTTTCCTATGTGGGCTTTCGTGATTACGGCAAGTCTGCTAAAAAAACTTAACATTTTTTATGTTTTGGAAAAAAGTGCAAGTTTCTCCCATAGTTCCGCAAGCCCCAGAGGAGGTACACGTGTCACAAGCAGAGTGAAGGTGGATGGGTGGGTAATTATGTGCCTTAAGGAATTTTTGAATAAAGAGTTAAAGTACAAAAAGAATGCCTAGGTCCCACAACGAATTAGAATGGAACACGTGGTAGCTTCAGAGCACAAGCCCACAATGAAAAGGAATGGAACATGTGGCGGCTTTAGAGCGCAGGCCCTTAGCGAATCAGAGGTGGACACGTGTCATGTTTTCATCAAAAGTGGGATGGAAGGATGGCGAGGGACTTAGAATATTTTAATTTTTGGTGATTGGGAACAAAAGTTTTGAAAAAAACCACGAGTCCATCGGGCCAATTAGGAGAGGACACCTGGCAGGATCAGGGGCAAAAGGAAGTGTGGGCCACCAGAGGAAAAACAGAAATGTTGCCTTTTTGGCAAAATTAGTTAAAGTGGTAATTTGAAGCATGGCTCTATAATGAATAAGAGGGAGACATGTGTCAAAAGAAAATGGCAGAGCGGAGTGTAGGCCGCTGATGAGTTTTGAAAACTTTGAAATTTTGTGATGGAAGTACGAAGCAAAGAAGGGAGTTATGGCCCCGCAACAAAAGCAGTGATCACCACGTGTCAAGGACAAAAGTGGAGGTGAGGGTCCACAGAGACTTTTTGTAAAATTTTCCTTTTTTCCAAAAAAGGTAGAAATGTGAAGAATCGAGCCGCGATTCCAATGGGGCCCACCTTGTGCCACGTTTCAGTGCCAAATCTCAAGGGTGGAGGGGTGGAGAAAAATGTCAAATTTTTTACATTTTTTCAAAAAGTGTTATAATGTCAAAAAGTGATCGCAAACCCATTTCCAATCGCATTGTGACATGTGGAGGGCCAGATTGAAGGGAGAAAGGAAGATCAATGGTAGATGTGCATTTTTTAGTTTGGCCACCTATTTTCTTCAGGAAGTGTGGGAATGTGATTTTTGCATCGATTTTGATAAAATTTTTCAAAAATTCATGTCGTTTTTGCCTACAAGGAGCAATGTAATTGGTTTTGAGGACCAATTTGAAGATTATAGATGTTTTTGGAATAAATTTTTTCCCTAACCCGTCTAAAAACATGAAATATCAAATCCAAAAGTTGTAGAGTCAAATTTTGGAGGGATAAGGATGAAATAATGAAAAGAAGGGGGTCTGCATGCTTTGAAGATGAAAAATGTGCCTCCACAATGGATAATGATGTGAATTTTACAATGATTCACCTTTTTTCAAAACACCTAGCAACTTTTGTTACAAATATGTTAAACATCCCTATCTGGGAATCATGATGAATTTGTAACAAACTAAGATGCCATCGGATATTCTTTTCTTGGGAAAGAAGCATCAAATGTAATAGAGATTTATATAATGCATGTTTTTTGACATGCAAAGGTTCAGGAAATTGAAAATCACGAGAAATTTTTTAGAGAAGCTCATCTTCTGAGAAACCCTCCAAAAAACCTGGTTAATGTCTTCTTTGTTAGATCTTCATTCATGTTGAGTTAGCTACAAGTGTATAACCATCACACAACTCTGATATTGTTCCTGAAACTCTCCCCTGCTGATGAATCTAACAAGCTTTTGAATTAATCTATGTTATTTTTGGGCAATATGATGTCTGTTATCATGTTTAAATGTGGGCAAACAGTTTTCCTTGTTCTTGTTGCAATCTTACATTAAAATCTTTAGGAATCATGCAAATCTCATCCTTATTGATAGTTTAGTGGAATTTGTAATTTCATTTGTCAGAAGAGTTTTCATCTAGCATTGAAAATAAGTAGTTTAAAATCACTTCACGTTCATTTGTTGACAAAGATTGCTTGTAATCCTTTGAGGGTACCTTAGGTGTGATTTGATTAGAGATTTATATGTTTAATTGAGTCCCTTCTCAAGATTTTGTGTTGAGGTCTCAAAGATTGTGTGAAGAGTGCAAACCTGGGCCTCCATTTCTGTATCTCTTCTAGTTGAAAGAACATCCTAACTATTTTGAAGCATTTTATCTGACAGGTTTTCAAATGTTGTAGAGGTTGTCAAAGATCTGACATACTCAAGTTTTTCTTGTTAATATCCCACCAAAAAACATTCTTAACAAATAGTTCTACCCCATACTACCCCTGTTTTGACCTGTATACACATAAAAGATCAAAATCCATTTGTTAAAGTATGTAGAAAAAATCAAGATTTCAAAATGTCTTTAGTAACCCTTGCCTTGCATTGAAAGTATCTCCATAATCTGGAAGTGACAACTTGTGAAAATCAGATTTGGAGTGTTGATAATATTTTCCCAAGGCCCTTTTCATACAATTTACACAAATTGAGGGATATCTTCATCTCCTTCACCATTTTAGAGTTACAAAATAAGTCCTCTTACCTTGGTTGAAAAGGCACAACCTAAAACAGTTAGGACAAGATCAAGTCCTATTTGAGTGTTATACATCTCTCCACAAATCTGATTGCCAGTTAGATCACGTCCCTGGATACAAAATTACATACATCATCATCTATCTGTCTTCAAGATTCATGCCATATATTTGATGCTGCTCATACTGAAAAGGAGAAAAAAATGTGTACCAACAAGATGGAGATATCCTTCTTTTACACAAATTTTATGAAGAAAACCTTGGGAAAGTATGATCAATACTCCATAATTTAACTCTAAAGATTTTTCACTTCTAAAATATGGAGATGCTTTCAAAACAAGGCTAACGTTACTGAATACATTATGAAATCCTGATTGTTCTGCATATTTTAGTAAATAGATTTTATTCCTTTGTGGATATACATGGAAAAACAGGGGTAGTTCAGGATGGATTCATGGTTTTTGAATAATTTTGGTGGGATATTAAGTAAGATAAAGTTGATTATACCATATCTTTGAGAGACTTTACAACAATTAGAAATCTAAATGGCAGAAATCTTGAGAATAGCTAGCATATTCCTTCAACTAGAAGGTGTGCTTCAATAGAGGCCTAGATCAACATATTTTCACACAATCTCTAGAATCTAACATGAATGCTCTAGCTAAAGATTTAATAAAACATCAAAGACCCCTAGTTCCTCACACCTAAGATGTGATGCCCACTAAAAACATCCCACTTGAGACCCAAGAACAACCTAGGATTAGTTAGGAAAATTATGGAATAATTTTATATTTTTTTTAAAGAGTCTACAAACAGGTTACAAGACAACAGTTGTCACTAACAAGCTCAAGATAAATTCTAATCCACTAGAATATACTTTTCAGTTATTAACAATTATTAGAGGTCACAAATTCCAAAATTTAGGATTAAAAAGTTCGATTAGGTTTAGAGGGTAATTCTTGACCATAACCACTCCCTAACAAGATCTAAAGGTTCAACTTGATTTTTCTCAAAATTAATGCATTCAAAATTTCCCTAAATCATTCCCATTGGATAGGAAATTTCCTAATCTTTGTAGTGATATAAATAAGTCTTCTTAACTCCTCATATTTATCAATTTATGGGTCAGCGGACCTTGGGAGGAAACTTTTCCCAAGAGTGGGCCTGCAGGCCTAGGGAAGGAAATTTTCCCATGCGCGGGCTGGTGGAGTAGGGGAGAAATTTGGAAAATTTTCCTTCTTCAGGGAAAAAGCACAATTTACCTCTACCCTCCCACAAGCCCGAAGAGGACACGTTTCAGTGTTACAACACCACGATGGAAAAATTAGGTTGTCGGAGTGATTTAAGACATTATGTCATTTTCGCCAAAAAAAATATAAAAATGTTAGGGATCAAAATGATCCATGCCTCCGCCGATGCCCAAGGTGCCATGTGCGGAAAATTATGGATTTTATGCTTCTAGGGTAAAAGTGCAAAGGGTTAAAATTTATGCGTGCCTCAGCTGATTCCCGGTTTTGTCACATGTCATATTCTCATTGGCCTGCAGTCAACAGGCCGGTGGGGAAATTTTAAAAAAGTTTCCAAAAAATATTTCCAAAACACAAAAGGCAAAAAGGGACCCACTCCTCCGCTGAAACATCATGGTGACATGTGACAGCATTTGATTGGTTGCAAGCCAAAGGGGAGGTGGAGGAAACTTAGAAAATTTTCCAAATTTTATTTTGAAAACCATTGAGGTAAAAAGGATTTTGCGCATTTGTCGTTGCCTCGTGAGGCCACGTGGCAGCATCTCATTGGCTGCGGGTCGACGGGGACATGGAGGAAACTTAGATAATTTTCCCCAAAAATTTTAAAGGTTAAGTTAAATGTTGTAGGCTCATGTGACTGTGAAAGACAACCAAAAAGGCAAAACTGAGGCGACAGGTCCACCAGGGAAATGTTTCCCAAAATTTCTTTTCTGAACTTAGACAATTTTCAACAAAAGGAAAAGGTTTACGAGTTAGTGGAGCGGCAGGGAATTTTGTTCCCTTCGCATTTTTTACCAAAAATTACAAAAGGAAAATTTGGGCCCGCAGGTCTGCCATGGAAATTTTTCCTAAAAACTTTTTGACAGTTAGAATGTTTTTTTTATGCCAAAACAAAGTAAAAATTCAGAAGGCCATAAATTTTGATTGGGAGGTCAATTTTTTAGAAAACGAGGACTTTTTGGAAATATCTTGACGTTATCTTTGCACAATAACCATAATTTTTTTATTTTGATAATGTTTAAGGGGTCAATTTAATGAAATGATATGCAGGATTTTAAAAGGCAAACGAATTTTAACTTATGAAATTTTAATCAATTGATCTTATTCCTCTCTCAACATGTAAATTAGATTTGGAGAATTTTTCTTAGATGGATTTAGGATGGATTTGGAAGGTAAGTTTGTTTGATTGACTCCCAATTTAAAAAAAAAAACAACTTTGACGGCAAAATGATAGCAAAATGGTTTGAGCCTGATTTTGCTAAGTTTTCTAAGAAATTCCTTAAGTATTTTTGTCCAATTGAATTCGTTTAGGGCATACTACTTAAATTTAATCGTTTAATTTGTTATTTCATTGTTGCGGGTTTGAACTATGCATTTTTGGATAAAGTATTTGCCAGTTTGAAAATACAAAAAAGAGATCAAATTTTAAAGGATATATTAGACATTTTCATCTTCCAAGTATTATAATTCAACACATTTGAAAAGATAGAGTTCTGTATTTTTCCTCACATACATTTCTTCCTTTCAAAAAGAGATTTCAAATACATTTCAAACTCAGATTTCAAATAGCAGTAGTTCCAATTGTGGAAAGAAATGCAAATTTTATTCAAAATACAAGATATCCTTCTTTTACAGCTTCTCTTTTCTATTGATTTTCACAATACAATATACAAAATACATCTCTTTCTTTCAAGATAGAAAAAAGAGTATCTCTTTCCTGTACATTTCAAAATTACAACTTTCATATTCAATACAACATATTTCGATTACAAAACATATACAAGTTCATCCACTTCAAGTGGGAAAGGTTACAATAAGATTTCATTTCAACAAGGGACTGTCAAACTCTCTCTTTTTTTCTTCCTTTGCTCCAGAACAATAACCTGAAGATTTATCGTTCTTCCAAATTTTGATCACAACAAAAGTAGGGGAAAGGAAACGCTCTCCACCCAACCAAGACATCCAATGAAAAGGAGAATCCATCCTTCTTGATTGGCCCCCGAGCCCCAACCATGAAGCAATATAAGATGTGATTCAACTCATGGCAACAAAGGTTTCCAAAACACACAAGAAACAACTTCACACATAAAACATAGTCCAAAACAAGAAGTAGTTTACAACTACATTAAAGCATGACAAACAATACTAAGGCTTAATCAAGTAAGCCAATGGAGAAAGAAACTATGGGGGATGCTACTTATGCATCCCAAAGGGGAAATGGGTATCACCACCTATTTTCAAACTGCGTAAAATTTAGTATATCACATCCCTGTCTTGTCCATATGCCTTCGCCAAGTAACCCCTTATTCCTGACATTTCCTTATGCCTCCCTAGCCTCTTACATCACCCCATAATGAGTAAAAAAAAGTAAGCTATTTATTTTCAGGTGGAACCCAAATCCCAAATCCCTCCACACTTATACCTCCCCAAAACACTTATGCCTCCCACAAAATAAACCCCATAGTCTTATCCTACACCATTCCTAGGTCATCTACCCAACATACCACAAACATGCCAAAAAAATCACAACAATAATAATTTCATAAACAGAAAGAAGCATTAAAAGATCCAAGATCCTACGTCTCTATGATGGAGTTGTTTAAGGTTCCAAAACAACAATATTTAACCCAATGGAAGCAATCGAAATCAGCCAAGCACAAACATGAAACAATCTTCCAAAAATTCTCCAAAGTAAGAGCTCGAAAACAATAAAAGAATTCTCCCCCCAAAAATAGTTTCCAAAGTGAAGTAAGCCAAAACAACGGCAAGCAATTCAAATTTTATAGAAGAGGGAAGAGAAGAGGATGAGGTGGATCCATGTAGGATGCCACATCACACATCCTCAACCCAAAAGTCAAATTAATTCTCCAATACATAATAAATAGGTGGGTTAATAATATGACAGTTTACTTACCTACTCAAATCCAACCCACACCCCAAAGGACTGAAATTAAACCATGTAAGAAAAGTGCAATTAAAACTTACAATTTGTCTTCTCAAAATGCATAATGAAAGTCTAAATTTAACTCTCCAACCATAGGCATGGTTGGTAAATAAATTTAAGAGGTATGGGACAAGTTTAACTTGTCCCACAAGCCTCAAGGACAAATTCAAATTTCCATGAAGGTGGAGTGTTTCACACTCACAAGTTAAATTACACATCACTTACAAGGTCACTTACACATTACTTACACATTATTACAACACTTTAAAACATGGCCAACAACTCTATTAATTAAATTCTTATGACATATTTTACTTAATTAACTTAATAACATTGTTACTCACAATTATTAATAAGTAATGAAAGGGGTAAATGCATCACAAAAATAACACATGAAACATTACAAAGGGATAAAAATAGAAGAAAATACATAAAACCCCTTAGTCACATTTAAAGGTGATCCCCCCATGGGAATCCCTAACAACCAAAAACACACACAAATAAAAAATACAAGTTACCATGGTGACCTTGTTGAATTCATCTAGAATTCTAATGTGGTTGGTCTCCAATCCCTCGATATTTGTTGTGATATTTTTAACCTGCACAATACTAATACCTCTTCTGCCTTGTGGCTATATCAGAACATCCAAATGAATATAATATAATTTCAAAATCATCAATATATATATATATATATATATATATATGAATCAAAACAACATCCAGACAATCTACAATATCACTTACAACTTCATCAACAACTATATAATCATCAATTTTAAAATTAAATTTTCTCGGTCTACTCAATATATCCAAATATCACATGTCCTAACGACATCCATATATATATATGTATGTATGTATGTATGTATGTATGTATGTATGTATGTATGTATGTATATGTATATGTATATGTAACCATGTCCAACAGCATGTCAACATCTATATAAAATGTCTCTAACAATCATCATACATCATATATGAATCAAAGTCAACAATAATCTATGATCTGACATCTAACACCATACTAAATCAAAACTATAATAATGTCCATAATATAGTTAGTAGTATCATGATCAATATCAAAAGTGTCTAAGGGAAGTGGGCACTACATCCCCCTCCACTTAGACTTGACTTCCTCCTAGAAGTCACTGGAAAGAGAGATAGGAACAAATGCATTCAAAAAGGATCACTCCATTATGGGATTGCTTGCTTCAAACAAGTGTGGGTCTACATAACCTAAGTTTGGTCCAATGCAATTTAGCAAGAAGAAGGGAGATTGCAAGGGATGAGTTCTAAACTTTCTACATGCAAGGCTACGAACACTTAAATCTAGAGAGTAAATTTATGTTATCAACCAAGATATCACACAAAACAATATAACATGAAGAGTTTAAAAGAGTCTTAAGAGTAACCACCAAGTAGAGGAATAATAAAGATAATTCCATGAGTTTGAGAATGATGACATTGTTTCCCAAAGAATACAGCATACTACAATAATAAAAGTTAAGGTTTCTACCAAGTTTAAGCCATGATTTCAAGGTTCGTTGTCTAGACAAGGCTAACAAAAATAAACTATGACAAAATTTGCATGAGGAACAAGTATAGTCAAGGTCCCACAATTTTTGGATCACACAGGATGAGGTTAATCAACAAGGACACGTAAATCAGAAAAACAATTAAAATCAAGGAACTATTCAAGGAAAGCACTTCTATAACTCGAGAGGGTACAATTAACTTTTCATGGTAATACAAGCGAAGTCAAGACCACAGGTTTCCTATAGTTTTATTTTTACACTTTTGTTTTAAGAACAAACACACTACACCAACCAAATCTAGAGACGTCCACCATTTATTAGAAGAAAAAATTATATATCTCCCTTAATAACTAACATAACAATGCAAGAGGCACCATAAATTATAACACAATGGGATTTATTTATCTTATTTCCTACTCAAGCTTGGAATAATCATAAAGAGAGAACAAGTAACACGGGGTCCAACTACAATCCAAGGGTGAATCATATCAGAAGTGAATAACATCATCTTGCACTTTCCATCCTAGTGGAAAAGGGGCAATAATAACAAGGTGACCCAAGAAAATATGAAGAAAAGAAGACTTCCCAAAGTTATTTTATATCCTTAACATACGTTTCCTTAAAATTACAATAACTTAGGTCTCCAAGAACAAGACAACACACAAGGAGGTTGCTTCTTGAACAACAGATAAGTCTCAATCCAAAAGGACCACAACTCACACTCGTCGAACTATGGGATGATAAGGGTATGATGACCCAAAACTCCAACAAGAAAGGAACATACATCTATGAATAAGAAATTACTAAGCAACTAGAACACATTGCTATCCACTAGGTGTTTCACAATTTCAGGTAGGCAACAGAACTACATGTTCAACTAAACATTACACTCAATACATATAAATCTTACTTATTTTATAACTCAACTAATTAAGTCAAAATTTGTAGTTTCATTTGCTAAGCACATTCCTTTACGAGTTTTCTTAATTAAACTTCTTCCTATTACGACATCACAACTTTGTGTTATAAGGACCACTAAGGGGGAATGATATCTTGCCATTCTATAAAGGTAAAAAAGAGAAAATGTATTTATTTTACTCCTACGGGAGTAAGATGGACAAAGTTTTCCTTTTTCTGCTCTTCTACATGTTTTTTTTTCTTCTATTAATCTACCAAGGTTAAAGCAAGAACCATTTTCTCTTTTTATGTTCCACTTTATTTGTTAAGCTTCAAGGCCAAATCTCCTCAATTACAGTTTTATGATGTTTAGGGGAGTCGACTTGTCAATTAAAAATTTAGTGAGAAGGAAGGGTAAACATAACACACTTTTACTTTTATGGGAGAGAGAGGTAAATAAACACATCACATTTTTAATTCTAAGGAAAACAAGGGACATTCAACATAGAAAACACATTATTACTTTTGTAAGAACTAGGAAACAATCAACCAACATGGATTACAACAATATTTCATTTTTTCCCCACTAATTACAAGTATCATAAAACATTCCTAGTGGGTTTCTACAAGTTCTCAAAATAAGTTACAAGGGAGGCCCATTAAGGAAGAATAATTATTTTTAGTGATCTTCTAGGGTTTGACAATGTTTGTTGTTTTTGTAAAAACATTTTTACTCACCTAATAAGACAAGGAAAGTTTTCAAATCTACACCCATATTACCACAAGATACCACCAACCAAGCAATCAAAATGACAAGGAAATATTTTAACAATAATATCACCACATACTCGCTATAAAGCGTCAAATGTAAGCAGACAGTCAGCTATCTATTCATCATGGCTTTATAACCAAGAGTTACAATTTTGCAAGAAGAATCACATTATAAAATACCACCGAGATTAAATTATCAAGGTCTAATTAAACTATCATCACCAATTTCATGGTCCAAAAGACTCAAAGCATCCATAAGTTTCTCCACGTAATCCAAAATTAATAGGTCATAGAGTATTATTCATAGTAACTAAAAAAAAGTTAAGGAAAGGATAGACTTATTTATAGGTCAAGAGGGAAAACAGACACAATTAATTTATACACAATATTTGAATGGGATTACATCTCACCATAATTACCAAGATGCATACAATCCTCAAGTCACTACTTAATATGATGAAATGAGGAACTCTTAATAAAAATTAGCAGGCCATCGAAGAGAAGACACTATTAGACAAACACTTTTCCACTAACATTCATAGCCAGCCAAAAGCAAACCGATCCCACCATAATTCATAAACCCAGAATTAAACACCTCTACTCCGACGAGGTTCAAGCTCTTACTAGACTGTAAGAGAATCATCACCACCACTAACAGGCTACCAACTAGAACACATAACACAACGAACTCTCTTCCCATTAAGGTCGAGTAATGAAAAGGTCACTCTAAGATCATAGATACACTCAAGGTTCCATGCATTTAAAACAAAGGCATAACTTTAAGCACCTAAGAGGACATTCAAGAAACCTAGGTTCTACCCCCATATGACAAAATGTATGAATACAAGTAGCATATAACCAGCTCATCATCATGCAAGAAGAATTCCATGTAACGTTTAGCTTGGCAGCCAACAACATAATGATCTCTGAGTCACAAATCAAAATAAAGTCCAAGAAATATCGGCAATCAAGGAAAGTGGCTAAGTAGCTGCATTGCAAAGTTTGAAAATTATCACAAAAATATAAATAACTAGGCTAGCCTCAGAGCCTCTCAATCCAAACATAAATAAAGATGCTGGTCCTTGATAAATTGACACAAATTTATGAATGTAAAATACAAAATGTTAACACCACATTCACTTCGCAGCCTTTCATGGCCACCAATAGGGGTACTCTTCCTCGAGGTCAGTTCCAAGGACACATGCGCAGTATTGGGTCATAAATGACACCCAAACTTAATGTTCACTCTCCCATACAGGTAACAAAATGAAAAACTAATAACCAGACCAATTTTCCAAACTACTGAAGGAAGGAATCTCTAAACAACTTATAATTAACTCTACCCAACCGTAGGACACAACCACTATTGTCCGACCACAAAATTCACACCTTACAATTTATCATTCCAACAACTCTAATAAGGAAGGGTCTCAACAAAGGGCTTAACGCATCATACAATTAAATCAAGTGTTAGGACTTGTAAAACAACACATTTTCAAAGGGGAACCAAGTTTCCACTACACTAGAAGTTCACAAAATTCAATTTAATTTGACATTCTTAGTTACCTTGGTTCAAACAAAATGCCACTGAGCGATTACAACAATTTAAACAACTTATTACTTTATTATTATTTTAATTTTGGTAGTTCAAATGAATAGAGTAATGTAATATTTCTTCATACGCATTTCTTTTTCAATTTTCAAACAAGTTTGGTTTCTTAGATTCAAAAGTGTACTAGGTTTATAGTTAATGTCTCAAGTTTTCTAGTGTGCCCAAGGGTCCAATATTTAAACCCACGTCTCTAATACCAAGTGTGATGCCCCACTAAAAAAATCCCACTTGAGACCCAAGAACAACCTATGATTAGTTAGGAAAATTATGGAATAAATTTTTATTTTTTAAAAAAGAGTCTACAACCAGGTTACAAGACAACAGTTGTCACTAAAAAGTTTCAAATCAATTTTTATTCACTAGAATATACTTTTCTTTTATTAACAATTATTAGAGGTCACAAGGTCAAAAATTTAGGGTTAAAAATTTTGATTAGGTTTAGAGGGTAATTCCTCACCATACCAACTTCCTAACAGGCTTTAAAGGTTCAACTTGATTTTTACCAAAATTAGCGTATTAAAAATTTCCCTAAATCATTCCCATTGGATAGGAAATTTTTTCATCTTTCCAGTGATATAAATAAGTTCTCCTAACTCCTCATATTTCTCAAGTTATGGGCTAGCATACCTTGGGAGGAAAATTTTCCCAAGAGCGGGCCTACGGGCCTAGGGAAGGAAATTTTCCCATGCGTGGGCCGATGGAGTGGGGGAGAATTTGTCATATTTTCCTTCTTTGGGGAAAAATCCTGATTTTCCTCTGCACACCCGTGATCCTGAAGAGGACACGTGTTGGTGTTATAACATAGTGGTGGAAAAATCTGGATGTCAGAGTGATTTGAGACATGTCTTTTTGGCCGAAAAAAAAATGCTAGGGATCAAAATTATCCACACTTCCGCTGACATCCAAGGTGCCATGTGTCAGGCTCTGTTTGGCTACAGGAGAAGCAGACATGTAGGGAAAATTAAGGATTTTAGACTTTTGGGTTAAAATCGCAAAGGGTTAAAATTTATGCGCACCTCTTCCAATCCCTAGTTTTGCCACATGTCATATTCTCATTGGCCACCAGTCAATGAGCCAACAGGGAAATTTTAGAAAAGTTTCCAAAAAAAACTTTGAAACACAAAAGGCAAAAAGTGACCCACTCCTCTACCAATGCCTTTTGGTGTCATGTGGCAGCATCTGATTGGTTGCGGGCCAGCGTGGAGGCAGAGGAAACTTAGAAAAATTTCTAAATTTTATTTTGAAAATCATTAAGGTAAAAATGATTCCACACATCTGTCGTTGCGTTGTGAGGCCATGTGGCAGCATCTGATTAGCTACGGATCGGCAGGGATGCAGAGGAGACTTATATTATTTTCCCAAAATATTTTAAAGGTTAAGTAAATGTTGCAGGCCCATGCAACCGAGAAAGACAACCAAAAAGGAAAAAATGGGGCTGTGGGTCCACGGGGAAAATGTTTCCCAAATTTTTTTTTCAAACTTAAAAATTTTTAGATGAAAGGAAAAGGTTTGTGGGTTAGCAGGGTGGCGGGGAATTTTTTTCCTTTGGCATTTTTGACCAAAAAGCGCAAAAGGAAAATTCAGGACTGCGGGTCTGCCAAAGAAATTTTTCCTACAAAGTTTTTGACAGTAAGAATGTTTTTTATTTGTTTTGATTCCAAAATGAAGTAAAAATTCAGAAGGCCATAAATTTTGATTGGGAGCTTGGTTATAGGAAAACGAGGAATTTTTGGAAAGATCTCAATGTTCTCTTTGCACATGAACCATATTTTTTTTAATTTTGATAATGTTTAAGGGGTAAATTTCATGAAATGATCTACAGGATTTTAAAAGGTGAGATGGTAAATTTTAATTTATGAAATTTTAATCAATTGATCTTCTTCCTCTCTCAACATGTCAATTAGACATGGAGAATTTTTCTTAGATGGATTTAGGATGGATTTGGAAGGTAAGTTTATTTGATTGACTCCTAATTTTAAAAAAAACAACTTTGACAGTAAAACAACACTAAAACGGTTTGAGCCCAATTTTGCTAAGTTTTGTAAGAAATTCCTTAAGTATTTTTGTCCAATTGAATTCATTTACGGCATACTACTTCAATTTAATTGTTTAATTTGTTATTTCATTGTTGCAAGTTTGAACTGTGCATTTTTGGATAAAGTAATTTCGAGTTTGAAAATTCAAAACAGAGATCAAATATTAAAGGATCTATTAGCCATTTTCATCTTCCAATTATTAGAATTCATTCCAATTCTAATCTGATAAATTTATTTCATTCAAATAAAACTATTAAGAACCAAAATCAAATTCTGATTTCCAATTTTACACATTTCAAAAGACAGAGTTATGCATTTTTCCTCACACACATTTCTTCCTTTCAAACAGAGATTTCAAGTACGTTTCAAACTCAGATTTCAAGCAGTAGTAGTACCAATTGTGGAAATAAATTCACCTTTTATTCAAAATACAAGATTTCATTCTTTTACAACTTCTCTTTTCTGTTGATTTTTACAATACAATATATAAAATACATCTATTTCTTTTAAGACAGAAAACAAAGTATATCTTTCCTTTACATTTCAAAATTACATCTTTCATATTCAATAAAGAATATTTCCATTACAAAACATATACAAGTTCATCCACTTCATGTGGGAAAGGTTACAATAATATTTCAGTTTAACAAGGGACTGTCATCCTCTCTTTTTTTCTTCGTTTCCTCCAGAACAACAACATGCATATTTATCATTCTTCTGAATTTTGATCACAAAAAAAGTAGGATAAAGGAAACGCTTTCCACCCAACCAAGACATCCAATGAAAAGGAGAAGCCATCATTCTTCATTGGCCTCCGAGCCCCAACCATGAAGAAATAGAAGATGTGATTCAAGTCATGGCAACAAAGGCTTCCAAAACACACAAGAATCAACTTCACAAATAAAACATAGTCCAAAACAGGAAGTAGTTTACAACTACATTAAAGCATGACAAACAATACTAATGCTTCATTAAGCAAGTCAAAGGAGCAAGAAACTATGGTGGATGTTACATATGCCTCCCAAAGGGGAAATGGTTATAACCAACTATTTTCAAACTGCCAAAAATATAGTATATCAAAGCCCTATCATGCCCTTATGCCTCCCCCAAGTATCCCTTATTCCTCACATTTAATTAATACTCCCCAACTTCTTATGGCACCCCATAATGAGTAAATAAATTCAAGCTATTTAGTTTTAAGGTTGAACCCAAATTCCAACTCCCTCCACAATTATACCTCCCCAAAACACTTGTGCCTCCCACAAAAGAAACCCCATATTCTTATCCTACACCTTTCCTAGGCCATCTACCCAACATTCCAAAAACATGCTAAAACATTCACAACAATAAAAATTTCATAAATAGAAAGAAGCATTACAAGAGCCAATCTCCTACCTCTCCATGATGGAGTTGTTTCAAGTTCTTAAACAATAATCTTTAACTCAATGCCAGCAATCCAAATCAGCCAAGCACAAGCATGTAACAATATTCCAAACCTTCTCCAAAGCAACAACTCCAAAATAAAAAAATAATTCACCCCCCAAAAAGGAGTTTCCAAAGTAAAGCCAGCCAAAACAATGGCAAGCAATTCAAATTTTATAGAAGAGGGAAGAGAAGAGGATGAGGTCGATCCATGTAGGATGCCACATCACTATTCCTCAACCCCAAACCAAAATTCAACTTCATTCTCCAATGCATAATAAATAGATGGGTGAATAATATGATAGTTTACTTACCTACTCAAATCCAATCCACACCCCAAAGGCCTGAAATTAAACCATGTAAGAAAAGTGCAATTAAAACTTACAATTTTTCTTCTCAAAATGCATAATGAAAGTATCAATTTAACTCTCCAACCATAGGTATGGTTGGTAAATAAATTTAGGATGTATGAAACAAATTTAACTTGTCCCACAAGCCTCCAAAGTCAGCCTCTAAGGACAAATTCGAATTTTCATGAAGGTGGAGTGTTTCACACTCAAAAATTAACTTACACATCACTTACAAGGTCAGTTACACATTCTTACAACACTTTAAAATATGGCAACAACTCTATTAATTACATTCTTAGGACATATTTTACTTAATTAACTTAACAACATGAGTACTCACAATAATTAATAAGTAATGACGGGGTAAATGCATCACAAAAATAGCACATGCAACATTACAAAGGGACCAAAATAGAAGAAAATACATAAAACCCCTTGGTCATATTTAAAGGTGATCCCCCCCATGGAAATCCATAACAACAACAAACACACAAAAAAAAATAGTACAAGTTTCCATGGTGACCTTGTTGAATTCATCTAGAATTCCAATGTGGTTAGTCTCCAATCCCCTGATGTTTGTTGTGATATTTTTAACCTGCACAATAAAAATACCCCTTCGGCCTCGTGGCTATATTATAACATCCGAATGAATATAATATAATTATAAAATCATAAATATATATATGAATCACAACAACATCCAGACAATCAACAATATCACTTACAACTTCATCAGCAACTATATAATCATCAATTTTAAAATTAAACTTTCTTGGTCTACTCAATATATCCAAATATCACATATCCTAACAACATCCATAAATATATATATATAACCATGTCCAATAACATGTCAACATCGATATTAAATGTCTCTAAACATCATCATGCATCATATATAAATCAGAGTCAAGAATAATCCATGATCTAACATCTAACACCATACTAAATCAAAACTATGATAATGTCCATAATATAGTCAGTAGTATCATGATCAATATCAAAAGTGTCGAAGGGAAGTGGGCACTACATAAGATACACTTGAAGGCTTACAGACAATCTTTATCAATAAATGACAGTGAATTGATTTTAAATTGTTTATCTCATCACAGGATGAAAGATCTTCTTGAAATGAAATTGCAAATGCCTCTAAACTATCATAGGGATGAGATCGTGTGTGATTCAGAGGGACTTTAACTTAAGATTACAACAAGAATGAGAAAAACTACTTGCAAATGTTCTAAAACAAAACAAACACAAATTACTAAAAGATTGACACAAATTAACTCGAAATTGAATAGATTCATCAGCAGGGGAAAGCTTCCAGAGCAATCTCAGTGCTCATCAATGGCTATACATCTGCAAAAAACTTGACATGATAGAAAATATAACACAGAAGAAATTAACCAGGTATCTCGAATTGGTCTCTTAGGAAGAAGGGCTCTCTCAAATTTTCTCTTAAGAATTCAAACCTTGACCTTTTGCAAGAGTATCCTCATTGAATTTATACATTTCACTCACTTATTCATCCCAAATTTCCCCCCAAAAAAATAATAATAATCGAGGTACCTTTGCTTATTACCAATTTACCTCTGAAAGTGAAGTTTAACAAATTTGCAATGCAACAAAAATTTTCTAGGTAGACCAATTATGAACTGATCACGTTTCTCAGACCCTCGACTAACAACTAGGATGCCATGCCATAACTTTTTGGTAGTCCTTCTAATCATTCTAATTCTATCATGTGATAAATCCCCATTTTAATCATTTTCCAAACGTTCTGTATAGCTGGATCTGACAAGTAATCCTTTTCACTCTTGAGGCAACACCTTTTTCATCTTTTGCACGTGTAACCTCCATCATTTCATACTTTTCCCTCTCTTTCCTCTTTAACTTTGCCCCACATCCATATTCTTTGGTAATTCACATTTTTGCAAGTTCCTGAATGATTCCAACTTCAAAATATCAACCTTAACAATCCTTGGACTCACAAATTAAGTTATGAATCCATTCAATGGAACTTTGCAGACAAAAACAACAAGGAATTTCATCAAAAAATGATGAAAAATAGTGTGTATTCACATCTCCAGGAGTCTTAGAGAAAAAATGGTTAAAAAAAAGGTGAAATTCAAAGCAACAGTTGATTCTGCCCCTTCTCTACTTTATATTATAGCCTTCCATGTCTTTCCTTGGTGCAACTGTAAAGGATAAGTACAGGGGAAACTTTCCAAACAAGCACGGGCCTTCCATGTGCCCTAGGCCCAAGAAAAATACCTTTTGGGCTTTGAAAAATCCTTAGTAAAAAAGGAGCTAGTAGAATCTCCATGTGTTTCAATGGACATTTTGAGATGGCCCCCAAAAGCAGAGACCCCAAAAAAGCGCGGGCTTACCACATGTCTCAGTCTGACAGAATTGTTAAAATTTTTAAAGGATCAGCAGAAGACGCCATGTGTCTAGGGTCTGAGACAGTTTTCCTTGGACGTTGAAAAGTCCAAGAAAGGGCAGAGTGAGTGGAAGCCTCCAAGTGTCCTCTTGGTGCTTCTTCAAAATAAAAATTTAGAGGCTAGTCCCCAAACAAGTGCAGTCCCTCCACATGTCCCAGGCCTTACAAAATTACTTTCAAATGTTTAATTATAGATCAAAGCAGAGGGAAGGATCCACGTGTCTCCCTGTCGCAATTATTAAGGTGGGACCCTGAGGCGAATCCTCAAATGAGTGTCAGCCCTCCACATGTTCATGGTCTTCCAAATTTGCACCAGCCACATGAAAAATTTGTCTAAGTCTAGGCAAGGCAGCGAAAACCTCCACGTGTCTCCCCGACGCAATTCCAAGGTCAATCCAAAAGGTGAATTATCAAATGAGCACTGACCCTCCACGTGGAAAGCTTTGAGTTGAATCTGGCCTTTGAGTTTCAAATTTCCCCGTCGAGCCGCATCCAACCAGAAAGGGCCACATTTCCAAAGATACTGAGATGCAAATTTGACGGGAAAAACACACCCATCAAACTGTAGAATGTAGGAAAATCACCATTTATGCCTAGAAATGAATTTTACTTCAAGGATAGAGAATTTGGAAACGATATAAGGCCCAAATATGATCTTCTGAGCTGCATACAACCATGTTTCCACAGATACTTGGGACAAAAATGACAAGGAAAAAAAACGTGACTATGAAAAATGGAAGGAAGGCAAAAAACCTGATTTTTCACCCAAGTTACAGATGTTTTTATGTGGACAGAGGAACGAAAAATAAATTTTGTACTTTAAGTGATCCTCAACTAAAGGAAGGGACTTATCATGGCAACCAAATGGAGGACTGAATTTTCATGCATCAATACAGAGAGATAGAAACTACGACAGAGCCCACAAACTGGAGATTTTCAAGGATAAATAGGGTGAGACTAAATTGAGCACCAACAACCCCATCTATATATAAACCTTACCATTGTTTATTCAAACAAGCGACCTAACCTATACTATGAAGCCCACTATGTTTATTGGGGACTGTATTAGCCTTTTTGCCATGACCTATATACTTTCAACATTTTTTTGTTATATATGCGGCCAACCATTTAAAATAAATTCAATCAAATGTGTGTGTGTGTGTGACAGAGAGAGTGTGTGTGTACATACATATATATATCAATGTATATACTCAAAAAAAATTGGGCTTAAATAAGATAATCATTCAAATAAGAAAAAATTATATACATATACATATATATAATATAAAGATATATATATATATATATATATATATGTATGTATGTATGTATGTATGTATGTATGTATGTATGTATGTATGTATGTATATCACTAATTTAAACCAGATTTTAAAATGGGGTAAAAATGCCTATGCCCAAATTGGGAAAATATAAATAAAATAATTCAATAGTAATAATAATTACTATAAAATATCTTCAAATAAGCCCAAATTATAGACCTATCCATATATATAATAAAGATATATATAATATCTATATATAGATATATAATATAAAGAGATATATATATGTATATGTCTGCTATCTTGTGTGTGTGTATATATTATCTGCCATATATATATAGCTGTCATCTCTAATCTATGTCGATCTTCTTTTATACCTATATACAAACGATAGGTATAGAAGAGAGAGAGAGAAAGAGAGAGAGAGAGAGAGATAGATAGAGAGGAGAGGGAGAGGGAAGAGAGATAGAGACAACAGTACAGACAGACAGACATACACAGACAGAGAGGGAGAGAGCTAGATAGAGAGGAGTAGACAACATACCAGACATACATACACACACACACAAACACATATATATAAGATAGAGAGAATATAGAGAGAGATATAGAGAGAGAGATCTGGTATACAGATACACATATGGTATGTATGTATGTATCTAAGTATATCACAATTTAAACCAGATGTTAAATGTGGAAAAATGCCTATTACCCAAATTGGGAAAATATAAATAACATATCAATCGTAAATAATAATATAATATAAAAATCATTCAATAAGAAAACTTTATAGACATTATTACATATATATAATATAAAGCTATATATATATAATATATGTGTGTGTGTGGTATGTGTGTGGGTGTTATATATATATATATGTATGTATATATACACACACAACACAGACATATATATATATATATATATATATATATATGTATGTATGTATGTATGTATGTATGTATGTATGTATGTATGTATGTATGTATGTATGTATGTATGTAAGTATATCACTAATTTAAACCAGATTTTAAAATGGGGTAAAAATGCCTAGGCCCAAATTGGGAAAATATAAATAAAATATTCGATAGTAAATAATAATATAAACAAATACTAGAAGAGTGTTACAAATGTAATAATCAATAAAAATGTGTATCCATCATTGAGCTTGAATATCCTTCCATGTCCTCCACTCTCCTTCTTCTCCCAAACCTGCAAAATGAAAATGAGAAAATTAAAAAAAATAAAATGTATAAGAGCATTTGATAAGGATGTTTAGGGTTAGTAGAAAACCTCGAATCCAAGGGCTCTAAATGAAACCATATAATGGTTGTGTATCAACCCTACAAAAGTTAGGTTAGGATTTTGGTAGGAATATGTTTTTAAAATTAATTGTATCTGCAACTTTTGAATGGGGCCACTAAATTGGTGTTAGGATGTAGGATTAAAATAAGACCTTTAATGTTTAGTTAGTGCATTTTATTAAGGCCTTTACTTTTTGGCATTTAATTAAATCAAATTTACTTAATGATAACTAGACAATGTTATAATAGGGATTAAAATAGTTTTGAACTAAATCTTAAGGTTAGGGTAAGTCTGGCCCTATCCATAGAGCATTAAATCAATAAATGACATTAGAAATATAATACTAAATTAAATAAATATTGTCATAAGGGTATTTTAGCTAATAGCTTGTAACGGTTAAGAAATGAAATTTAACGGGAACCCTGGAAGGGGGTTTAAGCCCTAAATGTTGAGTTAAAATAATTTTAATTAATTGTTAATTATAATGAAGGAATTATTAACTGAGAAATAAATAAATCTAGTTAAAGGTTATCTCGTTGCAACCCCTTTAAATTAAAAAAATTATGTATATTTTCCTAATGAATCATTGGGTTTTGTGCGGGAAAATGTGGGCATTACAAAGAAAATTACATGTACCACTTTGCACCCTGTCATGACCATTAGTCACGACACAAACATGAAATTTTTATTTGGCTTCTTGTCAATCTAGTCCACATTTATTACTGATTTTCTTCTGGTTTTGGCCGCCGCTAGACTGATCAATGTTTTTCTTTAATCTATAAACTCCTTGTTACGTTTGGAGGTAGTTCTAAATGTCTAACCTATTCAGCTTTGGTTTCACACTGACCAACCCCAGGATAATTATTGGTTTTATCTAGTTATTGACCACTACTGGAATGATCGTTCATGATGCTTTGATTCTTGATTCTTGTAATCCTCAACACCTTATCTGGTTTGTAGACCATCTTTGTAATAGGGTAGAGAGACTTCCAAAACCCTCTTTTTACCCTTTATAAACAAAATCATCACTAGTTTTACATGAAACTAAGACAAATGATGATAACATCTATATTTGTACTTGATTTACCAAATAATTTTATATGTGAGAAAGAAAATATAATTAACTTAAAATAACTATAAATGTAGTTAATTTTTCATAAACATATTACAATAAATTAAGTTGTGAAAATGTGAACTCTCCTATAGGGAATTTTCCATTCTGAATCTTATGAGTCCAGATAGTTGTAAAGATATATCCCACAGAGTCCCAAAAGTTCTCAAAGAATTTCCCATAAATATCTTACAAACTATAGTGTAATACAACTAGAAATTTTGCATAAGTTGCAAAGTACATGGGGAGGGATGTGAAGTCATAATTAGTTTTTGGTATTAAATTAATGTTAATGAAATAAATACATAAAATGTATTCGATGATACCACATCTATTTGAGTCATTTTTTTAAACATTGCTTGTTTTGTGTATATTTCCATATTTGTTATACATGTCTACTAGAGAATTATAAATGATTACATTCAAAATAAATCCACTATCCATTATGATTTGATGGATACCCATACCCTATGTAGGGAAAGATTTATGGCTTCCAAATGCCTCTTTGAAAAAACCATTTTGTGCATAATTTTCTTTCATTGTAATTCACAAGGGCACATCTCATCAGGGAATTTTATCAAATACTTTGTGTGACTTGTGTATATATTTCCTCTTTTTTCATACATATCCCCTAGGGAGCTCACAAATAAATCTAACCAAAATCAAGTTTCCATTATACTTTGATGGATTTCCATGCCATGTAATTAATCTCCCAATACACCTACATATTAATATTACCAAAAACATTCTAGAGCCTATTTAAAAACCTTTTTATAGAAATTCTACAATCACTACACTCCATTAGGCCACATTTATTTTACAAATTTAGTGAAACAATTCACAAGCCAATTTTTTCTTCATTTTACAAATATATCAATTAGAGCACAAACAACTGAATTTTCCAAAACACATTCCATCTCCATCATGCTCTTATTTATGTTCATGCCCAACTATAAAGACATTAGTTTTACCATAGGAGCATGTGTATGAGGGTAGTGATTTGCAAACCGAACCACAAGCTGGGTATGAAGCAAGATATATAGGCCCGAAGAAAATAATTACAACCTAAATCTCGTACTAACTTTCCTAGATGATGACCCATGCAATATGGTGATTGTAAAAGAGATAATTTGCACCTACACAAGAGAACAAAAATTAACATTCAAAACTCAAGAGAAATTATGGTGGATAGTAATGAAACTAAACACTTAAAAAAATAAACATCAAGTTATAAGAGCTAGTGAAGCCCTATAATGACGAAGTGGTGAGGTCAATGGTGAAAGAGGTGTGCCAAGGTGATTGGGTTTCTAATCCATAATACGTAATTGATAATCAAGAAGTAAGGCAGTGGAACGAATTCAAACCAGATAAAACATGTTACAAAAGTGATTAATCTAAATTTGAATGATGATACGAGACGGATTGGTTAGTCGTCATGTTGAGCTTGAGGTGAGAATGGTGATGTCCATTTTGAGTTGATTTCTATTGATCTAAATTTAAGAAACATGAGAATAAGATTTTAAATATATCATTAATGATCATGAGAATTAGAAATAGAATGAATTGTTGAAAATATCATAAACGTCACACACATTTGCAAATTATATAACTAAATATAACAAAATTTGAACCCTAGATATGTGGATTGCAAGTCATACAGCCTACACACGTACTTCTAGAAATTCTATAAAAATGGGAAATTTATACTTTATAGCAATGAAAAAGTTATTACAAACATATGGAATGGTTTCACACAACAAAATTATCACTAAATGGTCTAAAAGTAATTACGATCAAACAAAAAGTATGCCCAAGATCATAAGGTAAATAAATCAAACATCTTAACTTCCCTGAAGAAGTATCTAAAACTTAGACACCTATTGGTTACATTCGATGAAACAACAGAAATGCTTTGTGAGGATTCCAATATCCTTTGTAAAGTAGTACATTACTAGAGTTTATTGAAAGAACGCATACAATAGATACTTTGCTAGTAATGACAGTAGCTAGAAGTATTATTTTCTACTACTAGAAATGTTCGAAGGGAGAATGTCCTCCAAAACAAAGATGTTTCCTTGTCTATATATTCCAAAAGAGGACGCCTCTAGTGATTAACTATATAAAAAATAAGAATGAGTTTCATGATTCAATGATTGGTTTATGATGCATAGTTATATATGTAGCCTCTTATTAGTACCTGCCGCGCAAGATACTAATGTTTTCGCATGTTGCTATTAATTTGTTTTTGGTGTGCAGTTCAATATACATATGCTAATGTTTTGGTAAATATTTGTTTTAATTATTGGTAGCGGTAGGTAAATGTTCGAATTCCCTCATCGATGATTGGTTGATTCTTGTTCCCTCATTCCCCGAATTCCCTCCACCGTCTGCCACAGATATGACCGAGTTTAATAAAGTTTTCTTTGCCTCTTTTATTTTGACATGTAGCTAAGGTATTTTTTGTGACACTTTCCCTACTAGTCGTTGCAGCAGTGGCTGCTATTGTGCTCTGAGATTCACACCTGGCCTCCTGCATGCAACAACCTGTATACATGGCAATGTTGAAGAGAAGCAGGTTTTTTTTACTGTATCGGACGTTTGTTGCGGGAGCTTGCAGATCTGGAGATATCATTTTTATTTTGTTTTGAATCTGTCCACAAAGGTGGATATGACCGTGGAAGATGTGAGTACGCTGAGGCACGCTTCCCTTCTTGTTTTCTTTTCATTTCTTGTTTTCATGGTTGTGTTCAATTGCTGGTAGTTTTTTGTTGTTTTCCTCTGTTGTCCCGTGAAATTGGAGCTGTTGTATGGATATCTGGCCCCCATTGATTGTTGAGTGCCTCTTCTGTCATCATGGATACAAAAATATCCTCCAAATCCCCTTTGTTTTTTTTTCTCTACATTTCTCTGGTTAGCTAGCTGCCCCAGCCCTGCAACTTCTGTGTCTTCTACGTTTTGATCCCTTAACCAGATTTAATTACATACAAAGACAAATCCCCTAATTTTGTATGAAATCTATTTTCTCAAAGAATGCCAAAGAGACTGAGAAGACAAAATAGGCAAGTTACCATGTTTGGGGGATTATTAAAAGGCAGATTTGTTGTTTTTAGGTTGCGGCCAAGTCATAGTTGCCCATGTTGTATGATGAAGTGAATAAACTAATCAATACAAATGACTCTTTTATTTTCTGGGAATAGGTATGCATTGATTAAAAGTGGAAAACCACTTACATCCACCAAATATTTCCTCCACTCTCTAACTTGGAATAAATAGATTTTCACACACGGATTGCCTAAGAACAGAGTTTTTTTAAAGGACCTGAAAACTGAAGTTGTGATTCAATAGCACTAGTTTCATTCACTATAACATTGCTAGATTCAGAATCCAAAATTAGACTAGACAAAAGAAAGGATGCAAAATCGAATGGAATTTTGCTTTCACTGTTGCAGAATTTCATGCAACTTTGCTTTCAATGTTGTCAACAGATTATTTCCTATGTAAAAACTAATCTTATTTTTAGATGTGGTATACATAATAACATACTCCTTATTTACTTGATTTCATTTTCCATGCTATGTCTACGCTGTGGATATATATTTTTACTTCTGTCATGTTACCTGCATCTTAAATAGTGCCCTTCAGATCTTAGGCCTACTACACTTGGCTCTAGCTACTAACAATTGTATGAGCATAGTATTATACACTTGTCCCTCTCACACACACACTTCTCATGTATTGTCATGGACACCCCCTAATTTCTTCTATTTTCTGTGTCATATTCAGGTACAATCTTCAAAATGTTTGCAGTTGTTGTTACGTAAACATTGGCAATTAGACCATAAGAATCGCCTCATCTTAAAGGTTAGTAGGCTTGCAATTTGCTATAGACCTATATATGCTTTTCCACAACAATTTGTAGTGAGAACAATAGCCACAGAGGTATTTTACATTTTATTGATTCGCTTGATAGTCAAATGGGTATATCAAATTGCTAGGGTTTTTAGGATTTTAGATTCACTATTTTTTTTGTTGAAAAACGAGATTTGGATTTGTATCTGCCGTCGAATTCAGTCCTTTTTTTGACGCTACTTGCATTTCCATTTGCATTTGGATTGAGTAAATGTTCAGATATATTTTACATTGTTTGTTGGTTGTGTTTAGATAGGGCTCCATACTCCCTTGGCCTCCATCGCTTTGACAAGGATTTGAGAATCAAAATCAATGATGTCATAGTTTAGAGTTAGTTGCATTCTTCTCATTAAGGTTGTGGATTTAGATTTTTTATTTGTAGCAAGTTTGGCCTAGCAGCTCATCGTGGGAATTGAACCTGGGCATTTATTCTGGCAATTGCTTTACTTTATAAACTAAATTTATGTTTTGGGCTAAAATGAAGTTTTGCATTTTTTGGGGTTTCGACAGTAAATAATTTTGACATTTGCATCAGTTTGACTTTTCTGCAAACTTAAAACTAAATTTGCATAGTGTGATTCAGTTAAACATTATAATAAGCTTGCGCTATCTTTCACATTTTTGAGTTTCAGTGTCAAACGATGTTATATTTTGCATATCGTTGCAGGAAGTTTGGCCTAGTAGTTCACCATGGGAATTGAACCTGGGCCTTTATCCTAGCAATTGTTTCACTTTATAAACTAAATTTACGTTTTGGCCTAAAATGAAGTTTTGCATTTTTTAAGGTTTCGACATTAAATAATTTTGACATTTGCATCGGTTTGACTATACTGCAAACTTAAAACTGAATTTGCATAGTGCAGTTCAGTTAAACATTATAATAAGTTTGCGCTATCTTTCACATTTTTGAGTTTCAATGTCGAACGATGTTGGATTTTGCATATCGTTGCAGCTTCTGCAAATTTAACTGAGCTTGCACACTGACATTTAGACTTGGTATACAGTTATAAAATTTTACACGAATTGTTCTTCTTTTTGTGGTTTCTGTTTTAAAATGATTGCAAAAATTAGATATGTTTGTTTGCTCTGCTAACTTAACCTAATAAATTTACATATACAAACGGATATGCTAATTCTTAGACAATTTTGCACTTATTTTTTATACTTAGTGGTTTTGGCAATCAATCATTTTGATATATTAACATACTCCACTGCCTTGGAAACTAACAAATAATTTTGGCAGTCAACGAATTTACAAGGCGGTGGCCAAACACAGACGGGTCTTCCTCCCCTCTATGTGTTGTGTTTGCTACGAACAACCAAGTGTTTCTCTTTCCAGACTTTGATCACGCAATTTTCCTGGTTTTAAGGTGTGCTTTGCAAGTCTGTTGTTCTACTGCATTTACGACCTGTGTTTTAGCATTTACAAAACTATATTGTTTCCGTCCTTCAAATTCTGGAAAGTAGGTGTTCAGAAACGTATTTACATTTAGTTTTATATTTGTTTTTCCAATTTTTTTGTAGAAAATAATACATTAGACTGAATCTTTCAATAAAAGGCTATATAGTAGTTTATAGCAGTTTCTTAATAATGTCTTCCAAGGCACCAAGAGAGGAAAATTGCATGATACATAGGCACCAAACCCTCCAATAAGGTTGAAACCAAGAGGAATGCCCTTGGCCAAGATGTTTTTTAACCCAAAGTACCTGATTTCAGGTTTTCAATATCTAAGATTCTCGAGTCAATTTGTTTTAAAATTGTCACTTTTGTCTTCTTTTTCTGTTTCAGTCAGAGAATGCTTGAAATTTCCAATAGCCACTTATGAGAAGTAGTTTAAACACCTGCGCTATGTATATACTCTTAGATGTGCAAATACAAATGATACTCTATGTACATATGAACAAATGTGGAACTGTAGACAAGACACGCGAACTGTTTGACAGAATGCCTGAAAAAAATGTGGTTTCATGGATAGTCATGATTGCAGAATATGCCCAAAATGGATTTGTTGAAAATATTTTATTATTACTTAGAAACATTCATGCAATTGCAATTGACAGATGTAAAGCCAAATTCCACAACCTTTTTCAACATCCTCCCTACCTGTGCCAAAATGGGAGCTTTGGAACAGGGTATGGACATCCATCACAGCATAATGGACAGAGGAATTTTGACTGATGTAGTTGCAACTGCCTGGTAGACATGTATGCACAATGTGGAAGCATAGATGAGGCACATGAACAAGAATCAAAATATGTATGAGACTTACTTTAGGCGTGCAAGATGAAAGATTGCAAGGAAACAGTGACAGCAACTGAAGTTAAATTATTAGCACATGATGAATCAAAGGTAGCCTCATCTACTTGGCAATAAGAAATCTAGATGTGAGTATGTAGTTAGGATCATATCCAGATTTATGGCAGGACCAAAGTTGGTGCATTAGTTGGTACAAAATATTTTCTTTGAGGCGTTCTATCAAACAGTTAATGGGATTTTTATGCATATCCTACAATCATGGAACTCCTTGAGATCACATCTCTTCGAGGCATTCTATCAAACAGTTCATGTGCATTTTCAACAAATTCATATTGTGCATATTCTGCAAACATGGTATTCCATGAGTGCACATTTCTTTGAGGCATTTTATCAAACAGTTCATGTGCCTTGTCTATGCTTCCACATTTTGCATACATGTCTACCAGGCAGTTGCAACTACATCAGTCAAAATTCCTCTATCCATTATGCTTTGATGGATGTCCATATCCTGTTCCAAAGCTCCCATTTTGGCACAGGCAAGGAGGATGCTGACAAAGGTTGTGGAATTTGGTTTTACATCTTCCAATTGCAATTGCATGAATGTTTCTAAGTAATTATAATACATTTTCAATAAATTCATATTGTGCATATCCTGCAAACATGGTATTCCATGAGCCCACATTCCTTTGAGGCATTTTGAGCATACATGCATACCTATATCCTTACCCTCCATTGTCTCTTGGATGATAATTTTTTAATTTAATATTTTTTCCTCTTATTACATTAAAAAAATATCATTTATCTGATAATGACAATTAATAGTTATCTTCAAATAAACTTAAACACACATATAAAATTCCACAAAAATTAACAATCTAAGCCTATCATGACAAAAAAGGGGGAAAAAATAATAGAAAAGCTTTATAAGAAACTTCCATGCTATTTCTTTTCAGTATAAGTTTATAACCTCCTCTTCTCCTTTAAAAACACAAGTTGGCAATATCAGTAGTATAAAAGAATTCAAAGTTCTTCAATTCATAATGATCAGAGAATCCTTAGATACAAAGAGGGAAATAACAATGTTCAATAATTCCATAATTCAAATGTGCCCATAGTGTAGGATTTATACCCTCTGTTGTCTTCTTTGTTGAGTATTTCTAGCAAATTGTTAGAATAAAACAAACAAACCAGAGCCATTTGCGGTATCCTATTTTTCATCAGGTTGAAAACCTGTTTGTTGCATATGGTGAAATACCATGACTTCCTTGTAAGGATAACCATGTCTTCTGTATACTGTAATAATTGTATTCCATGAGAAACTGTCTTCTTCTTTTACTTGCTCAAACTCTTTACTGACATCTATCAAAACTTTGTACATGACATACATTTAAATCTGTTTTTTACGAAAAGTTGTGTCTAGCAAATGCCATTTAATCACGTGTGCCCAATGAAAGAGTGGAGTGTTTTTCCTTGTGAAACCATGGTCATCAAAATACAGGCCTGCAGTAATTACAAATATGTAATCTTTAGAGCAGTTGTGTGTAGTAAGCAAAATGTGCATTTACAGTCATCAAAGCATAATGATTTCTTACATGTACTTGCATTTGAAAGAATGCCTGATGTAGTTGCAACTGCTCTAGTAGACATCTATAAAAAATGTTGAAGCATACCTAATGCACATGTACTGTTTCAAAGAATGCGTGAAAAAGATGTGGTATCAGGCATTGTCATAATTGCAATATATGCAGCAGATGGATTTCGCAGGGATGCTCCCACTCTTTGACATACTAAAACAGTTTAGAACATGACCAGACCATTTAAGCTTTATTTCTATTTTATGAGCATACAACTATGCAGATTTAGAGGATGAGGGCTATAGATACTTTTAAATTGAAAAGTGCATAAAAATACAGTTTCAATTTCATGAACTATAATTTTAAATTTGTCATTTGACATGAGAATTGAAAACCTGGCATAATACCATGATTTTAGTTTCTTGTTGATGTAGTTGCAAGTACCATAGTAGATATCTATACAGAACATGGAAGCATATCTAATGCATATGAATTGTTTAGAGGATAGGCAAAAGGTTTTAAGAACTTGAAACTGTGTCTGTATATCTTCCTGAATTTACATGATTACTAATTTGAGGGCATTGTTCTTACAAATGATATATTTTTTTTGACACAGGTATCAAATTCCCATAACAGCCCAACAAAACTGTAAGAAATTCACATTAATTTTACGGTTACATCTATAAAGGTATGTAATACCATCTACAATATCTTCTCAATTTCATGTAGTCTGATACAATTCATGTACATTTGAATTTTATAAAAGATTACGTTTCCTACTGTAGCTATTCAATTTAAGGTTACATAACTCGTTACAAAAATGGGTAAAATTGCGAATCATATAGAAATAAGGTTTCGAAATTTGCATATGCTTAAAAACAAATTGCGCAAGCGAAAACAAAGCCACAACAATTTAGGAAAACATGTTAAGAAATATGAAACAACTTGCGAACCCACTTCGATTTCCAATATAGTAACAGAACTCCCTACAAAAAAAGGTACAGATGAAAAGGAAGTAATCAATGCTGAAACATATATGCCACAAAATATGCCATCATTTGTTGACATTGAAAGTGCATTGCAATACGATCATCTGTTTCAAAGTACATCATTCAATTACAACGCAGGTGATTGTCTTTTCGACACAATTCAAGTATTGCTGCATTTTCAGTATACGTCACTTGAATTGCGTATGGGTACCATAGACTATTTTAGATCATGCTTAACCAATAGGGACCCAACAGCAATATCATCATATGAAAATGAATTGCATGTTGATATGCTTTTCAATTTGCATAGAATATATGAAAAAGACACTTACTTGCGTAGAATGCGGCTTTCTGCAAATGCAAATAGAGATGGCATTGAAATAGGATTATGGGGTGATACATTTTGTATCCATTGGCTTTCTAAATGGCTAAACATTTCAATTTGCATATGGTCAGTCACTCACAAAAGAAAATACCTTCACTTTAACAAAGAATCATTAACACCACCATATTCAATATTATTTCACGATAGAAACCCAACTTGTGGCCACTATGAGCCGTTGTTCTGTACCATAATAATCCCACGGAAAATTGTAGATACCCATACAAAGTTATCACATACTTGTAATGATCTAACTCCTATTTGGAATGCCATTGCTCCTGCAATAGCAAACTCCGGCCTTTTAAAAACACATGTATTTAGTAATGACTGTGGCGAGAGCATGTTTACTGCAATTAGTCTACTGACAATAGAAAATTTTAATGCAATAGCTCTTCACCGGTATATGGCACAATCTTTGACTAATGCAATTTTAGGAAAAGATACATACGCAATTAAATGCTTACAGCTATGCAGACCAGACTTTGGGCAGCCAACAGAAAATCAAGTTTTCAACCCAGAAATATATCTTTCTTTAGTTGGACTACCATACCAAACAAGCAGTATTGAAAGTAGCGATTTATGTTTGTTATGGATTTCCCATATTCTCCAAGAAAAAATCCAAAAATGGTCAGCAACAACTAAAAAAATTGTTCATGTATATGAATTTTGTCTCCAACCAAAAAGAACCTTTAATGTCATAACATATGAAACAGATACATGCCATATTCATTATGATCCATTAAGTCATTTGCATAGAACAACAGAAACCACAATGCACAGAACAATAGACAACACAATGACCAATGCAATGCAATCAGCAAGAAACAATGAAAGTGACTCAACCAAGTTTAAGCAACATTCAACATTACTATCCACCACTGCGAAGGCAAATGTACGTGCCAATACAAGATTTCACCATTTTAAATCCCAAATAAGGAAAACAAAAGGAAAGGAGCAAGTAACTCAACAAGAAGACAAAATAGAAAATGCAATGACCAAACAAATGCACTTTCCTGCAACAGATGAAAATGGCTCACCCAGGTGTAGTCAACATACAACTTTTCCATTTCCTGCTGCAAATGCAAATACAAGTGCTACTATAAAATTGCACCATTTAAAAGCCCACATAAGGAAAACTCAAGGTAAAGAACATGCAATGCAACAACAAAAAAAACAAACAGATAAAGCAATTACAACATACCTCTGTGCTATAGAAGATAAGCCAACACATGCCTGTGCTCTTTACGAATGCTTCCATTTCAAAAAAGACATAACCATGATTACCAACAATACTATCAATAATTTTTCATCTATATCTAGTGACATATCAATAAAAAAACTTACATTAGGGGACAAGATATGTAAGCAATGCAATAATGCCATTCAACATCAATTGCTTCCTAAATTTGCAGCACCTTTCAACATAAGAAGAAATGCAAAAATATCTTCAATCCATATATTAATCCTTTTAGAAGAAAGAATTGTTGCTTTACGAATACCATTTGCAAAAATAAGGTAACTTGGATACAAAAGGCCACAGTTCGATCTTATTGGAATGCTTATTAATGTGCCTATCGATTTCAACCGGGCACAAGAGGCATTGCCAAAAAAAAAAAAAAACTGAAACAATTGCAATTCAGATAAAAAGAAAGTTGGAGTATAAAAGTGCATATCTAAGAGGAAATGTTAGGCCTAACTACGTCATGCATGCATTAATGGAACTATGTAAATGTCCTTTGTATATTGACAATCATGTAGTTATTAACAATAACTGGCAAAGTAACTTTGAAACACAAATTGCAGATGTAGTAAACAACATTGTAAATATCGAAGAAATAGATTACAATCCTAATGACATTGAGGCTGAACCCATCACAGAAACAGTTGTACATGCTTATGAAAATTCTCATTCGATAAAAGACCTCCAGGAAAATGTTCTTGCAATTGCACCATCAGAAGGATTCAAACCCTTAGGTCTTTTTGAGGACACATTTTGTGAAGAAATGAGTTTTCCTACTTTATACTATGGAATGCATCGTGACAATGATATTACAAAAATATTCCATTACCAAAAAATAGCAAAATGGGAACTACTGCACTGTAGAAATGACTTTGCAACTCACACTACCAATCTTTTCTTCAAAGCAATTAAAGTTATCTTGCAACAAGTTTCAAGCTGTGAATAGATATGCATACGCAAAGGGAAATTACAAGGGAAAAAAAAAATGCCAAAGACCTAAAAAACAAATCAGGGATGGCCAACATCCTTAGATCATCAATAGGATTTACAAGCTTAAAAACCATCCAGACTTCACCTGATTATTTAGCAAAAACCAGGAAGAACATATTTGCAATGATAAGACAACTAGGTGCACCAACTTTTTTTGTTACCCTAACAAGTGTTGATCACTTATGGCCCTCACTATGCAATGCACTATGTGCATTATCTGCTAAAAACAAAAGACATAGCAAAAACATTGACGATGATAACATCGATGCAACTATAAGGAAAAACCCAGTAATTTGTAGCCATTACTTTAACCACAGGATAAATGCATTCAAAAAATTGATGCTAACTAACGATACGCTATTTGGAAAAGTCTTAGACTTATTTTTTGTAACAGAAATTCAAAACCATGGAAATGAACATGTGCATTTTATGCTATGGGTGAAGGATGCTCTTGTTTATGGCAAAAGTGCATATGAAGAAATAAAAACATTTATAGACAAATACATCTCTACAAATTCAGCACTACTAGACACGAATTTGGCAAAAATTCAAACCCACTACCATACGGAAACATGTAAAAAACACACAAACTCGCATTGCAGATTTAATTTCCCATCACCATCCATGGATAAGACCACAATACTAGAACCTTTAGAAAATATAGATGACATAACAAAAAACATAGCAAAACAATTTTTCCAAAGTCTACAAACAAAAAAATATAGCCACTGCATAACATTTACTGCGTTTCTTGAAGATCATAACTTAAGTAGGGAAACATATCTTACACTATTACAATCTCTTCTCATTCGTCCTGCCATAATCTTAAAGAGACATCCACATGATATGTGGACAAATGCATTTTCCAGAAAAGTACCACATATATGGTATGCAAATACAGATACACAATTCATTTTAGATGCTTATTCAGCTGCAACTTACTGTACATCGTACATGACTAAATTAGACTGAAAATTAACGACTGCTTTTCAGAAAATACGAGAAGACGTAAAAAATAATAATGAAAGTGAAATGCAATTCATATGCACCATTTAGGAAGTAGTTTACTTAATTCCCAACAAATGTCCACATGTCAAGCAGTGCACATTGTGCTTTCACTGCCATTGCATTATGGATCTAGAAAAACTATTTTCATAAACACATCTCCAATTACAAGCAGAACATTCATTTTAAAACCTCCTAAGTTGATTGCTAAAGAGCATGACAATTCTGAAAACATTTTATGTGCTTCAATTAGTGACAAATACAATGCAAGGCCTACATCATTAGAAAGCATTTGCCTAGCAGAATTCGCTGCATACTATACAAAAACAACAGGAAGCATGAAACGCCGTAAAAAAGCTAAAATCATACGTTATGTAAGATACAATAAACATGTCGATGCAGAAAACTATTACAGAGAAAAAATGATGTTGTTTATGCCATTTCGTGAACCAAAAGACTCATTGAAACATAATTTCGACACATGGTGCTCAACATTTATTGCCTACCAAACTTTAGTAACTGAAAATGAAAACCAATTCATAGCACAAGCAGATACTCAATGGGGAAACATAGATACCGCTGCTTACAACATTAAAATCAAACCCAACTTCACATTCGACTATGAAAGTGTAAATGACCCTTATGGTCCTAAACACTTTGAACAATATGACATTGGGCCGGATCTTCAATATGCTACAAAAAAAAAGCAATGTATACCCAACCAAACAATAGCTTCAACATAAGAAAAATTCCTTTCTTAATGGATATTGACCAGTACTTTGCTTTGCAACAACAGTTAAATGAAGAACAACAAATTATAGTAAAGGATATTAGCACAAAAAATTTATTGGCTCCTAATGAGCCATTCCATTTATTCTTAACAGGAGGTGCAGGCACAGGCAAAATGTACACTGCAAAAGTAATATACCAAGAAATCTGCCACTTCTACAATAGACAATTAAATAGTGACCCTCTAAAAGTAAAAGGCATTATCGTAGCATACACTAGAAAAGTAGCGTATAATGTCAATGGTTCAACTGCTCATTCTATTTTCTAGCTACCTTACCGAATGTCAAAGGTGTTGCCATTAAATGCAAATACTTTAGATACTATGACCAAACGCTACAGTGAGTTACAGATACTACTAATTGATGAAGTATCGTTAATTGGAAGCCGCATGTTATTTAACATAGACAAATGCCTACGCGAAATTATGCATAAGCCAACCAAACCCTTTGGAAATGTGAACACAATTTTCTGTGGAGACTTATACCAAGCACAACCAATTCTAGACTCATGGCTATTTAAAAAACCAAACATGAACAATGAAACAATACAATATACATTTTGGCAAGACTACGTCAAATGCTTTCAATTGGACCATGTAATACGACAACAAAATTGCATGTTCATATTGATCCTAAACCATATTAGGACTTGCACACAAACAAATGTAGACATTCAATACTTAAACCACCATTGCTATAGACCCCTGCCACTAGACCCAAGCTTTCCATACTTATTCCACAAAAATGTTGATGTCGAACGCCACAACAAACACATGCTTATGCTTTTACCAGGAGAAATGTGCACATTAAATGCAATTGACTACATAGAATCTAACCTCACTGACACTGACTTAATACCTACCAAAAAACTAGTGCTACCAAAAAATATAACGCTAAAACAAGACATTCGAATAGAATTGATTGGTGGCAACTACAACATAGACGATGGTTTAGTAAATGGAACAGATGGAATTTTAAAAGCTTTTACAATTAGAACACTAGATTTACTTTGGATAGAATTTAACAACATTGACATTGGTAAATACAAACATGAGAAAATAGAAACCATGTACACAGAAAAAATTAGTAAACACTTCACTCCTATAACAAGAATTACAAAACAAATTTGAATTAGCAAACAAACTATTACTCGGCATCAGTTTCCCATACAAATAGCCTATGTCAAAACTATACATAGAGCCCAAGGACTAACAATGAATGCACTGGCTTTGGAACCCCCACAAAGTGAATTTCCATTGTTCTTATATACATAGCACTTTCACGTGTAAAAACTATTGAATCATTGTATCTGTAACATGAACTACAACAAACCAACTTCGTACTTTCCACTGACGTAGAAACTGAAATGCATAGGCTTATACATTCTTCAAAATGGACACCATTATACAATTTCACACAAACACGACCTAAGCACTTACGCATCTGTTCACTTAATACCATAAGCTTAGCACTACATATGCATCACATAACACATGATTTTGCAATAGTGCGGTCAGACATAGTCTACTTGCAAGAAACACAAACTAGAAAAATTTCAACCGATACAACTCTCTTGCAAATATTCAACGTTTTCCCTATCATGAATATCCACGGGCTTCTTACATGCTACAATAAAAAAAAACAGCCCACACAACATTACAACATTTAGTACACCCCACATTGAAAGTACTACAATTGACATTTGCTACTTGAATACACATATACGAGTTGCAAACATATATTTGAAACCATTGAGCTGGCTAATAAACATTACAAGATTCTTAGAAGACATCACCTCTACTTTACCAACAGGTACGCTACTTATAATAGTTGGTGATGTCAACATTGACATTTCAAAGGACAAAACCAAACAAACCTAACTCCACAATGAAATACATCAACAAAACCTTTTCCTTGTACCAACCATTGCGACAACTGATAACAACACACAAATAGACCAATGCTGGACAAATGTCGATATTACAAAAATCACCACTGAAACTAGTCATGCATATTGGACCAACCATAATACACTTTTAATTTCATTTCCAATTTTGTAACAAAGCAAACTACATACTACAAAAGCAATTGTAAATACAAACTACACTTCAAAAAACATCAGAAAAGGTATTTGATACTTCTACTTGTATTGTGTACAAAACTAAAACCATAGTCTTTTTTTTTTAAGCTACTATTTATTATCGAACAATTGTCATTGCAGAGACCATGTCAGATGCAACTTCAACTGCCCAAGCTGATCTTCCATCACAACAATCACCAAAGAGGTATGTTGTTTACAAATTTCATTCTCTATTCACATTATTGCTATTCACTCATAATTGACTTACTACTTCTAGAAAAAAATGTGTAGACCGAGGAATGAAAGCCCAACACTAATATCTATTCATGATATCAAAAACTTCAAATTCAGAGAAATTTTTGAGGGTGACATCATGGCTACACATAAAACAGTCCTTGACAAGCAACGAGGGAAAGAACTGTTGCGAGTGGACCTCACAGACAAAAAAGGCGAGTTGACAATAACTGTCACATTATGGCACCCTTCATTAAAACCCATGAGCCTAGCATAATCCCGCAAAAGCTATCTACATAACAAACTTTACTATAGCTCTAAAAAGTGACTACGACCACTGCGATTGTGACTTCATATTGCTAATTGACTAAAAAACACAACCATACATCTATTGATTGTATTTGCCCTCACCATATGTTTATCCCAAATTCAAGCATCCACCAACTACTCTCCACTACTGACCACTATGCGAATGCAACCATAGCTGCCATTTGTACATCATGCCAACAAATAGGGAACCAATTCATCATTGACATTAGAAATGGTAACTCGCCCAATGAAAAAGCTCGGGTAAGCCTCACACTCTCTACAACAATTATTTAATAGCAGTTCCATTACAAAATAAACTAAATGTTATTTCACTTACTGGATGACAGGCATATATTTTCCAAACACTTGCAGCAGACTTTCATATCATTGAAAATAAAATCCTAAGGAAAGAACCAGTAATATACTTATTCAAAAACCTGGCAAAGCGGAGCGAAAGCACAGAAAAGAGCTTGTGCAGCACCCAGTCTGGAACACCTACAACTACTTCTGACTACAACAATGAAGGTACTAATAGCAAAGCCATTCTTGAATCAACCTTATACTTTCCAACTATTTTAATGCATGCAAAACTTAGAAGCAATTTACTAGAGAAAAATATTCCTTTGCAGCCAACACCATGAAACACCGGTATAATATAGTAGCAGGTAAATTTTCCCTTGCCATACTTTTATTTTTCCACATGAAATTGCTGCAAAACTATTACCTCTAAAATTTACAGCATATATCACATTCACAGAAGAGACCAGACTGCAGTAATTCTGCAGTATATATTTCTTTCCAGAATTGAGGAAATTCTATAGTATATATATCTTTCCACTATGTTGAGCTTTCCCCCCCTGTAATTATGAAACATTTTCCCTGAATTTTATGCATGGGCATGTCTCATTCCTGTGAAGATGAGCAAGGTTTTTTAGAATAGTCTACATCATTCATTTAAACCCCATAATACTGTATCCCTAAGAGTTCAAACCAGTCAATCAGGCATTGGAGAAATTATTTCCTTTTGTAGGCATTGATTATCAAAACCATGCCTTCCATTCCTTGACCCTCCACTAGAAGAGAAGTAAACTATGTTTTTCAGTTACAGCCTTGATCATGGTAAAATACCCAGAGGAAAATAGTTGATTTTATAGGAGATTTTTATACTTTCCTTAAAACAAGTTCTTACAAGTAAACTATTAGAAACATTAAAAATATCCATAAGACATGCCTTAAACATTGATGTTTGCTTAAACCAGCAAACTACGCACAAAATGAAAGCAATAAGATATACCATCTATTTCCACAGGCACAACTTCTAAAATAAGGCAAGCTCACGTCAACAAGAGCTTGCATCTCTATTCACTACATATTCCTCACAATGCTGCCTCACTACAGTCATTGATAATGTTTTCTCCAAGTTGCAACAACATCTCACTTATTCTCCAATGTTGTAGTGCCTTGCTCAGTGTTGGACATGCCTTGTATGAATTGTTAAAAAAAATTCTGTTCACATTGGAAACTGAATCTTCCAAGCTTCAATTTTGAAAAAAGCCCTCGACATCTGAGTGTTGCAAGCTAGGAAATACAGTGTTTATAACTGTTGTCTACTTAAAAACGTTTTTTTAAGCTGTTTGCATTGTTTCTTTTTTAAAGAAACACCCAAATTTTTACCTACTTGATCAATTCTGATTCACCTAAAACTAGTTCCCAAGTTCTGTGAATCACCTTCTTCAGCTCCTCTTTTGTAACTCATCGCATTTAATCCAGCAATAAGTGATAGATGAACCAGCGCTATAAGAAGTTTTGAAACTCTAGAATCTATGCAATACCTAAATTACTCAGTAATGTATATCAAGGCCAGATAAGAAACCCAAACAATGTCTTGTCCATGTTACTAAGAACTTATAAGGTGTTAATTTAAATTCTAGAGCTTTTTAATTAGTAGGAGATCCACATGTTGGTTTAGATTACTAAAATTGTAGTTGCATGGAGCAACCTGGTATACTGATATAGCTAACGACATGTATTGCCCATTTCAGCTTCCTAGATATGGACCTAGTGTAAACTATTTCAAAGTTTCTAAGAGGACATTCTTTAAGTAACGGCCCTAACTACTTCTTTCTAAATACCTTTTGACTGGTTTCCAAATTTGCAGAGCTACAAGTTTTGTGTAAATTTGTGAAACTTAAATTCAAAGCCTTTGATAATGCATGCAAAACTTAGAAGCAATTTACTAGAGAAAAAATATTCCTTTGCAGCCAACACTCATGAAACACCTGTATAATATTAGTAGCAGGTAAAATTTTCCCTTGCCATACTTTATTTTTCCACATGAAATTGCTGCAACTATTACTCTAAAATTTTACAGCATAATATCACATTCACAAAGAGACCAGAATTGAGAAATTCTGCAGTATATATTTCTTTCCAGAATTGAGAAATTCTATAGTATATATATCTTTCCACTATGTTGAGCTTTCCCCCCCTGTAATTATGAAAACATTTCCCTGAATTTTATGCATGGGCATGTCTCATTCCTGTGAAGATGAGCAAGGTTTTTTAGAATAGTCTACATCATTCATTTAAACCCCTAATACTGTATCCCTAAGAGTTCAAACCAGTCAATCAGGCATTGAGAAATTATTTCCTTTTGTAGGCATTGATTATCAAAACCATGCCTTCCATTCCTTGACCCTCCACTAGAAGAGAAGTAAACTATGTTTTTCAGTTACAGCCTTGATCATGGTAAAATACCCAGAGGAAAATAGTTGATTTTATAGGAGATTTTTATACTTTCCTAAAACAAGTTCTTACAAGTAAACTATTAGAAACATTAAAAATATCCTATAAGACATGCCTTAAACATTGATGTTTGCTAAACCAGCAAACTACGCACAAAATGAAAGCAATAAAGATAATACCATCTATTTCCACAGGCACAACTTCTAAAATAAGGCAAGCTCACGTCAACAAGAGCTTGCATCTCTATTCACTACATATTCCTCACAATTGCTGCCTCACTACAGTCATTGATAATGTTTTCTCCAAGTTGCAACAACATCTCACTTATTCTCCAATGTTGTAGTGCCTTGCTCAGTGTTGGACATGCCTTGTATGAATTGTTAAAAAAAATTCTGTTCACATTGGAAACTGAATCTTCCAAGCTTCCAATTTTGAAAAAAGCCCTCGACATCTGAGTTTGCAAGCTAGGAAATACAGTTTTATAACTGTTGTCTACTTAAAAACGTTTTTTTAAGCTGTTTGCATTGTTTCTTTTTAAAGAAACCCAAATTTTTACCTACTTGATCAATTCTGATTTCACCTAAAACTAGTTCCCAAGTTCTGTGAATCACCTCTTCAGCTCCTCTTTTGTAACTCATCGCATTTAATACAGCAATAAAGTGATAGATGAACCAGCGCTATAAGAAGTTTGAAACTCTAGAATCTATGCAATACCTAAATTACTCAGTAATGTATATCAAGGCCAGATAAGAAACCCCAAACAATGTCTTGTCCATGTTACTAAGAACTTATAAGTGTGTTAATCTTAAATTCTAGAGCTTTTAATTAGTAGGAGATCCACATGTTGGTTTAGATTACTAAAATTGTAGTTGCATGGAGCAAACCTGGTATACTCTGATATAGCTAACGACATGTATTGCCCATTTCAGCTTCCTAGATATGACCTAGTGTAAACTATTTTCAAGTTTTCTAAGAGGACATTCTTTAAGTAACGGCCTAACTACTTCTTTCTAAATACCTTTTGACTGGTTTCCAAATTGCAGAGCTACAAGTTTGATGTAAATTTTGTTAAACTTTAAATTCAAAGCCTTTGAGAACACTTTCATAATATTTAAGTCCTTTTTCATATGTCAGTATCTGCCCATATTTGGAAATGCATCTCATAGTTTATAAGATATACAGGCCATACTTATGTAAGCTATAAGATAGTTATTTCTTATCTATTCTCTGTTTGCATAGTTTGACAATGGTTGTATAAGTTGGAATATTTGAATATATATGCATACTCAAATTACAAGTGTATCAATTCCAAAAAAAACTTACACCAAAAATTGTTTTTTACTGTTGCATAGGTTGAAGGAACATTGACCGTCACAAAGGCCTACTCCAGCCCCTTCGAACCAATTTGTGGAAAATGTAACTTGACTATTGAACGTCTACCACCAGTGCATGTAGACATAGCATACTGTAGTAACTGTGAACAAGAATGCCCATACACATATTGCCACCATCTTCCTTGCAGCATTAAAAGTGCAGACAAAAAAACCATCCAATGCATAGCTAAAAACAAGATTCTAACTGAATTGCTACCCTCTCTTACTGCTATAGCATATCCGTAATACATAGAAGACAAAGAAGCTATTATAGAACAACTGTCACATTTTACATTGCATGGCATCTTCACAATAGACAAAAAAAATATCATCAGACACATGACAACAACTCCAGACGAAATTATGTTGTCTTTACCTACTTTTCAATTATCACCAATATTGCAAATATTATATGTTCTACTCGTACTAATATTCACTTTCACGTCTGGCAGGCATTCCACCCCAATTCCAGTTGCAAGAAAGTAACTATGCATCTTCAAGCCATACACTATCAGCGCCATCATTTTAAGGTAAATCAGTTACCCCATGCACACATATGTTTTACCTATTTCATTTGCAATACAAATTAAATCCAACTTATAATAGTATTTCATATCTGTTTTGCAGATCCAAAACTAAAGCTCCACTTCCTGCACCGCAAAATTTCTGAAAATCAAATTTGTAATAGCATACATTAGTTTAAAACAGAACTCAATAAGCAATATGTTTATATGTATACATTGTAAACACATTCTGCTTAATATGCATAGAATGCCAGACTTCTACATTTCTAAGTGTTTGTAATCGGCCTTTATATATACATTGTAAACACATTTTGCTTAATATGCATGGAATGACAGACTTCTACATTTCTAAGTGCTTGTAATTGGCCTTGTTGCATCTTCAAATTACCTACGCCTAATTCTACATACTAATTTTTATCAGTATCTGTTGTTGTTTGTATTATTTCAGTTTCCTCTTGCAAATGACTGAAATAGACCAGTGCATTTCACATGCATTTTAATATAAGTTGTTCAAAAGAATGTTTGCAACAAAAGTGATATCAGAAACTACCTATATTTCTGTTTGTATGACTTCAGTTTCTAGTTACAACTATCTGAAATAGACCACTGCATCTGAAAAAAGATATCAGTGACTGCCTAATGATTTGTTACATGTCATTGCAAGTGCTCTTACTCACAAAATGCCCCTGCTACTTACTCTTGCTCTTACAGCAAGTACTCTAGCTTCCCCACAGCACTTGTTAAATATAATATCCAAAGTACATGCAAACACCCAGATGTGTAAGAGAATGGGTCTTAACTAGTGTCCGACGTTAACGTCCATTAAAATTTCTTATCTAATTGATACATAACAAAAAAATAAAATTGAATTATAAAAACCTTCTTTTCTAGTGTAGTAACAAGGTTTGTGTGTTATCTACTTCACTAATATTTATTTGAATTCAAGCGTACTCTCATCACATGCGCAACTCTTGTGATTTGTATTCTTTTATGGATGATGCATGAAAATATGTTTAACCAATACTACATATATTTATAAAATATTAATAGATCATATCAATCTGATGGTTCACACACTGTGACGGCCACATTTTACACACACAAATACAATCGGTAAAAATACTAGAATTTTTTTTTTTTTTTTCATTGCTCATAACACAACACCACATGGGCTCAAAAAGAGAAGTAAACATCACATAAGACACTTACATAAGCATGGACCCACAAAGACAACATGATAACATAAGGTACATATCAATGTCTTACTCAAATAACGTAAACCAAGACAAAAACCCAACTACAGTAAGGCACAAAGGATAGGCATACTCGACAACACGACCTTTTTTTTGTTTACAAAATTTATTAAATTTAGTTTTCCATTAAATAACCTTATAAGTTTCCAGTGAATTAAAGTGGTAAGGGTGTAAAATTTCCTTTTTTCTGAAACTTCAAATAGTTTTTTTTTGTATAACATTGGCCTTTAAAAGAGAATGCACTATTGGTTCTTTTCTCAATTTCCATTAATCATCCACAAATGATTTGTTAACTAAATTAATTTTAAACACCTACAAGCCTCCTAATATTCACTCTTATGTTAAATTTTTGTTTCTCAAAATATGTTTAATTGATGTTAAATTTTATCCTCGCTATAAGAAGGAATTAATAAGATGCTAATATTCTGGTTTTCGAGATGTATATTTGATGTTTAAATTTTACCTTTGCTAGACAAGGGGAACTATCGTGAGGTCAATGAACAAATATTAAAGTTTTATGGGTGATTTAGATTCAATATATCTCTTATCATAAACATCCTTCCATAATATTACCTTATTTTTCCTGTTACAACTAATATAGTTCAATAACTTGTTCAAATCCATTCAACTCTTTCGCATAAATAAATTATGTCCCTCTCTCTCTCTCTCTCTCTCTCTCTCTACATATATATATATATATATATATATATATATATATATATATATATATATTGTTTTCTCAAAATTTTGATCTCACCAAGGGAAATCCATATTTATTTCTAACCACATGAAAGTGTCTAGTTGAATTTTAAGGACTTCAAGCATGACGTTATTCCTAAGCCCAAAATCTTGTTAACTCTTGTACTCTTTACACTTACATTAATTTTTTGCCTCGCGATTAGCATTGATTTTAGAACATTTATAATTCAAATGACCCATAATTTACACTAAGGGGTTCGTGACTAAAAGGAGTAGTGACCATGCACCTAATTACTCATTTCATAGTTCTTAGACCATCAAGTATCAAACACATATTATAGGACAAGCCAACAATTATATGTTTTTCAAATTTCTTCTAAGGAACTAGTTAAATCATTCAAAAAATGCATGAAAGTTTCTTCCACTAATGCGCTTAAGAGAGGCTTTACGATCTCTTAACTTCAAAAGAATCATGGATGAGGAAACTACATCCTACGAGATTGCACATGGTAATATGCTACTAAGGGTCAAAATTATCTAAGAGGGACAAAGGGAGTTCGAATACAAAAGTTATAAAATTTTATGCGTTTCAAATCCTAGTAAGGTATATTTATAATAATTGGTGAGAACACATCATAGTTCCTTTGTTCATTAACATCATAAGAGGTCACTCGATGTATTACATTCATTTCTACTCAAGGGTTTCTACACCCTACCACAAGTCACATTAAGAGTAGTCAAGTGTCCATGCCTTGTAAGACATTCATGCCACTCGAGGCATCCCAATAATACAATTTCTCACTTTTGTTTAGCATTTATCTTATAAAGGATTCCATTAGCTCCAGTTCATTTATTTAACTACCAATAAAATATATTGCTTGATAATTAATTTCAAATATCCTATCATATACACATTTTAGGTTTGATTCTTTAATGGGAAACTATGCTTTCTTATTCACTTGTTCTCGCGTGGATTAATTCACGTCCACCTTCACATCATAAGAAATAGTTAATATGTTTCAAGTGATCTGCATAACCCTTGAATTGATTAGATCGACACCCCAAGGGTATGTTCCTAAACAAGGGCAAGTTACAAATTTTACTTTACAATTAAAAGCTTAATAGTGAATCAATGCACAACCTAACTATCTTTGTGGTCTCACCCATTGTTCAATACATTCCACTTCTAACGTTATTTAGTCTCTAAAAACAACCATGGCATTTCAAGGTAAACATGTCATCTTGTATGCTATTAGAACAATGTTATGCCTCACACTAAGGAATCTTACACAATTTCATACCTAAGTGAATTCTCTCAACTCAGTTTCTAGGAAGGAATACACAAACACATACAAAAACTCTAAATCTCTACGACTATGAAGGATGTTTGGATCAAGCCTCACTTGGATCTTACTAGAGAGGGTCATTACATTTGAGAAGGGTAAATATTTTGAGCTATATGTTTGTTTCGTTTCTTTCCACTCAATATGCAAAAATAGACAAATGTAAGTTGATTTTTATATTTTAATATTAAGTGATTTCCTAGGTCATTGCAACACTAGAAGATAGGCAAAAACATGTCTGTTTAAATTACTTGATAATGATTTTAATAACACAATTATATCACAATTACGAGGACACTAAACGTTCTTAATGACAAGGTTCTAGTTTCGGCCTCCTATATTTATTTTGACACTAAAAGAAGGGTTCTTTCACATCATTTTCCAAATCACCATGATACAGTCAAGTTCATTTACTTAAAAGAACATACACCATTACCACCAAGAGTAACATTCGTTAAATAGGAAAAACTACAACTACGTACGACGTATTACATTTTCCCAATACGCAACACTATCATTTTCATCACGGAAATAATGAAAATAACACATCCTATTCATAAAAATATCACTGAAATTTCATAAACAATTACATTTCATTCAAATAACATGCTAATAAAGGACATGAGTGTCATTTTTATTACTCCTTTTTTCTTAGGAACTTGCAACCGATGATGCATCAGTCCTAGGACCTAGTATGGAAAACCATTACACTCAATAACAAACAAGACATGAACATCATTTCAAGTAATTTCAAATAAAGTACGGAGAGAGGTAGAGATAAGGAGAGAGACGAGAGATAATCTCCTTACACATTAATTTGCATTTTTTCAAGAGAGAGAAATTAGGGAAGAGAGAGAGAAACTGTAAAAAAATTCTTTGATATTCACAATATTTTGACCATTTCTTAATTCATACCCATTTTGATTTTATTTTAAAATCATCTGCATTTTAATCCATTCACATTTCCAAGACCTACCACAATTTTATATTTATATTAAGAGATAGAAAGAGAGGGAGGAGATAAAGAACGCTTTAAATTGCAAAATCCTTTCATACAAGGTAATTCATTAAATAATAATTTACACACTTTAACACTATTAAAAGGGGTTCGCAAGTAATTTACAAAACCGATGGGATCCTAGGAAATATTTTCTATCTTAAGTTGCGAGTGTGTGAAAACTAACCAAATCAACTAAAGTGCTTACATTATGGTTTGCAAAACCACTCGTTTTATGTTCAAACATAAATTTCATCAATTCCTACCTACTCTCCAATAAAAAAATAACTCGTCAGATTCGACGGAATTTGATTACGTCTTGAACAAGGTTATATTTAAGAAGGTGACTTCAAGACCAATTATCGTAATCAAATTGAACACTTGTATTGTACGATGACCGGTGACTCTAACATCCCCTTGAAACTCTTACATACGAAGTTATTTTTATGAAACTGAGAGTTGATTTCAATTCTTGAATAGGATTTCTAGAGGTAGATGAAGGTGTGTTATAGGTACACCACATCGATACAATAATCGTAATCCAAAACTGATCACAATTTCATAAAGTAGGAACGCCACCAAAAGTGACTAAAGTGTTAAAAGGGTATCAAACCTCACCTCGTTAAGGCATCTAGTCAAGTTAGTCATTCAGGTTAAGAAATTTTATGGTGTCTTGGGATGACATGGATTGTGTTTGAGGTTTTGGTTCCCATTGAAAGTTTGACATGGCGCTCCATGCGCATGGTTTGAAGTCCTAATCTTTTTTTTTCAAGTTTAATGAAAAATATTTTTGGGAAAGGAAAAAGCCATATAATTTATTCTAAGTTGCATTTCTGTTCTAATATACAACATAATAAAATCCAATCCTAAACAAATAAATGATGAAAATTTTAGTTTTATGCGAGAGGAAGAGTGATCTGTACCTTTTCCCGATGCTTGCTAGAGACATCAAGGAGGGGATTTTCACCATGGCTCTGGACCAGAGAAAAGCATTTAATTCAAAAGTTTCAATTCCCCTTTTTTTTTTCAACAAATCTATTTGGTGCATATCCTTCAATCATGGAATTCCATGAAAACAAAGCTCCAATCAAAAAATTTGCAAACAAATCACATGTTTTGTGTTTGCTTTGTCCAAACATGTCATTTTGTCAAACAACGCACACACTATGCATCTTCTTTAACATTTTGTATAAATGTGAAAATACGAAAAAAAAATCCAATGAACCCTTTTCTTCCAAGGTCAAACCCATAACACAATGTGGTAACCAAAGGAGAGGCACTAGTCAAGATTGAATGCATTAGGATTTGTACCCATCTATTACATTGTTTTTCTTGTATGTTTCAGATGCCTTTTCAACAAACATTATGTGCATAACCCACCATCAATCCCTCCAATGAGAACGATATCTTTGAGGCATTCTATAAAACAGCCCACAGGTCTGCAATTTTCAACAATAGAAGAAGCTTATAGATCCGAGTGAGAGTTGCAGCAGATGTGGCACTTGCCCAAACCGTCCAATGAAAAACCTATGTTCCTCCATTTTACATACTGCATCCACAATCTTTCACATTATTTTACTCTAGTACTAGGTGTATGTTGTCATCACACAACTAATCGATGTTTTAAAATACATGATTGTGATTATGTATAGAATATCCATAAGATAGTTGTTTCCTTGATTAACACAAGATGAGAGAGGACTGACGATAAAGCTTCCAACACGTCTACCTAAAATACATTAAAAAAAAGACTCAAACTAAAACCAGACTTGCAAAGTCCTTTTTATGGTGCTTGGGAGATTCAGGCAACATGGAGAAGAAAGGAAATGGACTGAGAGATAAGGATTTTCACCTGTCAATACATTCAATTATCATTTATTGCTATCAAGAATTCACAACTGTAACATCTGACAAAAATCTACCAAAATCCCTTTTTTTTAATTTCTTCGAAAGATGTCCATGCCCATATTGGAACCTCCGTTTTTGGCACAAGCTGGAAGTACGCATGCGATGGTGATTAGTCATATTGTAGACCTATTTTTTAAATATGGTGAAATTTTTTGTCTCCTGAAGAGACCTATGCCTACAACATATCTCCAGGACCTGACATCCTTTCCCTTAATACGAGGATTTGATTTCTTTATTTTTTTTCTTTTTTTTATTCTTTCATTTTTGTCTTATGTTGGCACCACACATACACGCACAAGTCCATTACCTTGTGTTAAAGAATTCTTATTGACTTGTGATAAATAGTATCAATATAGTTGTAACAATGTAACAAACTTCAAAATTAAAATTTTAGAAAAATGTTTTGAAGTCTTTTGTACTGCTGAGATAATACAATGATTTAATTGATTTCTCAAAACAAACGGATAATACTTACAGATCACAGTCAAATGGATGATGAAATTAATGTTGTAATTACTATATCATAATCAAATGAATGTCAAAATTTATATTGTCCAACATTATTTTTTCTCAAACACTACAACTCTCCGCAACCACTAACTCTAATTGTAAGAGGCATATTCATGTAATCATACACATTAATTAAAATTCAAATAAAATAAATTCAAATCAAACAATATTTTCAAAGGAATTGGAAAAATACATTTGAAACTCAACAAACGTGAAGAGCCCATATGATATTTTGACTTTTTAGAACCTATCACACACTTTACTACCACTTTTTATAACTTATCCCAAACACTGGTAGTATAAATTTACCATTTTTCAGCATGAGTTGGAGTCTGGGTAGTTAATTTATAAATGTAATTCTATTACTATACCCAAACACCAAATTGACGTGTTTGAGCAACCACGTGGATAACTAAATATTTATTTTTATTTACTTATAGGAATCAAAAATATATATTTGAAACTCAACAAACCTGAAATGCCCATACAATTTTTTTGACTTTTTATAACCTATCACACACTTCATTACTATTTTTTAACCTTTTATAACCTATCACATACTTAATTACCATTTTAAAACTTTTTATAATCTACCAGAAACTCCTTTCTTATAAATTTACCATTTTTAAATAGAATTTGGAGTCTGATTAATTAACTTATAAATGTATATCTATATGGAAACACCAAATTGGGGGCGGATAACTAAATCATTCTTTTTATTTACTTCTAGGTGTTTGGAGCCCTGAGTCATGATTTATATGGCAAGACGTTTTACCAAACAGAACATTAATTCAGAAATAGACCGAGACATCATTTAAAAAAAAATCTATTAAATTTATGAAGTAACCGGAGACCTTTTCGCTGCTCTATTATTTTTTGTTGTCCTATGAATCGGATTCATTTCACATTCGTAATGTTTTATTGCAAGGCGAAGTCGCTGTTCTATTATTGAAAGATAGATACATTCCATCAATTGCTATCAGCTACTAGCTGCCGTCTATCTTTCCAAACCACTATTGCATGCATTCTAGGGTCATTCGGACTAATCGTCTGATTGCAATTATCATGTTTGAGTCGGGGCGTGGAATTTGATGGTCAGACACCTCTGTCTACAGAAAAAATTGTGATGGTCTGATTAGTTATCTATCTTTGAATTTAAGTTTTAAGAAATGATAATATTTGTCAAAAAAAATTTAATATTTTTGAATTTAACAAAATATTCTAAATTTTGTTTATGGACATGAAGAACTAAAATTAAATTTAATGTGAAGCAATTTTTATTTTTGATAGAAATGTGTACACTTATAAATGTAGATTAAAAACTTTTAGTTTTGATAGAAAGATGCACCTTATTGAAAGAATGTTCTAGATCTAGATTGTATTCATTGTAGTTTTGTATCTATGTATCATATAAACTAGCAGTTGCTCCATCTGGGGGGAGCAAGGATATTTCGTGGTATTTGGGAGGGTGGATTTTGCAGTTGCAAGTTTTTTAATTTTTTGTGGGTGTTCGTTTTGTGTGGGTTTATGAAACAAGATAGGGTTATCACCATTTTAGCAGAATAAGAAAACACAATGTTTTTTTAGGGTGCACCCGAAATATGAAATTCCTCTTGACAGTCCAACGCAGTAGGGAGGGCATGTTTCAGCAAATAAAACTATAGTCCCACAATGTTAGGTCAGTGAAAAGGGTGAGTCAGGTGTGAAGCGAGCATAAGACCAGATGAGGTGGAATGAAAACAAGGATGGGAAAATAGTTGAAATCCTGAGCTTTCAATATTCTATATATTTTAGACAAAATTGCACAATCCCGCCATTGTAGAGTTAGGAAGAAGTAATAGAAAAGAAAATAACTTTGTTTGTATGGCAGGAAATTTTTTAAAAAGGTTTTTTTCCCCCTACGTTGCGATTCTTTGTTAAATTTTTTAAGAGCCATGTTGTAGCTGGAACATTCCAATTTGGACATGCGTACAAATATGCTACTATACATTTGTGACCTCCAAAACAAAGAAAGCATGTATGCATATATATACGCATCATCAACAATTTAACTACTCAAAACTTAATACACACAGAGGCATGGCTAAAATACTACTAAAAAGTGGCTCTTCTGGAATTCAATATAGAGACATGCATATAGATATTGTATATCGATCATTTCAGAACAGATAACTACACGTATCTAAATACCAGTCACCAAGAGACACCACAAAACAAATAATTCTACATATGTAAATAAAAGTCACCTGAAGACACTGGACGGAAAGGATACGTTGTGGTTTTAGCGTGGTAGGTGTTACACATATAATGTATGTCAAATAATATCAAAGAGGTTAGCTACCAGTTGGATCAGATCACATTTGAAGTTAGTCTACTATTTTTTAATGGAAGAAAAAGTAAAAAAAAGTAGTAAACATCAGATAAACTAATTATTTATTAGTGGAATATAAAAAAACTACAATAATTTATTCCCTCCCAGTTCTTGCTGTAGAGTGTACATAAACATAAACATATTTAGATCCCCCTTCTTTCCACTGGAAGTCACAATCATCAATTGCATTATCTATTAGGTAACAATCACCGAGCTCTTTGTGGCGGTAATGATTCATTCACAAAGGTTTATTTCAAAAAAAAAATCAAGGAGCGCTTTTTCACATATATTCCTTCCTAAACTAGCATATTAAGAAGAAATAAAAACTTAAGAGATCCATCTAAACAGATGCAACAAAGAACATTTCATACAACATGTATCATGTATATACATGATTCACTCCATGAATTTAAAGAAAATTCGCATCGGTTTACACTCTTACTATGATTTCCTTAGCAATTTATGCATCTCCCAAATTCATGCATCACTAAGAAGTCCTTCTCACCATGTGCATTCAAATAAAAACTAAGATACATAGTATGCATCTTAAAAGACAAAAAAATCCCTTCACCCAGAATGGAGTGAAGACTCAATATCGAGGGTGTGGGTTAGTACCCCTTGAAACACTGCATGGGGAAGATTTTAATGATAAATCTCAACATCATTCAAAAAAAATTGCAAATAATTCATCATTAGATCAACATAGGTAGTATAACATTACACAAACCTATATATTTTGTACAACCTCTACATAACATCAGATAACTATACAACAACTACAGGCATACTGCGCAACATAGTACCTAAAAATAACATCCAAATTAGACACTGGTCATGTGGTCACTCCATGTCATGCCAAGTTGTACTTCAAGGGCTCTTTATTATTATATAACTTCTACCAATATACCACACACCTAGGATTATAGCCACACAATCTTCGAAAGGTCAAGAGTCACGTCACGTCACGGGGGGTTCATTAGCTAGGAAATATCCTAACACGTGGGTTCATATTGAGGTAATTAAAATTAATAAAATAAAATTCAATAAACAGGTAGACATGAGGGGGTGAAAGGGTTTAATTTATTGATGTTTTGAATTGGGTATTGGGGGTAGGTTAGAGAGGTGGGCCAAAGGAAATGGAGATTTAATTTTAATATAAAACTAAAACATTTGAACCTTAGTTTTTAAAAGTAAATACCTTAAAATTGCAAAATGAGTATGGTCATAAATTAAATTATAATCTATTTTTTAATAAATAAATCTAGTTTCTTAACCAATAAATAATAGGATGGTAGAAAACTAGGATTGAGTATGCTTTTCAACACAAGTGATATTATTTGAGCATCTTATTTATTTGAAGAACTATTGATAAATGATTGAAGCTTAACATGTATAAGGTGATTTGTAATAGGTCTTGAATGAATTCAAACTATATTTCGAGAAGAAATGCATATTAAAAAAATCTGAGTGAGAAATATAATATATTTTTTTGTCCAATATATTAGGGTAGAAATAAAAAGAAGTAAATAAAATTGTAATTGAAAAATGGGTAAGTATGGTACATGGAAAAAATAGGGGGCATTTTCATTCTAATAATATAACAGGGGGGGGTAATATCATTTGAATAATTAGAGGTAGAAACTACAATTAAGGGCATTCTTTAATACTCTTCGAATGCATGTGTTATAGCATACTTTTACTAAGTGGACTCCCATGAGTAACGTATGGAGGTTCAATAGTCACAACTTCCATAATGGTTCTTTAAGCCTTCACGCCTTTGTAATCTATGTGTATATATTTGTAACATTAAATAAAAGAATCAGATAATAGAAGATGAGAAACTGCACATCTCCCTTGAGTATATATCATGCACAGGATGTGCAAATTAATAAAAATTTATTGATCAATTCTATTTTGAGACTTATTCATATTTATTATGTTTATAAAAAGTCTAAAACCTCATTCAGATCATTGTCCCCATAACCTCTTTGGATTTAGATCATTGGCATCAAATAGGTTCATCTTGCATGTCCCATCAAATGAGGTCGAACTATCTAAAGCTCAATGGTAAACCACAATATCTTTTCAATTTTCTACCATGTTGTTTTGAGAAACTTTAGATGTCTAGAGAATATGAAGTGTGCGATCAAGTCCACATAATCGTCAAGAATGAGATTACAAAGGCACTTCAAGAGAAAATTTCAAACAATGGATTCAAGTCCTCATGAAAGTGGTTCCATTAGCTCACCCATCAAGTAAAGATTTTGGTGGTCAAGTTCCCCAAGTTTCAAGTAAATTTAGTCTTGTGTTTGAGGGAAAAAATTAAATGTAGATGAAAATGATAATTGGTTAGATCATTTAGTCATGTTTTCCCCCAAGTTTCAAGTAAGGTTAGAATTACTTGTGTTTGAGAGAAAAAAATCAATGTACATGTAATTGATAATTGGTTAGATCATTTAGTCATGTAATTCTATGAATAACTTATCTACTGAAGAAAATGTAAATCACGCATCTGAATTTCTCTTCATCTGTCAAGAAGTGGTGGCAATTTCATACTCTATTGAAGAAAGATGAAACAAAAATAGAATATGAAACAACCTATGAATTTTTTTCTAAAAAACTTTTGAGTATTCATAGTATCAAAAATATGTCTATGATGGCCACTATGTTTAGTAGAAAAAACTATGGAAAGGAGATGACCAACATACATTAATGCCTTCCATGATCAGTCTGGAAAGTTGAACTCATTCAAGTCAAAGGAAGATTAGAATTCTCAAGTATCGTAACAACATACGAACATTTATTCATTTTGAGTTCAATATTGTAGTGCCCACTCCTCTTCGACATGGTTTCATCTTGATATTGATAATATTGGACTGCTATTCAAACATTTTGATTACGATGCATTGAGCAGTAGATGATAGATTTCATTGATATTTGGACTATTGAAATTTTGATGTTTACATTTTATTATGATGCACTAAAGAGTGATGTTAGACAGTTCGATATATATTGTTTTTCATGATATGGATTTTATACTGACACATTATGCTTGGGATGTTTTGAGTAGAATTGTAATCTCATGGATGTTAGTGTTACATTTTGATATATTGATGGATAATATAATTTACTAATCTTAAATGACAGATATTGATTTTATATGTATATTGTCTCTATGTTTTTAATACGGCCGGAAGGCCAAAGAGGTATTTTTTGTGTGCAGGACTTTGATCACATACATCTAAGGTGATAGGGGAAAAACCATAGAAGGATGTTGGGTGTTGAGCAACAAGGCCAAAATTGACAACTTTTGTAATGTTGTTTAGTTTGGTATTTTTCAAGTCTTTTTTGGAGGTTTCCCATGGGGGGTGACTTCCCATATGTGGCCATGGGGTGAATTGTGTTCCCTTTCTTTAATTTTTGCATATGCTTTATTTATGTTTTGGGAATTAGCATGTTGTAAATGTCTGTTAATTAATTTTAAAGCTTCTTATTTTTAGTTAACTAAATTAGAGATGTGACAAATAGTTATGATGAGATCTAGTAGTTCTTGCGTGAGTAAAATTTATGTGGATTTGGGAGTGTTTTACTCCACTCCAAGTTCAAAATTCGGATTTTGACTTGGGGGCATATTTGGAGGATTGTGGGACAAGCAAGACTTGTCCCATGCCTCTTAAATTGACCCAAAAATCCTACCTACGGGTTGGAAAGCTTATTTTTGACTTCTTTGTCAATTTTTGAGTGTAAAAGAAGGAAACTTATTGCACTTTCTTTCTACCCCAGTTTATTAGGTCCTTTGAAAGCATGGTGTGCATGGTTTGATCCATGTGGGTTGTCATAGTCCTTTGCATGTGCATTGATTTTATTGGTCTTGGTTTGTTGACTTGAGTGTGGGGATGGAGGAATAATGAAGTGACATCCTACATGGAGCTACCTCATCATCCTCACATTCCATTTCTATTTATTGGTGATTTTTGGTTGGAATGGGGGTTACTTTTTCTTTCATCTTCTTGTGCACTTGTGGACATGGAGCTTTTTTGAGTGATTGGAAATTCCTTGGCTTGGATTTGAAGAGGCTTGTGAAATTTTCTTGGAACTTGATGGAGAGGTAGTCTCTCCACTTTTTTCATTATGTTATTTTGCTTATTTGTATGCAATTTTGTTTTTGAAAAATTATTTGTTTTGTCTTTTGAAGATGTTTGTGTGTTGCTTGGGTAGTAGGCCTTAGTTGGGTGTGGGAGAAGGGATTTTTATGAGGCATAAAATTGGTGGGATTGTGAATGGGAGTCTTACCTATGGGGAGTGAAAATGAATTCATGGTTTTGTTGCATGCTTACAAGGGAGAGATAATGATTTTGTGTGATTATTTTGTGCACTTGGAGTCCTAGGGTAAGACACCCACTTCACTTAGGAGGCATAAGGAGGTGGTCTCCCATAACCCTTTCTTTATTTGGTTTGATCTTCAAACCTTTTTATTGTTAGCAATGTGTAAACTTGTTCGATATGTTATCCTCTTGTTTCTCTGGTTAGGGCTCAGGGGATGGATTCTCCCCTTAATGGATTTAAGGTTAGTTGGAGAGTGTTGCCTACTCCCCCTTCCTTGTTTTGTGATTCCATTGTGAAGTTTGAAGAAATAAAGTTTTGGAGCTACCATTGTGCAGAGAGCATGCATATTGAAAGACTTGAAATTTATCTTGTTGTTAGCCTGGTTTTGATTTTTTCATTTTTTGTTATCCCCACTTGTGTGGATGTTTGTAAGTTGTAAACTTGGGAAAAGGTTGTTATTATATTTGGAAATCCTTTTATCTTGTGGACTCTCTGAAGAGTGTAGATTGATAAAATCATAATTTCTAATGTATTAGTTTGTGAAAAGAAGTATCAAAGGTTTACATTGTCTTGATGAAAAGGGAGATTTAATTATAGTTCAAATGGATATCCATTCCTTTTTAATTTAAGAAGTTTCAATGTTTTCCAAATTTGAGATATGCCTTATTTTCAAGAAAAATAAATTGTGAAGTTCATTTAAATTTATTGTGGTTGAAAATAGTTGTCATTTATAAATTATGAAGGAAATGAAATAGTTACCCCTAGTGTATTCAATGAAAGTTGATAGTTACTTATTGTATTGAAACTAAATAAAGTTTAAAATGGTAGAACTCATAGTTTAATTTTTTTTGCTTTAGTTATAGTAATTCCTTATATAGATAGTAGTGTTAACAATGAACATTATTAATAATGAAGGTTTTTATTTTAATTAAATTCTATAAAAAAAATTTAAAAAAAAAAAAAATAAAGTTGTTGGGTCTTGTATTACCCAAGCGAAGGAGCCGCATTTCATTTTTGTTTGAATTGAAGTGGAGTGGGGAGGGGTTACCGACCCCACGCCCCATACCATAGTTGTATGGGATGGGGGGTGGGGTCTGCTACCCCTCCCCCTCACTTTTATTAATCTAAACCCACAGTGGGTGGGGGTCAAGCCCCCAGCGAAACTTTTTGTAACCCTATTTTTTTTTTATGTGGCCACACATTATTTTACACAGTCCGCTCCTTATTTATGTGGCTTATCTATTCCCATATATATATATATATATATATATATAAAAGAAATAGTAAGTTTATATAGAGTCTTTTAAATCAATCTAATATCGGGACTTTAAAAAAAAGAGTTTTTCTTATATATAAATATACATATATATATACACACACACACACACACAAGTGTATATATATACAAATACATATATATTCTTATATATATAGAATTATATACACTTGTATATTCATTCAAGGAAAAGAATGTGTTTCATTTTATTTTTTAAGGAAAAAAAATAGATCTCTTGGGAAAATGAAGAATACCGAAATGGGTATTTTTGGTTAAATAATGCTTAGAACAAATGAATAATAGAAATTACAAGAAATCCCTTGGATAGGGTAGAATAGAAAATAATATAAATAATATTGGGGGATGTGTGTATCGATCGCAAGCTTTCTCCTTTTCTCCCATGGCTTCCTCCTCTTCCATTTTCACTTAACCTGCAAAACCAAAAATGAGTGAAATGAGAAAAGAGATGAATAAAAGCCTTAGATATTTTAGGGTTGATTTGAAATCCCTTCATCTAATGGCCTAGATTGGATTCATCCAATGGCACAAATTTTCTCCTACAATTTTTAGGTGTGGGTAGGTGAGGTGACCATTTGGTCACATGGGTCTTCTTTTTAAAGGGGTCACTTGTGTGGTTTGAAATTTATTTAATTTATTGATTTTTATTTTGTTTTAATTTAAATAAACTCTTTCCTTATTAGTTTAGACTAATTTTATATTAGAGAATTAAATAATTAGCCTTGCGTAAATGGAAGGTTTGTTTAGACTTGGACTTTAATTATTAAATTATTGCACAACCTTAGAAAACTATGTACTAAATTAATTTTGGATTAATTGAATAAAATATTTTAAGCCTAACCATAGATTAAATCAATTACTTTATTTAATAATATTATTTAAGTAATTTATTGGTGACCATTGGAAACCGAAGGTCATCCTTATCGTCGCCTTTGTTCCCTTTTACAAAAATAAAATTATTCCATAATTTTTCTATTGTAACACTTGTTTGGTTTTGGGTTTCATGTGTAAAATTTTGTGGGCATTACAAAAATGACTAAGGTTAAGATGATGGGAGGAACCTATCGCAACAAGGAAAAAATGAGGAAGAGTCAAAGATGACAGGAAGGACACATCTTCCACACAAAAGAAGAAATTTTGTTTGCACAACTACAAATTGACTAAGATAGGCACATGGTGAGACAAACACAAAAGCAAAAGGAACTCAAACTCAAAGTGCCCATTCAAAAAAGTGTGCTTTCACATACAATGGCCACTATATTTAGTGGAAAAAATAATGGCAAGGAGATGACCAAGATACATCAATGCCTTCCATGACCAATTTTGAAAGTTGGACTCATTCATGTCAAATCAAGATTAGAATTCTCAAGTACCACAACAACATACAAACATTTATTCATTCTGAGTTGAAAATGGATAAGTTTATGACAATGGGAGGAACCCATTGTACCAAGGAAAACGTGGAGGAAGATTTAAAGATGACAAGAAGGTCAAATCTTCCACACAAAAGAACACATTTTGTTCACACAACTACAAAATGACTAAGATAGGTACATGGTGAGACAAACACAAAAAAAACAAGCACTTAAACTCAAAGTGCCACTTTCAAAGAAGTTTTCTCTCACACAGAAGGAAAAAGGATCCAAAAGGCTCCATAACATTGTTGCCTTCCCCTAAAATGGAGTGGAACCCTAATATAAGTCAAATGGAACCCCTTGCGAGGTTGATTTGCAATGTCCTAGGGATGTAAGGCATAAAAAAACACTAGAAACAATATAGCATAACATCACATAAAAAAATTCTATGCAGCCTATAAACACTGAGCAAACTCATGTTTGCTCATCTACACCGCAATAGCCACATGCATGACAAACAACATAGTCTCGCCATAGTGCATTCAAATTACAGACTAGCCAAATGGACACTATGCACCATGACATGCCATGCCAAGTCTCACACTTTTTGTGTTAATCTGAAATACTCTATTAATACAATAATCACAACCATGAAAAGGTAAAATGTCATAAATGGAATCTCAAAAACTTAAATCTCCATAAAAAATATTAAAGACTTTACAATTTTATAATATGTGTATACATATTTATAACACTACAAAGTGATCAAATGGTAGAAGATAAACATCCACACATATCCATTGAGAGTATTCCATTTGTCTAATAAGAATCATGTTCATATTGATTTTGCATGTCCACATAACACATTCAAATGCTCATTTAGAGTGTTGTCCCTAGAATCTCCAAGAACCTAGAAATTTGATGTTGGAAATGGTGTATTTAAATACCATCTAATATTAAATCTTAGTGATTTTTCTTTCAGATAAAATGAGAGAAGTACGAAAAGATGGAAAGCTAGTTGACTTTAACAATTTTCTCTTTTAAAAAGTTAAAATTCATAAGGAGCTCAGTAGTAATGGGATTGAATTTTTTTGTCCATTTAAATGAGATCTAACAGTTAGTGTGGCCCTTATTTCCAAAATGAATGAGGTTAAAAGAGCCTTTGTACCATTGTGGCTTATGTATATTGTGCAGGATTCAACAGTCCAATTAAGGTGTGGAAATTTAGTTAGCTTCCCATCTAGCATAGCATATTATGGGATAAAGACTTGCTATGTGTTAAGTATGGGGTTATACCCTTTAACACATATTAAACACCATCAAACATAGCTTTCAATAAAATTTTAATGGCACGAGGATACCACAATGCAAGGTAATTAACACTAAAATCAATTAGTGTCCCGCAAAACACAAAAGGCTGATTTTGCTCAAGAGGTTTTTGGACTTTCGCAGAAATGTAGTTCAAAAGGTATTAAATTTTTGGCATCCTCTTTCAGATCGCCCTGGTTTTAACATTAAAAATATAAATAAATTGTAATCCTAAACCCAAACTAAAATAAATGCAACCGTCATTGAGATCTATATCATCATTCCTACAAATAGGTTTTTCTTAAATAAAATCAAAGAGAAGTTTTTCTTCTATCGACCTTCCTAAATTATCGACATTTAAAAACATAGAACTGAATGCATCCATCTAAATAGAAGCAACAATCAGCCTTTGGTAAAAATATGTGTTCATGTATATCCACCTATCATTCCATGAATTTATACATTGAAAATATGCCATGAAAAAGAAAGAAAAAATACATCAAGAAAATGGTATCACTTGTTTGTGCTCTAAAAATTTAAAAACCAGAATTGCACAGAATGACAACTCATGAACTTAGAAAATTTTGTTTAGCTTGTTGGAGAATCCTTTAACCAACAATGTTCTATATTTTATAGATGTTAAATAAACAATAGAACCGAAGAGAAAATGGGGAAAAAATAATGTGATTGTGAATGTTTGAAACCTGTAAAAAATACTTACTATCAATGGCTTCACTTACAACAATGATATGCCTATCCGGAATTATAAACATCACCATAAAACCTATTATCTCTAGGGTATGAAATGGAAATAGAGTCACTTTTACTAGCATTAAGTGTTGGAATTAGTTGCTAATTGACATCAGATTTTTTTTTTTAATTTTGAAAAGGTAGTAATTCAGTCCAAGTTCATCTTGAAATAATGTTATAGGGTCTAAATCAATAAGTGAGGTAAACCAAATTACCTTCCAATTCGATAAGTACTAAACACCGAACATGTGTATTGAATAGAGGAATTGTTTTGTTCTATTTTAATGATTGATTATAGAGCTTGATTTGAAACGTTAATCCTACCAAAAGTAGTGTTTCTCTATCCTTTTGAAATATTATTGTTGAAATCCTTTTATATCTTGTCATATGTAACCCTAAATTGAAAGGAAGAGTAGTCTATTTTTTAATCTAATCAAACAAAACTCCTCCTACTTCAGAGAAAGGATTGAATGACCTTTATAGGATCTGCTATACAAAATCCACAACACAAAAAATGTTGTAAGCATTGAAATGATCTCGATGTAGACATGCACTGATTTTAAATTCATAGCAGTCACCGTAGGGGAATTTTCTCGACTCTTCTCTACTCTAAACTCGATGTAGACCTACTGGTATTCATGGTCGACTTTCTGCCATTACACTATATTTATGCCCCTAATTCCAAGAGCTGGAAAACACATGAACTCCGTATCCACCAACAATACAATCACCAACAACTTACATTTACAACAACTGATCATCTTGGATCCATAAAGACTGCCCCTTTCCCCAATAAAAGTAATAATTTTTTAGTGCGGTGTTCAGATCATACACCATATCGACTAGGCCTATCCCTCATGTAAGTTCACAGGGAGTAGTGAGGTGGCTACTGACTTGCAACTTTCTAGTGTTTTAACGGAGTTAAAAAAATTTAATGGAAACCATGTCATTTCAATACTTCCCGGTGACTTCTCAACTATACCTGTCTATTCACATTTATTGCTATGAATTTGTTGTGCTGCAAGGAAATACATCATTTGAAATATTTATTCAATGCTACCATTAATTCCTTGCTACGTAAATTATATCCTCTCCATTAAACTATTTACTCCAGTTTTTTGTGCCATTACTCTATTTTATTTATTTTTATATAAAGGAATTTATTTAAGTATTGCAAAAAACGAACAATGCTCATATTGCATCCATTTTTATGGAAGTTAAATGATATTTCTGAAGGTGGGATGTGAGAAAGAAAATTTCTTAGGAAAGTTTGGAAACAATATGTACATTATGAATCAGGTAAGAACATTACATTTTTTAAAATCAGTAATAGCTACTTGGCATAGATATCATGAATTGAACTTTCCATTTGCTACCATGTAAAACTCTCAAGACTTGTTAGCTTAGAGCTAATGTTTGATTGTGATGTAAAATAATTTTTTAAAAATTTAGAGAAAAACAATATTATTATATTTTCAATTCTTGCAAAGAAAACCACATAAAATCTCTTTTTCTCTGTCTTTTGTTCCTCCTAAGTCCATAAAATTTATTGTTTTGTCTTTTGTTTCATGCAAATGAAGATTGGATAGTGCAAACTTTATTGTGAGTAATTATTTATAATAATAAAATCATATTTTTAAGTCAATTATTAAATCCTATGTTCAAAATATTCCATTTTTTACACATAAAGTGAATCTCTTTGAGGCATTTTGTCAAATAGTTCATGTGTCTTTTGTATGTTTCCACATTTTGTATATGTCTATTGGGTTGCTGTACGTCGGAAAAGTGACAGGCGAGCGTGAGAATCGACAAGTAACTCTTCTGCGTACCCGACCTCCCGAGGTCGTGCCGAGACAGCCGGTAGGGGGGTAGAATATGCTGACAAGCTAATTAGGCAATCTAATGTCTTCGACACGCACTAATGGTATTTGCGAATCTAAGGCAAAGAAGGCCCTTCTTACTTGGACTGGTGTGATAGATCGATCAGCGAGGATGACTGCTCGAAGGCTCCAATCAATATCGAGCTCTGGCGTGATTCGATCTATGGGCTGCGGAATACGTGGGAAGTGACCTGGGATTGTTTCGTATATATCTCCTGATAAGGTCATATGGCAGACAATGAAAATAGTCGACTCTATGGACGATTTTCTGGCCTAGTCCAGAATTCCCTAGCTTCGTTAGCCGCTATATCTAGTAAGGACAGTTGTTCGACGATGATAGGTGGAAGTGGGGTGGACTGAAATACTAATGTGCGTAGGCCAGTGTCTATATCTAATTGATTTGTGGATTCGTTGGGCTGTGGGATCTGGGGATCACAACCATAGACTTTTGGTTGTTGCGGTCCCGTTATGGTCATACGGGAGATCAAGTTCTGATCCCTAGTATCCAGTAGTCATAAGCCTTTTCAGCTTCTACGTTTAGAATCAGCAATTGTGCGATTTTCTCAGAATACCTCACAGGTGTTCTAGCGACTTGGATTCTTAAGCTGGTATCTATATCTACTAGGGTGTCTCCAGCGTCTGGCTGTGGAACTAAAGGATCGCACCCGAATATTTGTTCTTTTTCAAATCCTTCTACAGTCATGCGGATGTTTTCTAGGATAACCTGTAGTTTGGCTGATTTGACCAAAACAGATGTGCTTGGTCGTCTTCGATATTTAACCCTCTCAACTGTGACCTGATCTGTTGGAAGTCTGTTGTTGTTTGGAAGACTTGTATCCTAAGGTTTTGGTCAATATCAGTTATTGCCACTACGGTATTGGGCTGGGGCACAATTGGCTCGAAAATGTATTCCCTGGGCTCCCTGGGTCCCGTAATTGTCATGCAAAAGCGGAAATGAGACAAACTATAATGAAGTAAAACTTTAAGTGTACTTCTAACATATATAATTTCTTTTTGTATTTTCTGGCAATTTATAAGAAAGCAGCTATTTAAAATATTTAGAATTGACAACTAAACTAACAAAGTAAAACAAACAAAATAGCCGAGTGTAGCTATTTGTCTGTGCAATTTTGTATATCTATTCTAAACAATGAAATAACTAATCTATCTGCAAGATTCTCGATCCTACCTCAGAAGTGAGGAATGAATCATAGTTTCTCAGAAACTATCAATCCCCACAACCTCCCTGGCAATATCGAGAATGGAAATAACTGAAATAAAACGATTAACTACTTTATTTGATAAGTTCTAACTATAACTTTGAAAGATGGAACCTGGATTTCGCAGAACAGTGGCGAATCCGACGGTATGTATATTCTTGTCCCCTCAGTATGATCTCCACGTTCTTTGTGCTCACGTGAATCCAGAAAAGCGTGAAATGCTTGCATCAACAGGAATAAATATTTGGATCAATGGACAGCCTTCCAAATGCAGACAGAATAGAATGCGGATAGGAGAGGGATAGCACAAGAGTACAGAGCTTGGCCTATGCAATTCCTAGCGGGGTCTACTGCGAATCATGCAACAAAGAGCGTCCAGAACCTGAGACTAGCCTGTATGAAGAGCAAAACCTGCAACTTTAATGGCTACCTAGACCGTTCTACTCCAAAACAATAATGCTGTCTGCACAAGTTGGGTCTGTGGCTTACCAACAGTAACATAAAGCTAAAACAAACCTGCAATAAACTGTTCTACCAATCCTAAGCAAACTAAAACGACCATGGTACTGAAAACATGAAGATTGGATTGAAAATGGTGGTCCAAATGATGTTTGCACTTGCACAAGTTGGATATGTGGCTTACCAGCTGCAATACAAAACTAACCAAGGCACTCAATGGAAAACTAGAAACCTAAGCAAAGGAAAACTAAATCTACTGCAACAAGAAATTTAAAACAAGCTTTGGAGCAAAATTCAGAACTAAAATCAGGGGCCATTTGCATGTGCACAAACCATGCATTTATAGGAATCCAAACATGCAAAGATCAAATCCAAACTGAACTCCTAAACATTAAACAAAAGAAAAACACTATTCCAGGGGACCAAAAACATTAATGCAAGCTTAAGTCGGCAAGAAAAGCTGGTGAGTCGTTGATCTTTGCGTGCGTTCCGTCAAAAGCACGTTCTGGAAAACGCGCACGGGACCGCCGCCCTGCTCAGGGCGGCGGTTACAGGACCGCCGCCCTGTTCAGGGAGGCGGTCACGAGACCGCCGCCCAGACAGGGCGGCGGTTTCGTCACTGAAGACCAAAAAGCCAAGAAAAGAGGAAAAATAGGGAAAACAAAGCACACGGGGCTAAGCGGGATGTTAACGCATATCCGTAAGGCTTTTCTGGATCCCGAACACCTTGCGAAGAGACCTGTATCATCATTGGGGCACTTATTACACCGTTCCGCAGTACAGTACCTTACAATTTTGGGTACGTACATATTGCCCCCTCGGAGAAGCGTTTTAGCCATGAAGAGGCATAAAACGGTGGGTCCGAGCATGGCCGTCCCGAAATGGGAAGTGAGAAATTATACCTTACACGCCCGTGTGTTGAAATGACGCCGTTCCAAAATTCCCGCTACCTGCAAAATGAAAAGAGCACTCAAATGCAGATAGATACAATAATCTGAAAAATAAACGTTAAAATAATAGAGAAAGAGGACGTACCGTTTGTGCGAGGATAGAAACTTACCTCCGTCGGCGCTCCGAACCTGTGAAAAGGATATTTAAAACAAATCGGGGCGTTATATATATGAAAGTGGGCCCATTTTCCTATTCATTTGCGCGAATCGATTTGATAGGTTTTGAGCTCTGGGACCCACGGTGACGGTTTCTTACGCGAGTAGAGTCAAAACGTCCGTAGCGAGATCGTGATCATGCCTCCACGAGCGGAACACCGACCTCAGCGATCACAGGTTGGTTTTCTTCCATTTTGTGTTTTTCCCTCTTTAAATTTGAAATGGCAAATTCTTTGCAATGGGGGGATTATTTTTGAAATTGTTAGGTTCAAAAGGTCCATCTAGGGGGGGCGCCTACTGGGTAGGCTTTGTTTTTAGTTAAAATGGTCATTTTTCGCTTTTTTAGGACTTTTTTAGGTTTAAAACCCGCGCGGGTTTTCGGACCGCGACCGCCGCCCCGGACAGGGCGGCGGTTACACGACCGCCGCCTTGAACAGGGCGGCGGTCACGAGACCGCCGCCCTTAAGGCGGCGGTTACGAAACCGCCCCCCTGCTCAGGGCGGCGGTTTTGCACAGAATGCACAAGAACCTTACTTAAAAGTTTTTACTTGTATTTTTAGCATTTGTACGTGTTTTTACGCTGCTCTTGATGTTGTTTAGATACTAACTTACTCTTCCTTGTGTGTTTTTGGGTGTATGCAGGCAAAAGAGGAGTACATTAGATGGAGCCGGGAGAGAGAGTGTGACTGGCTGCCCGGGGTTTTGGATGCCCTCTCAGCAGATGAGGAGGACACATTGCAGAGGGCCGGTATATTACGTTTGTCGCGTGTGCCCCATGTTGCTCCATCCAGTCAGATTCTTTGTGACCTATTTTCATATTGGGACGCGGATCGGAACACCTTCCGACTGCCAGGGGTCCGTGGTGAGTGGACCATCACTTTGGAGGATGTTTATCGCATCCTGGGGGTCCCGATCATCGGGAGGAGACTCACACTGGAGACAGCGGGGTCCAGGGCACAGATAGCTCAGTGGGCAGGTTATATGGGGGATGCAGCCATTTCTACGGGGCCGAAGAAGGGAGTGCGGGTTAGATCCATTCCTTCTTTGCCCATCCCCGTATTTCGACAGGCCATCATGGGGATCCTTGCCTCGAGACTGATCGGGGACAAGGGAGGGGATACATTGTTATACTGCTGGGGCCCCATCATTGCACAGATAGAGGGACATGGCCGGAAATACGCCTGGGGCGCAGACATCTTGGGGACCACCTATCATGACCTATACAGGGTGGTCCGATTGCAGGGACAGTCTTTGAGCCACCCCACTCTAGTCATGAGTTGGGTGTATGAGCGTTTCATTCCGTATGGCAGAGGCGTGGCGGTGGCAGATCCCGGGGCGGTGAGGGCAGCCCGATGGTCAGGTATGTCAGTGCTCAGAGCACCTCACCAGCCAGTAGCCACCCTTACCACGGCAGACATGGAGGCTACACCGTACCAGCTTATGGCCGGTATATGGGGAGAGGAGACCACGACATTGGTCTCCTGCTCCATCACAGGGCAGGTCATTGATCGTGTGGGCCGGGTAGAGGTACATCCCTTCAGCAGGGTTCCTCAGCAGTTTGGCCTCCCCTACGCGGCTATGCTTCCTCCAGTAGCACCCGTTTATAGATCAGTCCGAGAGGCTAGAGGGGGGCCTAGAGGCCGTGGTTGGACAGTGATTACCCCTGGTATTCCTATTGCAGCCAGAGGGATAGTTCGGGCCAGGGGGAGAGCTGGTGCGCCTCGGGCACCATTACTTCAGATTGCTGCAGGTCCTGCTCATAGCAGTGACGACCCTATAGATATTGACTCCGATTCTGAGGAGCACACAGAGGGAGGGTCAGAGGAGCAGACGGACGAGAGCGATCCTGAGTGGCATGATACTCAGGATATTTTGCGAGCAGAGAGAGAGGAGGAGAGTGCAGAGAGAGAGACCGTGGCCTCTGAGGAGCCACTCTCCCGAGGTCATGGTGGAGACGATGAGTCCGTTGCGGGGCGCCATGTTGCCCCAACTACAGGAGTAGCTCCTCAGTCGGCAGCGGCATCAGCAGCAGGTGCTGGCCCTGGCGACCCATCTTGGAGGCCTGGCGATCCGAGTAAGTTATCTTCTCCTCCTTTCAATGCTTGTTTTTTTTTAGGATTTGTTTTCGAATGTTAACTCTCCTTATATTTGCATTGTGTATACTTTAATGTTTTGCCTAGTTTCTAATTTGTTTTTCTTTCTTTGCTTTGCAGAGACTGTTGATGAGTGGCGGGATCTAATCCGTAGGGTTTGTGTCGATTCTTTGATGATCCCTATGGATAAGACCCGTACGGAGTTATCCGTGGATGCCGGAGAGCCCTCAGCAGCCGGCAGGCACACTGACGTCTTCGCTCCCGTTTGGCATGTGGCCAAGATGGTGTCAACTCTCCGTACAGAGTTGGCAGGCTATAGGACAGCCGAGCGTCTTATGAGGAGCCGCTCTCATGGCGAGACCACGACTGCCCCTAGGGACCCTGAGCCCTCCGTCCATTCAGAGCGCCAGCGCAGCCGGAGTCCTAGGCGAGGGCGCGCACCTTCAGCGGGATCGCGCAGGGGTTGAGAGGCCACTTGGCTTTCTGTATCTGTAGTTACATTCTTTTGTGTATTACGGGCTCTTTGAGCGTTTTGACCATGCCTAGCGCATGATGGCATTGTATATAAACTTGATTTATTTATATATATGCGTCGGTTTTGGATCAAAACTTGTCATTTGTATTCTACTTTCTTTATTTCCAACTGTTTTGTGTATACTACGATGTATGTTTTATATGCTTTCTAGAATGTATGCAATGGTTAACAGATGGTGCAAATGTTTGTTTTCTTTTTGTGTTTCATGATGCTGATACATGATATTGTAGATATATTGTGATCTTAAATCTTAGCTTCTGTGAGCAATTTTGGATATCTCATGATTTGTTTTGGCAAAGTGATGAAAATAACCAGTATGATGAACAGATTAACTTGCCCCACTCCTAACTCCACGCAACTAGTAAGATGCGAGGGCTCATCACCAAGAGCCAAGAAGGGCGCAAATTATGAAATATGGTGAAATGATAGTGATAAAAGACAGGCGAAGCTTTGGTGGAACCAAGTTAAGAACTACAAGCTTACTCTACCTGAATGACCTCATAGTTTTGGGTGCGACTCGCTTTGCGGTTTATCCAGACTTAGACCCGTAGATGGCCACATAGTAGACAAAATCTGGGTTTTTAGGATTTTTAACTCTCTTGGAATTTTGAACATCTGATTTATTCGTTTATTGACTCGAAGTTTGAATTGATTGTTTATGACTTTTTAACATTCACTTTGTTTAAAGGACCCCCTACACTTTGCCCCATGCTACCTGTAAGAAGCATGGGTTTATCACCGTGGGCAAGGCATAGGCGAGTAAGGGCATTTCCATCCTTTCCCAACCCTACGTCACTAGTAAGAGACGCAAGCTCATCACCGAAGGTTGGTGGGGCAAGGAAATGTGTAAAATAAAATTTTCTGTTTCAATCACTTCTTGACTTGTCTATCTGAGTAAACTGTCAGTATATGCTTATTTCCAAAGAGACGCGTATATGGGATAGATGTGACACCATGAAGCTTCTAGAACAGACCATAGGCAAGACACCTATCCTAAGAAGAAATCAAAGCGAGAACAAACTTGCAGATCTTGGTATGGTTACCATTAGGACTTCGTCATGTCTGAAATGGCTTGATAAAAGATTCTGAAGTGATTTGATAATGTGAAAATGGAGAGATATGATTAGAAAGTTCTGTGCCAAAAACATCATGAGTTTGTAATGAATTACTTTGAGAATAGATTCCTTGATCACAATTGTGTAAGAACAAGTGGACAAAATGATCCTAATTTGTATGAAAATGCAATGTAGATAGTTATATAGGCGGCGTTAGCTGCTTACGCGTAGAAACGCTTGAGGTGGAGAGAATTGACTGTTTCGCCAAACTCCTCACCTTCTAGCGTACATAAGAGGTATGCACCATTTCCGTAGTCTTTTGTGACTCGGTATGGGCCCAACCATTTGGGCCGGAATTTCCTTCCTTCGCCAGTCTTCTTGTCGATCCGGCTGTCTAACCTTAGAACTAGGTCACCTTCGTATATGTCACGTTCATAGACCTTCTTGTTGTACTGCCGGCACATCCGGTCGGCATAGACTCTATGTCGTTGTTCAGCATTTAACCTAGTTTCATCGAGGCTTTCTAATTGAGAAAGACGCGCTTCTCTGTAAGCATCCTCATTCAGAATCCCTTGTAGCGAAATGCGGAGACTGGGGATTTCAACTTCTAGTGGGAGAACTGCTTCTGACCCAAATACCAGTGAGAAAGGAGTTGCTCCTGTCGGAGTTCTTATTGAAGTTCGATGGGCCCACAAGGCCGGATATAACTTTAAATGCCAATCCCGCTTGTTTTCTTTCACTGTTTTAAGGAGAATGGCTTTCAGTGTTTTATTTGTTGCTTCAGCCTGCCCATTGGCTTGGGGATAGTACAAGGAGGCCGTATGATGGCTGATTTTAAATTTGTTGCATAATTCACGAACCTCTTCATTTTTGAAAGAAGTTCCATTATCTGAGATAATGATTTGCGGGATACCGTACCTGCAAATGATTTGGTTCAAAATGAACTTAGCGATTACAGAACCAGGTACAGTTGTAAGAGGCATGGCCTCTACCCATTTAGTGAAATATTCAGTGGCCGTGATTATAAAATTGTGGCCGTCTGTGGACGAGGGAGAGAATTTCCCTATCAAATCTAGGCCCCATGTAGAGAAGGGCCATGGAGTAACGATTGGTTGCAAAGCTTGTGCCGGCATGTGGATCTCATGAGAGAACTCCTGACATTTATGACACCTGCGTACAAACTCTATTGTGTCATGTTCTAGAGTGGGCCAGAAATAGCCCATTCGATGTATTTTTCGAGCGGTGGCATGGCCACCGAAGTGGCCTCCACATATACCGCTATGGGATTCATGGAGAATCTTCTTGGACTCTTCTGTGTCGATACACCTTAAGAGCATCCCATCGAATGCTTTCCGATAGAGGACTTGCTCTATAATGACGTATTTAGTTACGACAATACGTAACCGTCTTCTTTGTTGAGGTGTAGCTCCTTCTGGGTACTTATGGTCCATGATATAACTAATAATATCAGCGTACCAAGGGCACTCAGATATAGCAGGTCGGGTTTCGACGTAGTAAACACATTCATCTGGAAAGTCTAAGTCTACTAAATCGCCTCCGTCTAGCGGGTTATCAGCTAACCAATCTGCAATGATTTGTCCTTTAACTGACTTCTGGTTTACAAAAGTTAATTCGAACTCTCCCATTAAGGTTATAAAACGTCCAGCTTTTTTGGACAGGGACCCTTGTGTGAGAAAAGTCCGTAAATGGTCCGTCTTTACTATGACCCTTGTCTCTTGATTTAGCATGTAGTGTCTTAGGCGTTTAGTAGCAAAGACTATGGCAAGACATTCTCGCTCCGCTTGTGTATAGCGCGTTTCGTAGTCGAGCAATGTTCGGCTAATGAAATAAATTGCACGCTCTCTCTTGTCATCGTCTTCTTGGGCTAGCATACAAGCTAACGAAACATCGGTAGCCCGTGAGTACAAAATTAAAGGGCGATCTAGCTTTGGTGGCATTAGCGTAGGCGGTGATAACAAGAAACGCTTGACAGCATCAAAAGCTTCGTTGCAATCTTCAGTCCAATTAATGCTATAGTCCTTCTTGAGTAAATTGTTGATTGGATGAACGGCGAAGCTTAGATCTGGGATAAATCTCCGGATTGCACCGAGCTTCCCGAGAAATGATCTGATTCCAGATTCACTCGAGGGTGGGACCATTTCGAGGACAGCCCGAATTTTGGCTGGATCAACATCAATCCCTCGTGACGAAATGATGTAACCTAGGAGCTTTCCTGCTGTTACACCGAAGACGCATTTCTCTGGGTTTAGGGTAACCCCGTATTCTATTAGGCGTGAAAGGATGATGCGGAGCACTTCAGGATGGTCACAACGCTTCTTGGCCTTAGCCAACAAGTCATCTACATAGGATTCCACAATTTTATGGATTAAATCATGAAATATGTATGTCATGGCCCGCTGATACGTAGCACCAGCGTTCTTGAGACCGAATGGCATAACAGCGTAGCAATAGGTTCCCCAAGGAGTTATAAACGTGGTTTTAGCTTGATCTTGCTCGGATATTTTGATTTGATTGTATCCCGAGAATCCATCCATGAGAGACAAGAGTTCAAAACCTGCTGTTGCATCAACAATAACGTCTATGGATGGTAATGGGAAGTCGTCCTTAGGGCAAGCTTTGTTGATATCTCGAAAATCTATGCAGATGCGTATCTTTCCATTCTTCTTGAGAACGGGAACGATGTTGGATACCCATTGGGAGTAGTCAACTGGCTTGATGAATCCTACTTGAAGGAGTTTTATTACTTCCTCTTTTACCATGAGAGCTACTTTGGGTTTCATGGGTCTTGATTTCTGTTTAATAGGCTTTGCATCTGATCTAGTGACAAGGTTGTGTACCGCAATGTGGGGTGCGACTCCGGTCATCTCTTTGTAATTAAATGCAAATGCCTTCTGATGTTCTCTGAGAACCTGAGTATGTATCTCTACTTCTTCTGGCGTCAATGAAGAACCTAGTTTCAATATTCTTGGTTCATCTTCTGTTCCCAATGTTGACATCGATTGTTTCTTCGATTAAAGAGGCGTTACCCTCTTCGAACTCAGGTGGTGCTGGAGGTAAATCTAAATCATCCCCATTTTCTATTGCGTATATGTTAGGTTCCCTTTGCGAGGGAAGATTCATTACGGGATTTCCGAAGTAGGAAGATGAATGCGAGATCAGAGATAAATCTAGCGTGTGATAGGAGAGATGTAGTGCTGCAAAGGCATTTAAGTAATCCAAAGTAGCCGCATCATTTCCAACATGGTCTAGGACGGTAGATTCACTTCCGTTTGAAAGAGGATCCATCATCGTTTTTACTAATGGTTCGTTACGAATGGATACCGTAAAATGAGTATCTTCTAGCTCATTGCTTGGAGTGAAGCGTGATGCCGAAGTTGCTATCGAATCGGCGAGAAGATTCTTCTCTCGTGGAATTGCTTCAATGGATATGAAGTTGAACGCTTTGCTTAAATCTAATACAGCGTTTTTGTAAAGTTGCAAGTGTTCGGCTTTAGTTTCATATACCTCTGAAACTTGGTTTGCAACTAATTGCGAGTCTCCTAAGACTCTGATATTATCAATACCAATTCTTTTGGCTAAGGTAAGGCCAAGGAGGAGGGCTTCGTATTCAGCACCGTTGTTTGTACATTCAAAGTTTAATTTAAAAGAGAATGGGAGGACCTTCTCTTCGGGCGATGTAAGAATTATACCTGCCCCCGCTCCATAACGGCATTTAGCTCCATCAAAATGGAGAGTCCAATACTTAGCTGGAAGTATGGATGCAGGTGTATCCGTTGTGTTTGCACACTCTACTTCTACCATACAGAGATCTTCTGCTGGCAAGGAACCAACACCTAAGGAAAATCCTATGCCTACTGAATCGAATGGTAAAAATATTGGTGAATCTTGTTCTATTAATTCGACGATCTTCGCAGTAGTCTCTAATGATACTGTCTCTTTAGTTTTACCTTTTGGAATTGTTTGGACTATGTTGGTAGTTTCAAGATCCGTCGTAGGTATCAACTTTTCCTCTGGCTTTGAGTCGGAGGGTTTGTTAAGTTGGTTTGTTGGCAGTTCGAATTCTGAGTGTACACCTGGTCTCTTCTTTAAATCAGCCAGGTGTACGTCAAACGGCTTTGGATCACCTTTGGCTATAAATACCTTTCCTAGATGCAGGAATCTTACTTCTTGAAATAGCGTGGAAGGGATTGCTTTCATGCGGTGAATCCATGGTCGGCCGAGGATCATATTATAATTGGTTTCCCGATCTATAATATAAAACTCAGATAGGATTGTTTTAGGTCCTAAGGTGACCGGTAGTATTATAGTTCCTATCGATGTGGCTTTAAGGCTATCGTAGCCTCTCAAGGTATTTCGTGTAGTAGAACAGTTTGTTTCTCCATATCCCAATTTTTGGAGAAAAGAGAAAGGGACTATGTTAACTGCAGCCCCGTCATCAACCATTGCCCGTTTTACATAGTTATTATAAACTTGTACTTGTAAGTGTAAGGCTGGATCGCCTCGGCGTGCGATCTCAGCATCTGTAGGCATTTTACTTATTTCGAATATGAATTCGACATCCCTATCTGCTTGTCCTGGAGGATAAACATCAAAGTCTATATGATTTACTTGCGCTTCCGGTGGTGGGGTGATGCTAATTAAATGGCCCAAACCTAATGCCTCTAAAAGAGCAGCCCTGTGAGCAGGGGAATTCTTTAGTAAATCAAGGAATGAAATATGCGAGAAGGTTTTTGTTAGATCATTAATTAGATCATAGGCACCCATGGGTTTTGCTATGGTTTGCTGGATGTTGTCTGTTTCCGGTAGATGGCTTGGACTTGGTTGAGAGAAATACTCTCGTGTCCTCGTAATTGCTTCAACGGGTAAATCGGAATCTAACTCTACTAATCCAACTACCTTAGGTCGTGGTTGACTTCCTAGTTGTGGCGCGACCAACGGATTTAGCGAGGTTGAGGCCTCGTGATCGTTATTTCCTGTTATTGCACCTTTGTTTGTTCCAGTTGGTTTTAACCTATCGCTATCATGATTTGGGAGTGGATCATTAAAGATCTTGAGAGGGGCATTCTGAGGGGAAACTGCCCCTGCGAAGGTATTTGCCGTTGGCGACGTAGGATCTGCTAAGAACATATCCATAAAAAATTGTTTTTGTTCATTTGGCAAGCGTTGCATGAATTTGTTGTAATCACGACATGTTCTAGTGTCATGACCCTGAATTTTATGGAAACCACAATAAGAATTGGGATTGTAATTCCCGTTTTGTTGGTTTGGTGTGTATTGTGGTCTAAAATTCCGATCAAACTGTTGCCTATTAGGACCAAAGTTTTGTTGTTTCTGGTTTTGATTTTGGTTTTGATAACCAAAGGAGTTTTGGCTTGGTCCTTGCATGGGATTTCGCCGTTGTTGTTGTGGATTATTAAAATCCACCGTATTGATCGTCGGGGTAAAATTGTTGTTTCTTTGGTTGTTTGTTTGCGACGGGGTATTAATGACATTTACCCTCTTGGGCTGGTCAGTTACCCCATCCGTTGTTACCCCACGATTTTTGTTGAGGATTTTAGGTCCTTGATTGAGGTTTGTGGTGGTTGTAATATTTTGAGTAGAGGTGATTAACCTCCCGTTTGTTCCATACGTCTTACGGCCACTATCTATCGCTGCTTGATCAATTCGCAGAGCGCTCTCAAGTACTTCGTCATAAGTCCTTAGTGGGAACTTCTGGACTTCTTCCTTCACCTCTCTGCTAAGAGAGTGAAGGAATAAATCGCATAGTTCCATCTGATCCATGTTTGGAGCGCTTGCCGAGGAATAAAGGACTGTGCGCCACCTTTGGATGAAATGGGCGACAGATTCGTTATGTTCTTGCTTGATGTGCAAGAACTCCCTGATTCCTGTCCTTAATAGTTTGTTCATGTCGAAGGCTTTGATGAACTCAGACACGAGTTGTTTGAATGAATGTATGGAAGCCTCGGGTATTCTGTAATACCAATCAAGAGCAATGCCCTCCAATGTCTTAGGGAATATTTTAGCAACAACCCCATCCCATGGGAGTAATTCACGAACGGCTGTAGCATAAGCTTTGATATGCGCATTCGGATCTCCTTCTCCTTTGTATTTAGGCAAATCGGGAAGAGGCCTTGGAAGCATAACGCTTCGTATGGTGAAATCTAAGGGCTCTTTTAAATATTCTGAATAAGTCCCTATTGCATACGTCTCAACCATTGATGGTGCTTGTTGAGGAGGTGGTGGCGGAACGGGTTGTTGATATGGTGTAACGTACGCGTTAGCGGGGGCATAAGGCAATCCTTGTATTTGAGTAAACATGCCGGGGGATGAGTACAAATCCCCTTGTGGTGATTTAGAGTACATGTTTAAGTATGAAGGGGTACTATCCAGGAATGGATTGCTTTGCACTGGACCTAGAGGAACAGTACTGGCGATAGTGGGTCTAGTTGGTACTTGTTGTGAATATTGAGGAGTCATACCCAGTGTACCTATTCCTGTGAGGAGATCCACTTGGCTAGGATGGTGCGGAGGATTGGAATTCCCTGTTTGTATGATTCTTGAATTTTGACTTGCTTGGGCAAGTTCTAATCCTCTAACCTTTTCCATTAGATTTGAAATGACTTCGTTTGGTGAAGCCATGATATCGTGCCTTGGTGGCGTTTGTTGTATATCCCGGTGTTGTATAGGCATGTGATAGCCTGTCATGAATTGATTGCTATCTTGCCAAGTTTCTCCAAGAATATTTCCTGTAGAGGTATTTTCTTGAAAATGGGTCTCAGGTTGTACTTGTAAACCTCCTATAGGTGGGTACATACCCCGGGAGCGTTGTTCACTCCTAGGATAAGGTATTGATTGTCCATCATCCAAGACCAGGTATGGATCTGATTGTCTACTAATATGTGGTCTAAGTATCACCTGAGGAGATGAAGCAGATTCTCCAGTCAATGTCATATTGTTTGAGCCTGAAGGCTCTGTTTGTGTTTGAGCAATTTGCTCCAACCCTTCTGTTTGAAAGGACGAGTTATATCTAGTCCTTGGTGTTTGTGTTGACAATTGGTTATTTGAATAGTTGTCGCCCCACATTGAGAGTGAGGGTGATGATTGCCTATTTTGTTGGGCGTAGTATGCCTCAAGACCCAAGAGGGGTCTGCCGTATGCATCGAATCCCGACATATTCGGGGGGTATATGAATACCCGCAGAATAATGGGAAGGAGCGAAGGTGATTTGGAGAAGATGAAACTTTTCAATCAGAAGGTGAAAGAATTGCTTGTTTCACGTCGGGTTCACCAATTTTGTACGTCGGAAAAGTGACAGGCGAGCGTGAGAATCGACAAGTAACTCTTCTGCGTACCCGACCTCCCGAGGTCGTGCCGAGACAGCCGGTAGGGGGGTAGAATATGCTTACAAGCTAATTAGGCAATCTAATGTCTTCGACACGCACTAATGGTATTTGCGAATCTAAGGCAAAGAAGGCCCTTCTTACTTGGACTGGTGTGATAGATCGATCAGCGAGGATGACTGCTCGAAGGCTCCAATCAATATCGAGCTCTGGCGTGATTCGATCTATGGGCTGCGGAATACGTGGGAAGTGACCTGGGATTGTTTCGTATATATCTCCTGATAAGGTCATATGGCAGACAATGAAAATAGTCGACTCTATGGACGATTTTCTGGCCTAGTCCAGAATTCCCTAGCTTCGTTAGCCGCTATATCTAGTAAGGACAGTTGTTCGACGATGATAGGTGGAAGTGGGGTGGACTGAAATACTAATGTGCGTAGGCCAGTGTCTATATCTAATTGATTTGTGGATTCGTTGGGCTGTGGGATCTGGGGATCACAACCATAGACTTTTGGTTGTTGCGGTCCCGTTATGGTCATACGGGAGATCAAGTTCTGATCCCTAGTATCCAGTAGTCATAAGCCTTTTCAGCTTCTACGTTTAGAATCAGCAATTGTGCGATTTTCTCAGAATACCTCACAGGTGTTCTAGCGACTTGGATTCTTAAGCTGGTATCTATATCTACTAGGGTGTCTCCAGCGTCTGGCTGTGGAACTAAAGGATCGCACCCGAATATTTGTTCTTTTTCAAATCCTTCTACAGTCATGCGGATGTTTTCTAGGATAACCTGTAGTTTGGCTGATTTGACCAAAACAGATGTGCTTGGTCGTCTTCGATATTTAACCCTCTCAACTGTGACCTGATCTGTTGGAAGTCTGTTGTTGTTTGGAAGACTTGTATCCTAAGGTTTTGGTCAATATCAGTTATTGCCACTACGGTATTGGGCTGGGGCACAATTGGCTCGAAAATGTATTCCCTGGGCTCCCTGGGTCCCGTAATTGTCATGCAAAAGCGGAAATGAGACAAACTATAATGAAGTAAAACTTTAAGTGTACTTCTAACATATATAATTTCTTTTTGTATTTTCTGGCAATTTATAAGAAAGCAGCTATTTAAAATATTTAGAATTGACAACTAAACTAACAAAGTAAAACAAACAAAATAGCCGAGTGTAGCTATTTGTCTGTGCAATTTTGTATATCTATTCTAAACAATGAAATAACTAATCTATCTGCAAGATTCTCGATCCTACCTCAGAAGTGAGGAATGAATCATAGTTTCTCAGAAACTATCAATCCCCACAACCTCCCTGGCAATATCGAGAATGGAAATAACTGAAATAAAACGATTAACTACTTTATTTGATAAGTTCTAACTATAACTTTGAAAGATGGAACCTGGATTTCGCAGAACAGTGGCGAATCCGACGGTATGTATATTCTTGTCCCCTCAGTATGATCTCCACGTTCTTTGTGCTCACGTGAATCCAGAAAAGCGTGAAATGCTTGCATCAACAGGAATAAATATTTGGATCAATGGACAGCCTTCCAAATGCAGACAGAATAGAATGCGGATAGGAGAGGGATAGCACAAGAGTACAGAGCTTGGCCTATGCAATTCCTAGCGGGGTCTACTGCGAATCATGCAACAAAGAGCGTCCAGAACCTGAGACTAGCCTGTATGAAGAGCAAAACCTGCAACTTTAATGGCTACCTAGACCGTTCTACTCCAAAACAATAATGCTGTCTGCACAAGTTGGGTCTGTGGCTTACCAACAGTAACATAAAGCTAAAACAAACCTGCAATAAACTGTTCTACCAATCCTAAGCAAACTAAAACGACCATGGTACTGAAAACATGAAGATTGGATTGAAAATGGTGGTCCAAATGATGTTTGCACTTGCACAAGTTGGATATGTGGCTTACCAGCTGCAATACAAAACTAACCAAGGCACTCAATGGAAAACTAGAAACCTAAGCAAAGGAAAACTAAACTACTGCAACAAGAAATTTAAAACAAGCTTTGGAGCAAAATTCAGAACTAAAATCAGGGGCCCTTTGCATGTGCACAAACCATGCATTTATAGGAATCCAAACATGCAAAGATCAAACCCAAACTGAACTCCTAAACATTAAACAAAAGAAAAACACTATTCCAGGGGACCAAAAACATTAATGCAAGCTTAAGTCGGCAAGAAAAGCTGGTGAGTCGTTGATCTTTGCGTGCGTTCCGTCAAAAGCACGTTCTGGAAAACGCGCACGGGACCGCCGCCCTGCTCAGGGCGGCGGTTACAGGACCGCCGCCCTGTTCAGGGAGGCGGTCACGAGACCGCCGCCCAGTCAGGGCGGCGGTTTCGTCACTGAAGACCAAAAAGCCAAGAAAAGAGGAAAAATAGGGAAAACAAAGCACACGGGGCTAAGCGGGATGTTAACGCATATCCGCAAGGCTTTTCTGGATCCCGAACACCTTGTGAAGAGACCTGTATCATCATTGGGGCACTTATTACATCGTTCCGCAGTACAGTACCTGTTGTCACCCAAAATAAATGATGGAACACATTATTTTTAGAAGTTGTAGTGATTATAGAGTAAAAAATTACAATGCCACATTCTTATGTGCCTACATGATCTATATCAAAGTAGGTTGTTTTCCCACATAATACGTTGTTGCATCAATGAAATAAATTTCTAAAGTTTGTGTTGCACATCACAATGTTATGATTTCAAATTCATTCTTTCCTACTATGAGGACAATGAATTAGAAACATATTACATTATTACCCATGATAACGATGATCTAACTCATTACTAGGTTACAGAAGATACACCGTGTACTATATAAAACTATAAGTTTAGATCTTATTATTCCTATAGGATCTACATCAAAGTAGGTGCTTACTCTACGAAATATGTTGTTACATTGACGACCTACACTTTTAATGTTTGTTTTGTAATAACTAATGCTCCAAATTCATTTCATTTAATTAAAATGGAATATTTTCGAATTCATTCCCTCACACTTTAATTACAACAGTACAAAAACGTATCACATTGTGACACAAACTAAATGAATGAACATGTTATTTTTATAAGCTATAGTCATTATAGATTATGAATGATTCCTCCAATCATGTTGATGATAATGAATTTGTTCTATCCTATGTTGTTTAGAATCGTGGCATGTTTAAGACCTAAAATTATTTCCATACTTTCATATTGATGTTTGTGATGATTTGTGATACCCCTGATAGCTATTTTTGGGTTGATTCTCTTCTATAAGGTAGCCACTAATTTTAAACAATTATTAAAATTGAATAACTTAGAAAAGATACTCTATTATCTAGTCTGATGATTTATTTCTTCACCACCTTTGGCTATTAAGTTATATTCACAAACTTCTATGTGCATATATAGTTTTGGATTTCATGAGAAAAAGGATAGATCATGATCTACATACTTCATTTTTCTTTTTCATATTTCCTATTGTTCCTTTCACACTTTTCCTATTGAAAACATGAGTGGAAATCATTGAGGAAAATGCAAGTTGATTTAATTTTTGAAGAGGAGTATTTGGGTTTGCATGTTTCCATCTTCTAACCTTTAGGCTACCTATTGAAAAGAAAGAGGCAATGAGAGGTCATGTGAGGGAGAAGGATTAGTTCTACAATAAACAATATTTAAATAATTCTATATTTTTTTAGTGAAATGAGAGTTAAATTAAGATGGCTAGCTCAATTTTATGAGATTCTTGATGTCGATTTTACTCTTTTTGTTGACCTATTTTTTTAAATAATGATCCTTAATTTCTTGAACATATTGAACATTTGTGAATGTAGGTCTTATCATTTTAGCGTTAGCTATAATATAAATATCAAATGGTTAGTGTTATTGTTTAACTGAATAGTGTGTTATCTTGAGAATTTTTTTTTCCAAATTTTAAGAATTTGTAGTGTTATTAACATCAATGTATAATTAGAGAGACTCAAAGTGGAAGTGCTTATTATACATTCATATCCAATATCCTTCAGAAGGACCATTCTCTGCATAATATGTAGTTTAGAGAAAAGTTAAATATAATCATGGAGTGTGTTGGTATCCAATTGATTTTACCTTGCAAGCTGAGAAACATCAAAGATTTAACAAGAATCCTAGAGATAGATAAATCATCATGTATGTCGTTTTGTACCAAGGGAGGTGATTCAACTGGCTCTTTATCACTTAGATGTTGGAGAAATGGATAGCAACATTAAAAGGATTTGATCTATCCTCACTACATTGGGTCGTGCCTTTCAAATAGAGTGAGAGGACCCATTTTGTAACCTCTGTTGGTGAAGGAGAATGAAGATGTCCTTCTTTGCACAAATTTTAAAGGAAACCTTTAGAAAATATGATCAATGCACCACAATTAAACTCTCACAAGTTGTCACTTCTAAAGGATTGTGATATTTTCTAAACAGGGCTAAGGTTGCTAAAGACATTATGGAATCTTGATTGCTTCTACATATTTTGGCAAAAGAATTTATCCATTTGTGGACATAATGGAAAACAGGGTTAGTTCAGGCGGGATTCATTGTTTTTGAATAATTTTTGGTTGGAGATTAATGCAGGCTAAACTATATTTTTTCCAAATCTTTGAGAAAATTCACAACAATTGGAAAAATAAATGATAGAATGCTTCAGAATAGCTACAATATTCCTTCAACCAGAAGGTTTGAATCGATGCAGGCCCAAATTTGCACGGTTTCACACAATAGAATTTAACACAAAGGCTAAAGATAAAGACTCAATTAAACATTAAAGAACCTTGGTTCCTCACACATAAGATACACTCAAAGGATTACAGACAATCTGTATCTACAAATGACATTAAAGTGATTTTAAATTGTTTATCTCATTATAGGATGAAGGCTCTTCTCATAATGAAATTTCAAATTCCTGTAAACTATCACAATGATGATATCCTATATGATTCAGAGGGATTTTAATATACGATTACAATAGGAACAAGAAAAACTACTTGCAGACATTATGAAATAAAGCGGACACAAATTTTCCCAAGATTAACACATATTAATTCGAAGTTGATTAGATTCATCAACATAGGAAAGTTTCTTTGAAAAATCTCAGAGCTTGTCAGTGGTTGTACACTTGTAACCAACTTGACATCATCAAATCTAAAACATAAGAGATTAACAGATTTCTCAGATGGTTTCTCAGGAAGATGGGATTTCTCAAATTTTCTCTTAAAAATTTAACCCCTGACCTTTTGCAAGAGTATCCTCATTGCATTTATACAATTTACTCACTCACTCATCCCAATTTTTCCCCCAAAAAAGAAGAATATTCGAGGAATCCTTTGCTTGTTACCAATTTGTCTCAGAAAGTAATGTTTAACAAATTTACACCCACAACTACCAGGTAGACAAAACATGAAGTGATCACATTTCTCAGACCCTCGACTAATGACTGGGATGCCATGGCACAAATTTTTGACAGTCCTTATAATCATTCTTTTATTTTGTCATGCAAGAAATACCCGTTTTAACCATTTTTCGGTGGCTCTATATAGCTGGATCTGACAGTAAATCCTTTTCACCCTTGAGGAAAGACCTTTTTCATCCTTAACGCTTATAACCTCCATCATTTCATCCTTTTCCCATTCTTTCCTCTGCAACTCTAATCTGCATCCAGCTTCTCTGGTAATTCATGTTTTTGCAAGTGCCTGAGCAATTCCAAGTTCAAAATATCAACCTCTACAATCCTTGGACTCACAATTTAATCTCTAAATCCATTCAATTGTACTTTTAGAAATAAATGGAAAGGAATTTCATCAAAATATGATGAAAAATAATGCATATTTGCATCTCTAGGAGTCTTAGAGAAAAATGGTGGTAAAATCAAATGCAATGCACATCAACCATTGATTTTCCCCTTTCTCAACTTTAGATTAGATCCTTCCACGTGTTTCCTTCACGTAACTATAAAGGTGAAATATAAAGGCAAGTTTCCAAACAAGTGCGGGCCTTCCACATGCCATGGGCCCAAGCAAATTACCTTTTGGCCTTTGAAAAGTCTCAGTATAAAAGGAGCTGGCAGAACCCTTAACGTATCTCACTGGCACACTTTTGATATGGTGCCCAAAAGTGAAGATCCCAAACAAGCACATGCTCACCATGTGTCCTAGCTCGACATAGTTGTTGAAATAATTTTAGGGACCAGCGGAAGGTGCCACTTGCCTAGTGTCTGAGAAAGTTTCCTCGGCTGTTTAAAATTCCAAGCAAGGGAAGAGTGAGAAGAAAATTCCATGTGTCCCTTTGGTGCTTCTTCAAAAGTAAGGTACAGGGGAAGGTGCCAAGCAGACGCAGACCCTCCAAGTGTCCCAAGCCTTAGAAAGTTGCTTGACAAGTTAAAGTATAGAGAGGAGCTGGCGGAAGCCTCCATGTCTTTTCTTGGCACAACTTTGAGATGGTGCTTAAAAGTGGAGACCCTAAACAAGCACGTGCTCATGACGTGTCTTAGTATGGTAGAGTTGATGAAAATGTTTAAGGACCAACGATAGGCTCTACGTGTCTCCTTAGTGCAACTGCTAAGGTAAAACCCATAAGCGGATCCTCAAATGAGCGTTGGCCCTCCACATGTCCATGGTTTAACAAAGCCGCACCGTCTGCATGAAAAAAATGTCTAAGTTTGGGTAGGGCCAGTGGAAACCTCCATGTGTCTCCCTAGCACAACTCCAAAGGTCAAAGCAAGAGGTTGATTTTCATATGAGCGCAGGCCCTCCACATTTACAAGACTTGAGTTTAAGTGGTCCTTAGAGTTTCAAAATGCCCCATCGAGCCACATCCAATAAAAAAGGACCACATTTCCATAGATGTTGGCATAAAAATTGACAGGGAAAACAAAACATGACTATGGAAAAATAGAAGGAAGGGGAAAAACCTGAATTTACGCCCGAGTTACAAATTATTTCACATGGATAGAGGAATGGAAAACAAATTTTGGACTTAAAGTGATCCTCGACCAAAGGAAAGGACTGATCTTGGTAACCAAATGAATGACAAAGCTTTCACACATCAATATGGGGAGATATAAAATACGATAGAGCTCGTAGATTGAAATTTTTTTAGAGCAAACAGGGTGAGATCAAATTGAGCACCAACAAAGTGGAAGCGGATTTTGTTGGATGAGTTGATGTTTTTATTAAAGGGTAATATCAACAGACATCATTTCCAACAAGTTATTACAAATTTTGGATTCATTCATCACCCATAAGGAAAAGTAAAAACCAGGTTCGAATTGATAACGCCATCAGTTATATAATGTATGATGTGGCAATGTTACATGATGTTTTTAATGTAGTTTTAAATTTGTTGTTTATTTTATTATGACTCACTTTTAGTGACATTTTACAGATATTGGTGTAACTTTGGGCTTGAAGACTTTAAACAAGAGGATGATTTTCCATATGATAATTCCAAGGTTCCAACTAGAGAGAAAGGGAGTAGACTTGGACGTAAACATATAAAACGTGGTTACCAATGTAATTTTAATGTGTGCATTCTTATGAAAAGAATCGAATATGAACTTATCACATATCCTCTGATGGATGATGTGGATAAAAACAATCATATATGCCATGGCCAAAAAATAACGAATTTAAAGGGACATGAGCTTATTATGTACCAAATATTAGTAAGGAGTTGCAAATAATGGGTAGAAAAGTTATTGTTATTAGGAATTCCAGCTAATATTGTGTTGCAAAAGCACTATGAAATAGTTCATGAGAAGCTAACCTTGTTTGATGAGAAAAAAAAATGTGATTATTTCTTGTCTTCACATGATGTTAAAAATATTGATACAAAAATAAAAGCACCAAAGTTACATGTATGATAGAAATGAGTCCCAAAGTGTGAGAGTATGGCAAGATCAAAATCCAAATATATGTTTTTAATACCAAGAGTATGAAGGAAATGTTGGGGAATATGGTGACGTTCCATTTATCAAGGGCATTCAAATGCCGCAACAACTTGAGTGGATGTTAAAATTTGGCCATAAAAATTACTTGCAATGGACACCATTTTTGGGACCAATGGAATGAAGGTATTCTCTTTTACATAATCTTATCAATAAAAAACTTCTACAGAAAATATGTTACATTTTCTTACAAATAATATACTAATTGACATTGTTATTGCACTGTAAACTCCTTATAGTTCAAACTATATACCATACATGCATTCGATTCCAAACACATGGTCATACCAGTTACATGGGTCATAATTTCAAGAGCTACAACTAGCGACCTAACCCAATGGATGAAAAAGATTGTGAATAGAGGACATGCCCATATGCTTGAGTGGAAACTAAATGCTTTCAAGGTAGATGATGCTACAACTTAAATCAATGCTATTAGGTTGTATATTACTCTTTGTGTATATTGTTAGAATATATAAATTTAACTTATAGTTATTAATTTTTCTATCAACATTTTAAAATTCTCATGAAATTCATTTTCAAATACAGAGAAGTTTTTGGGTGCGAAGTATACTTATGAAGTTGACATGTAAGGAGGGCGTTGTTGAATAATCATGTTGCCAAGGTTAAGGAAGATCAAACAAGACGTGTAATGCTTAATAGATTAGGGGAAATAATGCACCATTCATATAATGAGGAGAGTTCTATTAAAATGGCACAAGATTTTTTTATAGAATTTGTGGAAGAGATAAAATTTATTAAATATTGGCAAGAATACTGGCTTCTATGAATTGGAATTTGGGTGTGACATCTATGGAATTTAAAGCATGTTGGGAAAGAAACAAATGCTGCAATAGAGGAATATCACTCTATACTAAATATTAAGTTGTTATCCTCCATTCGAAAAGCATCTCATCACAAGGTTGACTAGTTGATACATCAACTAATCACAGTTGTTTTTATATATTATTGGTGGACTCAATGTTATAAGGAAATTGGGTTCTACCATAACTTCAAAGTGGAGAAACTAGAAAATAACCAATGACTGCATGTGCAATCCATTCTTTATTATTATGTCACCTTCCTTACCTGTTACCCATGCTTAGCATGGGTTCGTAGCTAGATGGATGATACTTCTCACTATGAAGTATGGTATCAAACCCAACATTTGGCAATGTGTGAATGTGGAGTTTCAAAGAATTGGTACCAATGTAAGCACTTAATTAAATTGAATATGATGAAAAATAATTCAGAAAGAAAAAAATTTAATGTTCAGGTATTCTATGCACAATTATTTTCAATATTTTCCAATATAGTAATTTACTGTATCTAAATTCTATTAATTTTGGTTTTTATTCAAATATATGATTTATTATACTAATTTGTAATGTTAACCAGGGTTTATTTTGTGCTCCAAATTTTGCATGTGGAGATGAACATGTGGTTGACGATCCTTTTGGTCAAGCATGGAATCCTCCAAACACATGTGAAGATTCTATCCATGTTTTGCAACAAGATAAACATGTTATAAAATAAGAATATGAACACTTGAGCCTAAAAGTGAGAAGGATCAAAAAAATAGTATATAATATTCTTATTGGTCCTCTAAACAAGTCATTTCTTACTTTATTGTATAATACACTTGTGGAAACAACAAACCAATTGAGGGGAAGCCATATATATTCTATATTAGGTATGTAACACCCTGAGGAACAACCATTTAGACATGTGGATGATGGATTCAACAACACACTTCAGCAAGAGAGATATTTTATAGAGAATATGTTGAATCAAAGGCAGCCATGTCAAACAAATGGGAAAGCTATTTTTAATATTGTAAAAAAGAGTCGTGTATCACGTCCACTCACATGGGAGGATGAATTAAAAAGAGCTACAGAACGAGATAGAGAAAGAGGGCTTGCTGAAGAATATGAATATGAGACCAACATAAATGGAATTTAAGGGTAATTTTATGGAACATCTATTGTTATATAGTCTTTGTATATTTTCCCATTTTGATAGTCCACAAGGTCATATTCCTTTTGGTATATTTTCAACCACAGTGTGCAATGTCTATATACTTGTGTTTGATATGAAAATCTATGAGTGCATTTTACACATATATATCCTTAAATCATAGAATTATATCTTGTAATCATTCTTCCCTCATATCAATATATATATTTTATCCTTTTAAAAAAAGATTGCAGATATTATATTTTGTTTTTGTTGCAGAAATTAAATTTTGTGTTGTAAAAATTATATTCAGTTTTTGTTACAGAAAGTATATTCATTCCCTCCTACTTTGATTGCAGCAATTCAACAACATATTATGTATTTACCCTTGAGAAATTAAAAAAAATAAAATTATTCTTACAATATGTACTCATTATAATATCTAAAACTATGCTACCAAATTTTTATGCTCCTACATGATCTATATCAAAGTAGGTTATTTCTCACTATAATACATTGTTGCCTCAATGACATGTATTTTTAATGTTTATTTTGCATTGTATAATGTTATTTATCTATTCAAAGTTGTTTTATTCAATTACATTGGAATAATTTCCCACTTATTCCCTTCTACTTTAATTAAAATAGTTTAACAAGGCACTGTGTTGTCGTCCGTGATAAATGATGGAAGTTTCAGTATTCTCACAAATTTGTGACTTTTTAATAAAGGATATCTATTTATTTTCTTAGCAGAGTTACCCTAATCATGTCTATAAATTTTTTTTAACAAATCCATACATGAAGTGTGAAGCATGTTTATGCATGCACATGTTTATGATATATGTACCTTAAGAAAATTTAGAAGCCCAGATTTGTGAAATTGGATGCAATATTTATATGGTTTTAATGGTCTTCTTGAGATACCTTCAGAACTCCACATTTATTCATTCACTCATTCATCCACTAGTGGAGAGAGAATAGTATAATATTTTTTTATTCTATTTTACACTTGACCATGCATCTCACTATCTAGTCAATCATCTTCTTACACAACTGCAACCATCTACTCTTTTATAGAGCATGGTCACTAATACATCTCCATTATTTCAAGATCTAAACCCTCGATTCATAAGAATGAATTGCTAAAAAATATTTTGTTGAAAATATTGTTTACTATTTATCATGCTAGATTCCTTCTAAATCATGCTACGATGAATTCACCAAGATAATTATCTAGCAGATTAATTCCCGGCTTCAAACTAGCTTTCAACACTATAAGTTAAGGCACTTTTTTAGCCAGACGAGGGATAGTTGAAAAAGACTATAAAATCCTTGATATTTTAAATTGCACTATGGATTACGAAAAATAAGCCTCTACTTGCTTCAAGATCTTTTGTCTCTAGGGCCTTTTAAAAATTACGTGCATCATAACTGGTTATGGTATGACCCAATTGTGGCTTCGTGTCTCAACCCAATTATCAAGTTAAGGCTCCATTTGACTATTTAGGAAAACTAGAAGCTAATGACTAGATTTGTTAATTCATTCCCTCTAGAATTACACTAGCCTTTTCCACTTGTTATTGTAACTTTCTATTCATCTATCGGCAAAAATAAGTGGATTTTAGGATGGAGTAAGTGTTACCCATTTCTTACCACTCATTCCCATATCACATTATTGTGCCTTTTCAGGGTTATCACCACCAATATACATCATGTTGAGCTCCCTTAAATGTCATTTACATACATAAATGTCATTTGTACTTTCATTTACATGTAAGGGAAAGTGTTTAACCATTCTTATTTAACACATAAAACTCTTAAGCTTGTGTTCTACTTATGGCATACCTAGGGCTAAATATATATTCAATGTTTAAATTTACCTACAACTATGCTAAAACAACATTAATGATACATAATTTCATCCCTTTTCAATCAAACTGAATGCTCTCTTTGAGATTTTAAATTTCTTTTCTTTCAATTTTAACATCTAGGTTGAAAATGAGGACCCTCTGTCTTAGCAAATTAGATAAAGATTTAGTGGATGATATATGAAAAATATTAAGAATTCTCCTCTATTAATGAAAGAGATTTATATTTTTTCTCACTTATATGACACCTATCGACATATTAAGATTATTTATACAACATTTCTAATATATATATATATATATATATATGATTTTCATAGACAAAAGAGAAAATTGTTATTATGAAGAATTATGGACAAACATTTGTTACAATTTACAAGATTTGTTACATAATAGTTTTGTGACAAAAATGACTACATAATAATTTTGAAACAAAGACGTATAAACTTGGATGTTATATTAACGAAAGTAGCCAAACTCCTTACATTTTGCAAGTCATGTCAAAAGTAGGAGCAAAAAGAGGATTTTGGCATAAAACTGGCACTACATATACATCTTACATTATTTTCTCATTCAAGGAGCAAAACCATAACATTAAACTTCATTTTTTCATTGACATAAATGAGTATGTTGGCAATTATTTTACAAATAATGATACAATTGATGGTAATATCAAATCTTCAACAAATTAAAGTTGAGAATTATTCAAATATCTTTGTTGCTTATTAACAGCAATGACATTTCTTCCTCTGATCCATTCTTGAATTTTTATTTTATTTCCTTTGTTATCATCTAGCGTAAGGTGTGTGTGAACCAAGGAAACACTCTTGATACCCTTTAATCTCTTTCCCTGATATGTTTACAAACAATGGGCATATCAATAAATAAAACTATGCAAACATAAATGATAAAATAAGTTTATCAAAATTATAAATAAGATATTGTGTGGTCAATTGTTGTTGGGCCACGAATGGATGCTTTCTAAAATTTTCATCTCACTATAACCTTCATGAGTACATTTCTACCAAAATGAAGTATTATTGATGCAAATTATTTCCTACATTTACTCGAAGCAAAACACAAAAATATTTAAATGTTTTTATATTTTACTCCTAGAATAAATTAGAAATGTCAATCTTATTTTGTGTTACTTACCAAATAAAATGAATCATGAACTTTATTATGTATGGATTGCATGGAATCAAGGATATTGGATAAGATTTTTATGTTTCTTACCACAATGTTTTTTGTTCTTCATCTTCATTATACAAAAATCAATTCATATAAATACTATATAATACAATTAAAGGACATGGTTGTTAAAAACAAAGAAAATTATAAGTAAAATGATATTGGGGTAAGGGATGCTCCTATAATAGGTACAATGGTCAAGTAAGGGAAGCCAAGTTGGTATGCAAATTACATAGTTTCATATTGAATAATAATTTTTCATCATCTAAAATATTATAGGGAAAATACAAACCAATTTTGAAACATAAATACATAAAGGAATACTGCATAAAAATGTAATGCAAGGAAATGTATAGGGAAGTAGGAAGAAATGTAAACACTAGACTAGAAAGGAAAATCCTACAGTTTTCTTCTTTACCTTATGTCACCTATGCATGGTAAAATATGAATACGAGCTCTCACAATTATATTGAATACTAAAATAAATAATGCATCATTGATATATTCAATCAATTGGAAAAAAATAATGTACATCAAAACATAGTTTTACCTCAATTGCAACATTGTCATCTGAATATTCATTCATCCGCTGAAAACATGAAATAATGGATAAGTATACTTATACTAGATATAAAATCAATAAAATGTGATAAAACAAAATAACATCAATAAAAATACAAATTAACACACCTTTGTCTCTTTTCCATCCTTTTTCTAGTTAATTGCCTTCAAGCAATTTTTAAACTAGATATAATATGTCTTCTTTAATTCACCAACAGTATCCACTCCAATATGTGGAAAATTCAATGGACTATCATCTACATATGAATCTTCTATGCATATGACAACTCAATCCCTTTCTAAATATTGTCCATGGAATTTTGTTCCTGGTTTAGTTACATGAATTTTATCAATGCCATCCTTTCTTACATGGCTAGTCTCTAGGAACATAAACATTTATTATCCTACAGTGAATTCATAGGAAGCCATGTCCTTTACCTCATTCTTTGGTTTTCCCAGTTCCACCTCAACCAATTTTGGAAAATCAGTCACCTCAATCAATGGATCGACCATATTTTTTCACATATGATCCTCTTTATTTAATTGTTCTTTATCATGCATATTAGTTTCCTCACTTTACTTTTTTCTAAAGTAAATAGGTGTTATTTGTATCAGTGGTTCATGTACCCATGCACTTGAAGATTGTTCTTCAATATTATTCTCTTCCTCATCACCCTGAAGCGGTAAAACCAAATTTTTCAAGTGCAACAACATAATAAATAATTGTAAATGAAATATGTAGGTATAAATGCCAAATTAGCAATATGATTAAGTTAGGAGAACTTAAAATATATAGAAAAAACAACTAATTATATTAGTAATTTACAACCATACCTTGTTTTCCATTGGAATGTTGTTTACATTCTTTTTTCATATCAGATTATCCCCATCAACAACAAATGAATCATATTCATGAATTCAAGTCATGAAACATGTTAGACTCACATTTACACAAAATTTAAACAAGTTAATGAATGAAAAATGACACTTTATTATTCCAACAATGTTGATAATGTTTTTAATGAAAGCATGTTTCCTTACATGATCAACATTAACGGATTCTTCTTGGATAATATCCTACACAAATGAAAAGTTAATTTAAAACAAAATACAAAACAATGTGAATAAAAATAATTATAATAATTTTAAATTATAATTATAATAAAAATGGTAAATACCTTATTGTTTAGTCTATTTAGTTTAGAATTTATACAGTCGGTTTTTGTCAAATCCATTTTATATTGCAGCATTGAAAGGGTCTTTTTCCTTCTTTCCTCCCTCTTTTCTACACTACCATACTCTTCTACAAGCTTGGAACTAAGATATTTATCTTGTTGGCTAAGGGATGAATTTTTTTTCACCTTTTCTTCCCGACAATAATGCTCAATTAACCTAGATATATATATATATATATTTAGAATTATTCAAGTGCCAGTGAACATTTCACTTTTCAACCATTTTTTGTATTATTTCTTTTTTTTTCCTTTGATAATTCCTAGTCGCACGTTTACCCGACTTACACCTATGTAATGGAGGGAGTCCATTGTGATCATCGACGTGGTGATAGTTGATTTCTTTCAAATGCCTTTTTATTCATTGCATTTAATAGTTACAGCAAGGAAAGACCATGCATTTTAATCTGTCCCTCTTTACAATTTCATTTATAATTTTACACTCCTGCAAATACTAATTAACATCCAATAATTAAATAGTTAATGAGTAATAATTGATGTGTAGGAAAATCCTAAAACTCTTTAGCTGAAATTATTATACAAATGTAAAAATATATGGAGATTAAAAGAACACCAAATTAGAAAATCCTAATAAATCTAAGACATGCTAACATAAGTTGAATAATTGAATAAAATTGTTTTATTCATACAAAACAAAAGTTGTAAATAACACTATTTACTGCTCTTTGATGTTTGCACTCATTGGATGGTTAATGGCTTGGACTAGGCACCCAATATTCATCATCATCATCCTCCTCTACTTCATAATATTATTCATTTTGATCACTATTTTCATCTATGTTTATATCCATGTCAAATTATTCTTCAACATGACTATCCTTACCCTTTTCCTTTTCAAAATCTGAATTCTCTCTTGTTTGATCAAAAAATGGTTTTTCTTCTTCAATGTTTTCATCTTTAATCTGTGTTTATGTTTCAAAAACAAATACTATGTTGTCAGAAATAATCATTTGATAACACATAATCCAATACAAAAATTATATTTCAATAAAAAATAAACAATCACATTTCCTTACTCATTTCAGAAAGACCATTGCAACACGTCTTGTCATTATTTTTGTTTGTGGCTGATTTTTTCCACAAGTGTTATCTTCATTAATTTGATTTGATTTCTTTGAGATTAAGACATTAAAATTTAAAATTAATACATAATATATGGACACGCATAATCAAAATAAACAATATCGATGAAAAAACCTTGTTAAAATTTTCATCAATACCTTTTCGGTTACTTGCAATTCAATTTTTTGAATGTCGTCCAATGTTTCAATATTTATTGCACTTGACCGATAGTTGCATAAGAAGATGGTGTAGTATAAAATAAACTTAATTTCAATAACAATATAATGAATTCTATAATTACAAAATAAATAACATAATGAAAAGACGAGAAATGAAGAATCCCATCCAAAAATATTGAAACTACCTAAATAACCCATCTGCACCATTCACTCTCTTTACGTTCCAAATCTGACCATGAGTAATATATATAGCCAAAGTCTTATTTTTTAAAGTACATTTTTTGTTGTTGTTCAATTTTCTTCTTGTGGATTCCACTGTTAACCCTCTACAAAAAAGAAGCAATCACAATCACATTGTGATTCTCTTGAAACAAGTTGTATTTAATCAAGATACTTTTTGATTACATGTTAAATATTCATTCTTAAGGAAGTTGAGCATATTGGGTGTCAAACATGGAGTTTATCTCCCATTAAAAGAACTAGAAAACAAAGCATGAATAACTTTTACATAAGAAAATTCTTTCCGTAAAAAATTTTCAATAATGTTGCTAATGTCTCATCACGCATAACAAATTTAGGTGAAAATTTCTACTATATAAAAAATTGGTATTGAAGAGAGAAAATAAAGAGATTGCCATTAAAATATAATTTTTAATACTCAACACACAGGAACTGAATAACACAACAAAATTTCGTAAATTATTGGTCATAAATGTGGCTGCTCCATTATTCAATAAACAAGAATGAATACAAATGATTAACACCTGAAATGTTTTTATTGACCCTTACTCTAACCTCTATTTATTCTGGTTTATGAATTAAAGCATGGTTTATAACTCACAAAAAGTGCCAATTTAACTTTTCAATATTAAGGATCATTGATCAACAATAGGGTCTAAAACCCCGAAACCATAGAGCTCAGAAAGTGTTATTGTACACAAAAATCTCTATAAAAATACACAAGCACCGATCAAGAAGGGTATGGAAAGTCACATGAGAATATCTAAAGTACAAGAAAATATTTCCTACAAGATTAATCAATTAAATTCATGTTCCTACTTTTTTGAGTTTTTGATGGTAAATATAGACTTATAATTTAAAAATAGTTCAGGGATCATAAAGTGATCCATACATCAATAATGAAAGTGGTACCGAAAAGGACAATTATACTTCAAACTTAATACATGAAATTTTGCATCCATTATTTTTTCAAGTAACCAGACAAAATAAGAATGTGCTCGGATGGAGTTTCCATTTATATAATATTATATTCATACAAAACTAAAGAAAATGATATTTGTATTCAAGAAATGCACAACATTTAAACTGAAAAAGAGAAATATTAATAGAGAAATGGATAAAAAAATTCTTTATTTATATAAAACCCAGAATGGTCAGCTTATGATCCAACATACTATTACCAATTTTCTTCCTATTACAAACAAACTATTACCAAAAATCTTAACAAAGTTAGATTCATCACATTCATATAATCAACACTGGTATATGCATTCCCTGCTTCACCCGATATTCATAATTGGTATTTTGAGAATGAGAACCCAACCATCTCCTGTGACCCATTCATTCCATATTTTGATAATAATGGTTTATATGCCTACGTTTCATTCCTTTATCCAAAACAATCACATGGGGATCCTTTGATTTCACGTATTGTTATTACAACCATGCATTGGTAGAATCACCTTATAGTTTAATTACTATTACTATTAGAATAAATATCTTATTACATTAGTTAATTATGCATTGCATAGTTATATTATTTAAATATTAAATGTTTTATGATTATATTTATTTAGAAACTTTAATATTGTTTATTTGTTGCATTATTGTTGCAACTGTATGTTTGTATTTAATTTGTTTATACTTCCAAGATTACCTTTTTGGAAGCTTATGTGAATTTGTTTGTTGTTGCACATGTGTAACATATTTCCATTTATGTATTCATTTGTACCATTATTATAATAATTTCAACACTACATTGTAATTTATTGATTGATTTCACTCTAATATAATTATACAGTTTTCCGTCCCTGTTTGTGAAATTACATTTGGTACCAAAGTTGTTTAAAGCTCCTAGCAAGGTTGAAGAGAGGTTGTAGAGGAAGAATAATCATGGAGAAGAAATTTACATCATCAGAGAGTCAGTGCTACCTCCAGTAGCTTTCCATATATCCCTATAGTCTCATAACCTCCTGTGTGATCTAAAAGGAACGATAACCAGATCGTACCAAGCTAGGAACATAGATGCTAATCAAACATCACGATCAATAAGATGAAAGCGATTCTCTAGAATAAATTTACATAAACCTTTGCAAAAAATGAGCAAAAATATCATATATTATTATGGAACTCAAAGAAATATAATGAGAATGGCCTTGCTTATAAAGGCAAGGAATAACAATCTAAGAACCAGTTAAGGTTGTAGATCAAGCCATAAATCATGGAAAGAACTAGTCATCAAAGAACTAGTTAAGTCCATATATTTATGAGATAACTAGACATAAAGGATCTAGTCAATACCATAGATCAAGGAAAGAACAATAACTAACAACTACATAATATCCCCCTAATATATAAATAGATAAAAGGAAATATCCACACACATAAGTGGGTGAGGATAAATACAATAAATATAAATAACGTACCTAGGTGAACATGAGATAAGGTAAATACCTACTCTAACAACCCCCCTCAAGTGAAACTAGGGGCCAAAATACAAGTGGCATGTCCACAGTATGAGTCCCGGTAATTAGGCCTAATGAGGTACTCATGTACAATATATCCATGAAGAAATCTCAAACCAAAAGAAGGAAAGAATCCTGCTAGAAGGAAAGAGAAAGAAGAAGAAGGAAGATATTCTCACGAACACCCCCCAAGAACAACTTACGAAACCCCAAGTATTCCACGCAACTCAAGGTAGCGAGGTGATGTAAAAGGCTTCGTAAAGATGTCTACAACTTGCTGCTGAGTCAGAATGTACTCCAAGAAAAGAAATCCATCCTAAATGTACTAATGAATTAAGTGGATGTATATCTCAATATGCTTGGTCCACTTGTGCTCAAATGGGTTGTGAGAAATGTGAATTACACTTTGGTTGTCACACCAAGGTATAGTCAGTGAATCCTATGGGAATCCAAACTCTATTAATAAATAGTGAAGCCAAAGAATTTACTGACTCGTTGTAACCGTTGCCCTGTACTCTACCTCTGAAGATGAAAGTACAATAGCCTGTTGCTTTTTTCACCCCCAAGCAACTAGATAAGAACCAACACAGAAAATATAGCCAAAAGTGGAACATCTGTCATCAATAAAACTTGCCCAATTTGAATCTATATACCTAACCAACTGAGTAGAACCCATAGTGTAGTGTAGGCCAAAGTGGGAAGTGCCATGGAAATAGCACAAAATCCTTTTAGCATCCTGCCAGTGACTACTATGAGGATAATGTGAAAACTGAGATACAAGCCCTACTACAAATGAAATATCACGACAAGTATGTGTCAAGTACATGAGAATCCCAATCAACTACCTATACAATGTAGGATCACAAAGTGGAGTGGTACATGTGGATGTAAGATTAACTCCAGACTGAAAAGAAAATGGACTTGGCTTGCAATCAGCCATATCAAAGCACCTAAGAAGATTATGGGTGTACTAAATTGTTAACTCAAATGAATCCCAGAATATGTCTGAGAAATCTACAAACCAAGGAAATAATGTAGTAGCCCAAGATCTGTCATGTCAAACTATGTAGAAAGAGCCCTCTAAATACTCTAAATGTGGGAAGAAGAGCTGCTAGTAAGTAACAGATCATCAACATACAATACAAGTATGAAAATATCCTCACCAACATACTAGAGATACACTATATGATCAGAATGGAAACAAACAAAACTAGCAGATAGAAGAAAACAATAAATTTTCTCATACCAATCCTAAGGGGCTTGTTTGAGACCATAGAGAGACCTTTGGATCTGACAAATAAGAGAATAATCTTGAATAAATCTAGCTGACTTCTCCATATATATTTCCTCTTGTTGATCTCTATGTAAAAAGGAACTCTTCATGTCCATGTGATATACGGTCCACCCTTGTGATGCAACAATAACAAGTACAATGCGTACAAAATCCATCTTGGCAACGGGTGAAAAGTCTCAGAGTAATCAATTCCTTCAACATGGGAAAAACCCATTGTAAAAATATGAGCCTTATACTTGTCAATGGACCCATCCGTTGTTTATTTGGTTAGGTATACCCACTTACATCTAACCATATTTCTTCCTTTAGGAAGAGATACCAAATCCCAAGTATGATTCTTCATCAAACAAGAATACTCAACTACCATCGCATCATCCCACTCCTATATCCCATGCGCCTTTGAAAAAGACTATGGATCCTCAGAAACTACTCGACACAAAAGTCAAGAACCTGTAGAATGTGTGTGATGATGTTGTTATCAATGGATCACAACACCCCTATCATTTATACAAGCGTATATAATTGAACTCACGGTGTGATTGGATAACATGGGTACTATCTCCAAGTTGTGGGACTTGCTACTTGAGATAGACCTCCAGAGAAAGCTGGTTCTTGCTCCTAAACTACCTGCCACAATCTACTCTAATGCAGGTGAAACTAACTATTCTAATCTAAATTTTCAAGGGACCAGGGAGAGAGAATGCATGAAATGATAGCCTACACTACAGTAGTGATACTTGTCAATGGACCCATCCATTGTTTATTTGGTTAGGTATACCCACTTACATCTAACCATATTTCTTCCTTTACGAAGAGATACCAAATCCCAAGTATGATTCTTTATCAAACAAGAATACTCAGCTACCATCGCATCATCCCACTCCTATATCCCATGAGCCTTTGAAAAAGACTATGGATCCTCAGAAACTACCTGACACAAAAGTCAAGAACCTATAGAATGTGTCTGATGATGCTGTTATCAATGGATCACAACACCCCTATCATTTATACAAGCGTATATAATTGAACTCACGGTGTTATTGGATAACATGGGTACTATCTCCAAGTTGTGGGACTTGCTACTTGAGATAGACCTCCAGAGAAAGATGGTTCTTTCTCCTAAACTACCTGCCACAATCTACTCTAATGCAGGGGAAAATAACTATTCTAATCTAAATTTCCAAGGGACCAGGGAGAGAGAATGCATAAAATGAAATCCTACACTACAGCGATGATACTTGTCAATGGACCCATCCGTTGTTTATTTGGTTAGGTATACCCACTTACATCTAACCATATTTCTTCCTTTAGGAAGAGATACCAAATCCCAAGTATGATTCTTCATCAAACAAGAATACTCAGCTACCATCGCATCATCCCACTCCTATATCCCATGAGCCTTTGAAAAAGACTATGGATCCTCAGAAACTACCTGACACAAAATTCAAGAACCTGTAGAATGTGTGTGATGATGATGTTATCAATGGATCACAACACCCCTATCATTTATACAAGCGTATATAATTGAACTCACAGTGTGATTGGATAACATGGGTACTATCTCCAAGTTGTGGGACTTGTTACTTGAGATAGACCTCCATAGAAAGCTGGTTCTTGCTCCTAAACTACCTGCCACAATCTACTCTAATGCAGGGGAAACTAACTATTCTAATCTAAATTTCCAAGGGACCAGGGAGAGAGAATACATAAAATGAAATCCTACACTACAGTGGTGATACACTAGAAAAGGAGGGTGTGAGAGTAGTCTTCAAATGCGTCAGATACAAAAGTAAAGTGCACACTAGAAGGGGTGATGACAGTTCTCCATAATCTAGCAAAATGCTTTTACAAAAATATTTCAAACATACACAATGATAATGGATCCCTGCAAGAACATAATAATAGACACAATATTCTTGTAATCAAGGTTATAGGGGCAAGAAGAATGCAAGAAAACACAGCAGGGGAAGATACATCCACAAACATATATTTTATTGCTTCCTGATATGCACAGTTCAATCGGTTACAAGAAAGGGCCTGGATCACCATGCAAGGAGTCCATAACAAGGGCCTGCAACACATTGGCTTCACAAAGCAATTTTGGTAGAGCTTTGCTACAAAAACTACCCCCCCTTTCCAATGAGCCCAACACTCCAATTTATAAGAAAATGAGAAGAGAGAGATAAGGGAAAAATGGAAATCCCAAAATCTATCCTTAAACCACTTGTAAGAGGCATTAAATGGAGTAAAATGATTGTATATTACTTGAAAAAGGCTCCCCATACTGTCCCAGGTGCTGTAGTAGAGAAAGAACGGTGACCATGCCTCTTAATTTCACTCCCAACTACCAAATAAAACACTGTTATGAACCTGGCCACGTTTTATGAAAAATACCCACATATTTCTCATAAAATCCAGAATTTATTGATTTTTGTGCATTTGGCTCGGAGCCACGATTCCAACGGTACCAATTTTGTGTGATTCTGTTGAGAAATGCAAAAGTTATGGCCTTCTGAGTGCAGGCAGCTATTTTGGGTCTGGCAGGCATTTTTTGTCATTTGACGACAATGAGCATTAACTGACTGGAGCCGAATATGTTTTATACTCATTCTAGAAATTCCAATTTTGTGAAAATCGGAGCTCGGAGTCAAAAGTTATGGTCGTTTGAAGTTTCACGGGTCAAATGTTGACTTTTCTTCTTTGTTGCAGCTGTTTTGGCAAATCTGCCGATTCGCGTCCCGTGCGTACTTTTGTCCTGGCTGTCCCGGATGAAAATCTCCTGCATCAGCTGATTTGAGCTTCCTTTTCCCTTTTGCGGCCTTTTCACCTTTTCACATCCTGTGCGTACTTTTGTCCCGGCTGTCCCGGACAAAAATCTCCGAACTGTCCGCAATAGACCGTCTTGTGGCAAATCGGCCAATTCGCGCCCCGCGTGTACTTTTGTCCTGGCTGTCCCAAACCATGCAAAACAAAAGACTTGACGATTTTTATTTCCTGCAGCCATTTCATCTTTTTGCGTCCCAACGTCCCAACTGTCCTGCGGACTGCCTGGGACAAAAATGTCTGACTTAGCCGATTTTCTTTGTATTTCAGCCATAAACTTGGTACGATGAACCTCGATATGACCCGCACTAGTATGATCCACACCCTTCAGACCCAAAATGCTTTAAAACAATCCTACAACCTTATTTTTTTCATTTTTTCCATTTTTTCTAACTCATTGGGATTTTTTCTTGGATGGGAGAGTTAGAGAGAAGCCGAAAGGGCCCCAAAACATGATTTCGGGCCTTGAATCAATCTACTTGCTCAGGACTGAAGAATTTTATGCATGTTATCAGAATTACCTTGAGGGGTGAATTTTGGATAACAGATGCCTAGTGGGTGGAAGATCCTCTATGAAAGGTGTTGCCTCAGAAACTGTAGTACAAGCCCAGTTAGGCATAATGACAACATCAATGGGAATAGGATCCTCAATGGCATCTATAACCTCCTCATCAATCTCCTCAAAGAAAGGATCCTTAGGATGAGATGAAGAATAAGAAGAAATTTAAGAATATGAAGAATCATGAGGAGTGAACCGCTCATAAAATTGAACATGTGTTCGAAAAATAACATCATGTGTATCAGGATCTAAAAGATGATAAACTCTCATGTCCTCACAAAACCCTACAAAGATCAAGGGTTTACTCTTCTTATCCAAATATTTCATTTTCTTCTTTGGCACAAAGGCCCAAGCATGGCTCCCAAAGACTTGAAAAAATGAAACATATGGCTTAGTGTTGGACCAAGCTTCCTCTAGAGTCAAATTCTCAAGTTCTCTATGTGGTATATGATTCTGAATATAATTAGCACAATTAACTGCTTCTACCCAATAGAGAGGAGGTATATCTCTATAATGCATCATACAATTAGCCATTTCCTTCAAATTTCTTTTATTCCTTTCTGCTAAGCCATTCTATTGTCGAGTATGTGGAACAAAATTTTGGTGAATAATTCCTTGAGTTACCAAAAAGTCAGAAAATGCATTGCTGAAGTACTCCGCCCCCATTATCAGTACGAAGGATTTTTATGCTACTAGATGATTGTTTCTCGACCAATGCCTTGAAGACTTTGAAGTGTGAAAAAAAATTCACTTTTTTACTTGAGAAAATAAACCCAAGTACACCTTGATAAATTATAAATAAATGTAAGTGCATACTTATCTCCATTGAAAGATGGGGTAGGAAAAACCATCAAGTCACTATCCACAAGCTCAAGTGGTGAGGAAGCTCTCTTAGACAAATTCTTAGGAAAAGAATCTTGGTGTTGTTTCCCTAATGCACAACCATGAAAAACTCCCTAAAGACAAGAAACTCTGGGAAGACAATTTACCATACCATGAGTGCTCAACTCCTTCAAATATTTGTAATTTAGATGTCCAAATCTTTCATGCCAAAGCTTACTCTCTAAATCTTCATGAGAAACCAATCATTTCCCTATAGAAGAAGTGTCATCAAAACCCTCAAAGTGATATAGTCTAGAACTATGATCAACAATACCTTGAGAAACAAGTAAATAAGGCTCCAAAAAATTTCTTACTTCTACCCCATATGGTATAAAAGTCGTTGTTTTCCCTTGAAAAGAATGACAAATTTGATATACATAAAGCAAATTTGTAGTGATGTTAGGAACATATAGGGCATCTTGGATATTTCCGCCATCAAGTTGTATATCACATTTTCCCTCAACAGAAAGAAAGGAAGAATCTGCAACCTCAATTTTTGAAGTAGAACTCAAACCTAGAGAAACAAAAGACTCCTTGGAAGAAGTCATGTGATGAGAAGCACCATAATCTATAACCCATTTGTCTACAAGTGGTGACAGAGATCTTCCAACAACATTGAGTGATTTTCCATGTTGATTTGAAGGAGGTTGAGTGGAGATAGAAATTTTGTGTTTCTTGACTTCATCCTCTAAGGCTTGCATTCACTTATAAAACCTATGTTCTTCATGATTACTAACCCCCAAAAAAGAGCATGAACGGCGAGACTTATTCTTGGATTTAGAAGACTCCTTGGGTTTTGAGTTGTTTTCTTTGGGTTTAAGAGCATTTTGAGATAGAGAAGGTGTGGATTTGCTTTTACTATCTGGTTTTCTCTTGACCTTAGGATTAGATGCAACTAATGCATTTTGAGAGGTAGAAGACTCAAGGTGAGAAAATTTGGATTCTTCCATAGTAATTCTTTCACAAAATGTTTCTAAGTTAGGCATTTTGAAATGTGTCACCTAAGGCATCCATGCTAGAGAAAACAGTAGAAGCAAAAATTTGGAATGGTCCTCTCAACTTAGATGGAATCAAGTAAACACACTCTTCATCTTTCTTATCTCTTCGACTCCCCTTCAATTGTGTCAACAAATGCTTGAACTTGGTAAGATAGTCTATAATTGTTGGAAAATATTCTAGATTAATAGACATGATCTCAATTTTAAGTTGCATGGCTATCATATGATCCACCTTACCAATAAATCCTCTAATTTATCCCATATTTTGAAAGGAGATTCCCACTTTTCCAAGTGAAATAAAATATTGTCACTTACATAAATTCCTATCAGACCCATGCACTCATTAAATTTACACTGGTAATGAAATTTCTCATATTCTCTAGTGAACAATGGTTATTCTAAAGAAGTTAAAGCCCATAATTTTTTCCTCCTAATTATTGTTTCAATTCTTGGTTTCCATGTGTGGTAATTATGTGTTGTTAATGTCTCAACATGATCTAATGCAGAAGTAGATGCCATCCTAAAAACAATCACCAAAAATAACTGCAAGAACCAAGCAATGCAACAAGACCCCCAAACAATGCAAATAGAGCCCCCTAGATTTTTGCACTTTATAATGAGTGCATGTTAGAATAGGGCACTTTATAATTATAGTTAAATTATTAAAATAAATATTTCCAATGGAAAGAGCACAGAAAAACAAGCACTTTTGTAAAAAATGACACTCAAAACGGAATTACCGATCAAAAGATACAAGTTTTTCAATATTATGCTTTACTATTTATTTTACTTGCCCCTAAAATAAAAATAAAATGCTTTTTCCTTCACCACACAAATAAAATGAAAAGGGATTGGGGTTAAGCACATACTAGTAGGAATCACAAGCTTTAAACCCTCATATGACCATACCATGTGACCAGGGGCTAAGGATTTTAATGAGTGTGTGAAACTTACTATTCTGGGGTGTGTCATTGGTTTTTGAGAAATTCACATCCAACTGCTTCTTCTGGTAAAAAATTCTATTTTTGGACTGTGCCGAAAGTGACCTTTGTCACCCAAAATAGTAGTCTGCAAATTTTCGTGAAAAAGAAGACTGCCTCCCGAAATGCTCGAGTTTACAATCGATCTTAGGGTTTTGCCACCTTCCAGATCCAATGGAAGCCTCTGTTTTGCATAAAAAATGCACACAACAAAAAAATATGAGAAAATACCGAAATATATAAATAATTTATTTGTAAAATAAAACTTACACATAGATGTCAACAATAATCTCCTGCTTTGATACCATAAAAGGAATGATAACCAGATCATACCAAGCCAAGAACATAGATGCTAATCAAACATAACGATCAATAAGATGAAATAAATTCATGAGAATAACTTTATATAAACCTTTGTGAACAAATTAGCAGCAACATCATATATTATTATGGAACTCAATGAAATACAATGAGAATGGGCCTTGCTTATATAAGTAAGGAATAACAATCTACGAAGCAGTCAAGATCGTAGATCAAGACATAAATCATAGAAAGAACATGTCATCAAATAACGACATCAATGATCTAGTCAATACCATAGATCAAGGAAATAACTACACCTAACAACTAGATAATATCCCCCTAATATCTAAATAAATAAAAGGAAATATCCACACACATAAGTGGGTAAGGATAAATACAATAAATTTAAATAAAGTACCTAGGCGAACATGAGTTGAGGTAAATACCTACTCTAACATGATCTCTACGTAAATGTAAAGTAATTTTTTGTTTTCCTTTATTCCCCCTGCACTAGGCAAATTTTCCTATTGGAGCATTTTTCTGGTTTATATAAATTAGATTAAATATTAATTTTTTTTTTTATTCCCCAATAGGGGTTTCAATACTAATCTGGAGGACTTCTTAGTTATAGATAAAATTATCTGTATTATCAAATTTGGAGGTGGTTACAATGAATTCTGAGCTCCTAGATGAGCCATTCATCGAGTTGGCTAACAACTTTGGTAGACTAAGCTATCTTTTGAGCTAGTTACATTGCAAACTGAGCTCCTTATCAATTCAACTCTTGCACTTGGATTTTTTAGTTCTTGGAATGGTTTAAGATGATTTACATTTTTGAACCAACCCTACTCATGATGTGGAGTCGATTCACACTATGCAGAGTTATTTATAAGACCCCAGCATTCGGGCCCCTCCACATTGTATTGTCGAGCTTTGTTCTCTATTGGTAGAATGACCCCATATTGTTCACGTAAACTGAGTTATGCTGATCAATACATTAAGCCCTTGTGCATTCATTGAGTTATGCCGAGAAAGACAATCTATCCACATTCATGGAAATTTTTTAGGATTGAGCAAAGCATCGACTTGGTTGAGGGCATTGAAGGACCGCTCCTTTGTGATAAAAAAATGGTTGAGATGTGCACATAGCACTGATCCCACTAGTAAGCATCTGCAAAGCAAAAACGTGCCAAACCTATAGTGGTTGAGCCTACACCAAACAACCACAATAGCAAAAACAAAAAAAAAGTGGTGGAAAACAAAACGCAAAGGAGGGTAGAAGAAAAAGGCATATCAAATAAAGGAATGTAGATCCATTTTTTAGTCACAAAACCTAAATCGACTGTAGTCGCAATCCATGTGGAGATCCACTACAACTACGTCATAATTTTCAAAAGGTGAATCAATTTTCATCTTCATTAAATACACTTTTCTTCATTTTATTGAACAAGTGCACTATGTACCAAGGCGGTTAGAGGGAACGAATTGGGGAAAGCAGTTTTGGGGTTTGACCCCCACCTCCAACTCATTTTTTAAATCAACTGGAACTTGGCGGAAAGACTAGTGAAACAACCAACTTTGGCTGAACATTTAGTGGAAAAACCTCAGTTAAACAACTTAGTTATCACCAAATCACCCCTAAAGTTTTTAGTGAAAAAAAATCTATTTTAGGGGAAAAAACATTTCTCCTAGACCTCTCATTTTTTCATTTCGAGCAACTTTTGTTGAACGAGGTATACCCAAAAAAATTATTTTCAGCTATTTTTTTGCAATTTTTTTCATAGAAGGTCATTTTCGGCTTTGGAGGCCACCAAGGCCCAAAAAAATATTGTTTGCCATTCAATTTTTCAAAAAAATTATCTGCCATTCAATTTTTCAAAAAACTTGAATGTAATTGTATGCTTCATTATATTATACTACTTTCTCAGGTTGCCGTAGTTAACTACAAAATTTTAATTACCTAGAACCTAGCATAATATTATACTTAAAAATGATGAAATTTGGTTCTAATACACTCACGAGATCCTAGATCTCATTCGTAACATTTGGTATATACAATGCCTCTGGGAAGCGCTTATGAGTAAAGCCGTCAGGACTACTACTACTACACTTTACTCCTAATATAGCTGCAACAATGTCATCTAGGCATCGACCCTTCAAATCAGTGGGGAATAATAAGGACATAGTGCACACACTGTGAGCCATCCCATCCGTCTGTGAACGATTTCATGACATAAATCTAGACTGAGAAATTATCTGAGTATATAGAAAATTTATGCGTGCGTATGAGGATATTCCTTTGAGCCGGTGTCAATAATCACACAGACCCCTTTAGGTACTATCTTGGTACCATGTATCAAATTATTTCATGTACGTTAATGCCTCTTTCACGTACTACTGGGTATATAGAAAGGGAAAGTGTCTTCAACATACCAATTGGTATATCGGAAGGGCATGTATATAGAAAGGTTCGGTATATCATACTGATGGTATATAGATTAGGAGACCTTATACCTAGAGTGATAAGAGCTTAATTCGTTCGGTGATTTCTACAAAATGGGCACCAATGCCCCCAATTTTTTTTTTCTAGATTCACAACTACTCAGAAGAAATAATTATGCTTCATGGAAGACAAAACTCAAGACACAACTTGAGTTTGAAGAGATCTAGTCTATTGTGAATGGTACTCTGACATGATCAATTACTGATATGACACAACATTGACAATTTGATAGATCAGATCCAAAGGAAAAAATCATCATCTTGTTTGGAGTTTTTTACGATGTGCAACCCAACATTCGAGATGCCAAAATGGAAAAAGAAGCGTGGGATACAATGAGCACATTATATGAGGCAAAAAACAAGAATGTCATACTAAATATGTAAATTCAGTTACACACATTGAAGTTTAAGAAAAATGAAACAATAGAAGCTTTCTTGAGAAGAGTTACAGATTTGAGGGCTTCACTTCTAGCCCTAGGAGAAGCAGTCACAAATGAAGATCTCATTCCCATTGTTTAGAGAGCTCTCCCTTCTTCTTACCGCATTTTTGTAACATCACTAAACTTTTCATATACGAAAATTAGTTTTGACAAACTGGTAAACCTGCTACAACAAGAGGAAGTCATGCATAATAAGGATGATGAAGAGGAGAAGGAACTTTCTTCACATAAAAAATTAAAATGAAAAGGAAAACCTAATTCTTATTAAAACTCCCAACATCAGAATCAATATCAACATCAAGGGGACAAACAACAGAATAAGCAATGTCCAATCTCTAAAAGAGGACATGAGTTGAAATATTGTTGGTATAATACATACAAAAAAGGCTCATCAAGTAATTTTGGACCTCAACATCAACAATATCATAAGGGACATATGAACAAAAATCAAGGGTAGAAAAAGGGGAACTAGAAAAGAAGACCCCATCAACATGGAAATATTGTTGAACAAGAAGAACATTTAGATAATGAAGACTACTTGTACACTACTCGCTTAATTGAACCCTCCATGTCATATAGTGATGTCTGGTATGTTGAGTTGGAAGCCACTAGACACATGACTGGACAAAGAAACTAGTTTACTTTGATGAGGGACACACCTTCAAAAATCTATGTTTCATTGGGTGATAATTCTTCATATATAGTTCAAGTGATTGAGAATATTTCTCTACACCTTGAAGCACACAACTGTAGACTATCAAATGTCTTATATGTCCCCGGGTTGACTAAAAGTATGTTTTTTATCAGTAAAATCCTAGATCACACTTAAATATTGACTTTTATAGTCATTCCAGCAAGAAAATGTGTTTAATTCGAGACAAATCATGAGGCTCGAAAATAGTTACAAAATCCTCCAATGTGGGACACATGTTCTAGCTTGATTTTGTCCATAGATATGATTAGGCACTTGTGGATAAGAACTCTACCTCTACACAGTTGTGGCATTAGAGACTTGGTGATGTCAGTTTCAAGTATCTAAAGACACTTTTCTGGCACAATATGGTACATGGGTTACCATCTCTTCAGAAGGATATAGAAAATTGTCCTCACTGCCTAGCAGGAAAACAACACAGAGCTTCAGTCAAAAAGATTACGTTTCGAGCTCATGGCAAGATTGACTCGGTTCATACCAATCTTTGGGATCCAATGCAATCGATTCATTCTAGATTTTAGAATTTCGTGCTTTGTGTTGATGACTATTCGAGAAATATGTGGATATATTGTCTTCACAAGAAGAATGAAGCTTTTTAAACCTTCAAAAAAATCAAAGTAGCTGTTGATAATGAAACTAGTCATCACATAAAAAATCTCCACTCAGATCGAGGGGGGTAATTCACCAATAATGAGTTCAAAGACTACGTATAAGGTCACAAGATTCACCGAAAAATGCCTCCTCCACACACACCGCAGCAAAATGGTGTTTTTGACAAAATAAATCATACTATAATGGAAATGGTGTGATGCATGATCGATGATTCTTTACTTGTAAAGACATTCTAGGAAGAAGAAGTAAAGAGAGATGTGTATTTTTTTAATAGAGTGCCCATAATTTCTCTTGATAGAGTAACACCACATGAATCATGGTCAAAGCGAAAACCATCTACTAAGACACATTAGAGTATTTGGGTGTAAAGAAAATATGCACATACCCAAGTAGAATAGAAATAAATTGGAAATGAATTCATAGAAAATCATTTTCATTGGCTACAGTGAAGAAAATATTGGGTACATATTAATGGATCTGAAGACCAGGAGATTCTACACAAGAAAAGATGTTGAGTTCCTTGAGAAGAAGGAAGCAAAGTCTCCTCCTCAAGAATCAACTGATGTAGATTCTTCACCAGTTGTAAAAAATAAAGCTGATGTTCCCACAAATGACGAATGTCATGAAGGGGATGATGGTGCTGATCTGATCAAACCATGACCCACAATAATAGTTCAACTTATTCTCAAGTGTTATACTAGCATGTTACGAGATGCAAGAATGGATGCTCCACCGGATACATCCACCTCTCAACCACGAACTCACAGTAAACCAAGAGAAGAAGTTAAATTTCCTTGGATGGGTAGATTTATTGAGTCTCATGATCCCTCTATACTCCAATAAACCCTATAGTCAAAATCTTGGAAAGAGGCCATGGACTCTGAATATTAGTTAGTAATGAAAAACAACACTTAGCATCTTGATGATCTTCCACCAGGGAAGAAACCCATTGGATGCAGATGGATATTGAAAATGAAGTACAAAGCATATGGTACAATGGACAAGTATAAAATAATACTATTAGAAAAGGGGCATGCACAAAAATAAGGCATTGACTACGAGGAGAGATTTTCTCCCACAATTAAGATCAAAACGATCAGGACGATATTTGCTCTAGCTACACAATTTTGTTGGAAAGTCCATCAGATGGACATAAAAAGTTCCTTACTAAATAGATTTTTACAAGAAGAAGTCTACATGAATCAACTTGAGGGATATGTTGTCCCTAATCAAGAAGAAAAGGTATACAGACTCAGGAATTCTCTGTATGGCCTCAAACAGGCACCCTGAGCATGGTACATAAAAATTGATGAGCATCTCGTACAACATGGATTTGTTAGAAATCCATATGATCCAAATCTTTACCTCAAAAATCAAGGGGGATATTGTGATTTTCATTGTCTATGTCAACAATCTAGTCATCACTGACAATTCAGTGAGGATGATCAATGCAACGAAGAAAGATCTTAATCAATTGTTTGACATGAAAGATCTCGAGCTAATGCACTATTGTCTTGGATTGGAAGTATGGTATAAAGAGAAGGGTAAGTGCACCAAGTTGGGGGATAATTAAGTGGACATTAAATCCTAAATTTTACATTAAAAACAACAAAACATCAAATTTAGTCTTCCACGGACTTGAACCATGCCAAAAAGTAAAAAATATGTCATAAAAATGGTACCATTGCATAGGGTAGACTGTTAGCTTTGTATAAATACTGATTTTAAAGTGAATAGATTAGGATAAATATCATTTTATGATTTTTTACTAATAGTAGGTCTTTAAGACACTTTTTCCGGTGTATGTTTATGTCTAGGTTTAAGACTACAAATTTTGTTTCACTTATCAGAATGTGATAAAACTTATACCATCCCAACCATGGTGAAATTATATACATGTTCAAAAAAAATATTATTTGATTTCAATATTTTTTGATGAAGTTATGGCGGGCAAACGGAAAGTGCTCTGTTTTCTTTATGTTTTCATACCACTTTCACGGAAAAAATCATTAAAAAAAAAAATTACTCAAAAAAATAGAAAATAAAATCCATCCCAAGATAGATAGTGGCATATAACTTCTCACCAAAGGATAAAAATATATATCAATTTTTGGTCATCCAAATCGTGGGCAAACGGACTATAATTTTATAGGCGTTTTTAAAAAAAAATACCAATTCATTGAATTTTGAGTGTTTAATATAGCTAATCTTGTCCATTTTTAAAAAAAATTAGTATTTTAGAAACTATATTCCGGATGCTACGATTCATATTAATATAATTTTTTCTAATTTTGAGTGTATGCATTGCTAATAATCCCTACAAGTTGATATTATGTTGTTATTTACAATATGATGTCCACTTATGACCCCCTTTTTGTCCCCCAACTTGTTGCACTTACCCAGAATCACATCTCTATTTCTCAGATGAAATAGACCAAGACAACACTCAAGAAATTTAGGATGATGGATTGCACACTAATTTTTGTACCTATGGAGAAAAAATTATAGTTATCTCGTCTAGATCCATCTCCTGAGGTAAATGCCACTCTCTATCAATATTTGATTGCAAGTCTCATTCACCTGACCTACACTAGACCAGATATCAGATTTCTAGTGAGCTATCTATATAGGTTCATGTAGGAACCTAAAGTTTGTCATTAGAAAGCAGCAAGGTGCATCTTGAGATATCTCAAAGGATCAGTGGATATTGGTCTAAAATATAAGAAGAATGACAAGTTCTTCTTGTCGGGATATTAGGATTTAGATCATGCAGGCAACATTGATGACTGAAAATCCACTTCAGGGGTTGTATTATTTATGGGACATGGAGCAATATCATGGGGAAGTAAGAAAAAACACTTTGTTTCTCATTCTTCCATAAAGTCCAAGTATCATTCTATAGGAGAAGTTGTATGTGAGGCGATCTGGCCTCATTGTATACTAGGACTTGGAATACCATAGGACAAACCGACCACCATGACTGTTGAAAATGAAGGTGTTCTAAAACTTGTTCTCAATCCAATTTTTCATGAAAGAACAAAATACATTGAGGTACAAGTACATTTCATATGCAAGGATGTCATGAAGCACAATATACAACTTCAATTTTGTCTAACAGCCTAACAACAAGTAGATATCTTCACAAAGTCACTTATACATGACGAGTTCAAGTTGTTCAGATATTTCCTCTCCTCATCTCCTGAGGAAATGCAAAATTAAGGGGAGGAATGTTAGGTTAAATATATTATTACCCTAGTTAATTGTGTAATGCATAATTAGATTATTTAATTATTAAATGTTATATGGTTATATTTATTTATAACCTTTTATATTGTTTATTTGTTGCATTATTGTTGTAAATGTATGTTTGTATTTAATTCATTTATGCTTCCCAGGTTACCTTTTTGGAATCTTATATGAATTATTATTTTGTTGCACCTATGCAACATATTTCCATGTATGTATTCAGCTATACAATTCCTATAAGAATTGTAGCACTCCATTGTAATTTCTTGATTGATTTCACATTAATATAATTATACATGCTTTTGTCCCTGTTTTTGAAATTACAATTACAACTAGTGAAAATTTATTTGAATCATTTCCAATTATTTTATGTGGATTCTATGATAGGTGTGAAAGTAAGGAATAAAAACAAAGTCAAAATCTCCAAAAAGATGGCAGTAATACAATATTTATAGGTCATTCAAGTTTTATATAAATGGGAGGAGGATAGGACAATTCATTCATGTCACAGATGTGTTTTGTAATAGGTTCCAGTGATCCACCAATTTTTTCAAATAAAAATAAGTGTTAAATACCTATCTATTGGTGTGGATTCTATACCGAAGCATTTTATCCAACACATAGTGTGCATTCCATGACACTATATTTCTATGCAACCATTTTGTCAAATAATTAGCATGCATTATCTAAAACACTTAATCCTTGGAGGAATTTTGGCTTTGATACGAGGCACACTGCCTTTAAATATGGAATTAATTCTATCTACACCATACAACTATACTTATTGGTCTTCTATATTTGGTTTAGAAATTTTTAAGCATTAAACATGTCGGCAAGTAAATGCTCTAAATTTGAGGATCAAAACTTTTTCTAGTTCCTAAAAACCATTATGAAACATGAATACTAGATACTTAATCTTTATTTGAATGCTATTGCAATATTTTATAGAAGAGAAAAAATAGATAAAGGAATAAAAAATCATCAATCAATGGTAATTATCCTCATATGATTTATAACTTCGACACAATAGTCAATGCTTTGAAGGAAATGTACAAACTTTGATTGTATATTTAAACGAGGTGATATGGTAACTATAAGAATATTGTAGAGGTAACACACTAATTAAATGCATATAAAATAAAGGAATAATTGTGAAACGTTGTGAATATTATTAACAAATATTTGTTCATTGTTTTTTGTGTGTAGAACTGTTAAGAGTATTTTGCACTTGATCTGAAAGTTCAACAGTGAAAATAGTCAATTCACCTTAAATTAAATAATTTTACTCATTAGCTGATCGATATTGAATTGTTTTGATTTTATTTAACAAGACACATACACCAATTCAATTCTAAATACTCCAATTGAAAGCACAAGGACTAATCCATCTCTTCAAAAGAGAAACTTGATGCATGACCAAAAAAAATTGAAAGGATTATCCAAATGAGTTAAATAGAACCCGATGAATGTCTTCAAAACCCAAATGGGCCTCCCTGAATATATGTTCCTTCTCCTTTGGTTTAATTCTTTTTCAACTTGTTACTTATAAGTTGTATATCATGTGCCCAACTAAGCACTCTATTACAATGTTGACCTTTTAAAAAAATATGCTCTGTTATACCTTATGTGTGAAGGTTATACATTTTCATGATTTCTTCATGTGTGATTTTTTTTACTAAACTATGGTTGTATCCAAAGAGATATGTAACCTTTCCAATTGTCTTTTCATCATGATCTGATGTCACGACCTAAAATTTTAAATTGAATGCACATTAAAAATGCAATGACATTCTGAGCAAGTGGCATTGTAACTACTAAAGCAATCACAAGACTCAACACCATAGAAAAAAACATTCCATTTCTATTAGTTCTTATCCATTTGTAGCCAACAATAGCAAATGGACCTTCAATAACATAACTTTTTTAAGACTTTATCTTTCATGTTGAGCATGAGCTTCAATTGATATAATCAAGTAGTTGTATCTTATCTTCAGTGTTGAGTTTATTGCTTCTTGTCACCAATATCTTGGGAGACTCAAAGGTTAAAATTTTATAAACTCTTGATGCAGAGGATTTTGAGGCACATCAGAGCATCTATGAATCTCATTAAATAATATTCGATGTTAATGAAGCCTTTAAGAGAAGTTGTTAACACATTTAAGTGGGATTCAAATTAGATACCATCACCATATCTTGAGCATTAAGGAATCTAGTGAGCACTACCATGTATATGTAGCTCTCATTGTCAATTTTTTCACAAGTTGTGTGAACCCATGAAAAGGATGTCCAACAAAAATGTCCATATTAGTATCGTCTCCTATAAGTTCCACTTATGTCTGAATATTCCTATATGTGAATGAAGCTAGTGTTGGTAAGGCATTGAAGGAGCCAGTGGATAGCCCACACTCTCATCTCGGTAAAATTTCTGGAATTGCGTGCTTTGATAATTTCCTACACCTGATTCTGCCAAAGAATTTTTCAGAGGGCTCCATATTCATCCAAATTCATAGTGCACTTGTTGCTACTAAAACATTGTGATCGAGGGTTTTGGGAGGGAGGTTGGTAAAGAGGTGGCCCTTGGCTTATATTTTTCATGAAGTTGAGAGATATTGTTTGAAACCAACTCATTCCATGATGTGTATGTTATATGCTACATATCTATATTGTATGTTCTATTATATAAAGTTTCCTATAGCGGGCCGAGAGATTGCACTTCACATGATGAATGTTAATTACTTCTTTTAGGGGTGGTTGTTCGCTAAAAAAAGAGGTGATGCTGAAAACAAAAATATTTGGTATAGTGAACATAAACCATATTTTAAAAATAAATTCATTCACTCAATTTTTAGATTGTGTACCTACTAGGCTACTAACTACATTTTCTGAATATGAGCTCTCATAATTTTCTCTTGAATTTTTATTTTCGTATAATTTTTCAAATATTTGATATTCCTTTCCCTTCTTAAATATAAAAGGATTACCCTTACATTACCTCTTTGTTTGTCTATCAATCTTTCCTTCATCAAATCAATTTCAGATTTCGTAGCCGTTTAATTAAAACATGTTTGCTTTTTCATTGTTAAGGCATACATCTATAGGTTGTGAACACATTGGTTCCCCTTAGCACTTGATATCCTAATCACATAAGACCACCTTTATGGAAATATTATTTATCCATCTTGTGTCTCCCAATATAGTGTGGATACCCTATGATTTCAAGAAATTTTTGTTGTTGAGTTTTTACATGATTAATGCATCCATAGGTTAAGAACCCATCGGTTCCCATATCACTTGACTCTCTGGTCGCACAAGTCCACTTTTATGGCAACTCGTTTTCATGCCTAGTCTTAGGGCATATTAAAATATACAAAACATCACATAATTTTTTCTCATCTAGTAACCTATTGCAACCTGTGACCAATACACTTCATCCCAATGCCCCTAGTTTAAGATGGGACAACATATCCAACACAAATAAAATCATTCGCCTCATTTTTATCCAACAGTTTTTCCATCACAAACCACTTGACAAAAAGGGGAAAATGTAGACACCTAGTTTTCAAAACCCTAGGTTACTTATCTACATCAATCAAATTCATGTGTTAAATATTGATCTTGTAATGCCCAAAAAAAATCAACGCTCAAAACTAAATCATTACTAATAATTTATTAAAAAATAATTGTAATTTTTTTTTAAATATTGCAAGAGTTATAAAACTACACTTAATTAATTCCCGATTTTAAATTTATCTCATTTGTCCACTTAGGTCCCTAATAAATTTTATAAGATAAATCATAAGTTAAGGTAATCACATTCATGTATACCCATACCAAACCCTTATTTTATTTAATTAATTTACACATTTAAACTTGTCTTTTTAAACCCCTTAATTAATTTAATTATAAAGCCCCATTAGAAAGTTTAATTTTAAAAACTAAAACAAGAGGCAATTACTTATTTATCAATACACAATAGAGGGGTCACAATTTGTCCTAACCACTAAATGACCTCATTCACATAATACCCATACCATTTTTATTTAAAATTCATTCCCAAAATATTCCCATCACTTAAGAGTTGTAGTATTCATGTTTAACCCTTTGATTACACCTATTAGAGCCATTGGATCTTAGGTTAGACTAAAAACCCTAGAAATCCTTATGAGCTTCCCTTTTATTATTTTTCTTTCCGTATTATCTCATTTCATTTTCATTTTTATGTTTTGTAGGTTGAGATGTAGACCTAGGGTGTTTAAGGGGAAACCATGTGGACATTTTGTTCTGGTTTTGAAATTGCAAGAAACTTCTTCTAAATTTTTCCCTCGATATTATTATTTTATTACCTCTTGGATTTTATGGTTTATTATTTAAATATATCCATTTTTTTAATGCAACCCGGATTTGGTTGTGGGTATTTTGTTAACCATGTTTTATTTTGTAAATATTGCATATTCTCATATCTAGGTATGTAGACATTGTATATATACCATTTTAAAAGTATATATGTTTTCAGTTAAAAAAATAATCAAGGTATTATATATATATATATTATGAACAAAAAATAGGCCTACACAAGGTTTTCACGTCCTGGGGATGTGTTAGTTTGTATGTTCGTTGTGCTAAAAGAAATGAGGTTTGACCCCCCTTGTTTTATTTGTTTATTATATGGGTGGGGCAGGTGCCCCAACCCCATTATATAGTTTATTTATACTACCTAAACTTGTTTTATATAGCCATCCAATTGGTTACCTTATAATCTTTTAATAATAATTTTATTTAGAAATACACACACACACAGGTATAAATAAATATATATATATATATACATACATATAGTATTTTATTTAATTAGATATGAGTAATTTTATTTTTAGAAATATAAATATATTTACATATCTAGTATGTATATGTATATATATATAGATATATATTTACATTTTATCTTTCACCCTTTTATTGTTAGTTCATTTTCACACTAGTGAATTTTAGCTAAGTAGTTTGTTAAAATAAGTATATTCAAATATATAGAAACATATATATGAAATTTGTATATATATATATATATATAATACTCATATGGACCAAGTATTTGATAGGTTAAATGTTTTGAGAATAAATGCACAAGTAAAGTAAAAGGATAGCTTTCTTTCTTGATAAGGAATTAGTTGAGTTTGCAACATAATTTTACAATGTAATAACCATTGATAGATTTATAAAATTTGATAAATTTCAAGGAAAGGTAAAAAAATGGAAAACTAAACAAAGTGCTACTTTTCTTTCCATAAAATGCACTGTGTTGGTGTTCAATTTAATCTCGCTATGTTCATTAAAAAATGTCTCAGTCTGTATGGTTTGAAGTTTCCTTTGTCTCCCTGTATGGATTCGTGAAAGATTTTTCTTTCATTTGGTTTCCATGATCAGTCCTTTCCTTTGGTCAAGGATCCCATTGAGTCAAAATATTGTTTTCTGTTCCACTGTTCATGAGAAATAATTTGTAATTTGGGTGTAAATTTAGGTTTTTCCCCTTCCTTCTACTTTTCCACAGTCATGTTTTCCCTGTCAATTTTGGTCCCAACATCTGTGGAAATGTGGTCCTTTCATATTGGATGTGGCCTAGTGGGTCTTTTTGGTGAAATTTTGCACTTTTGTCACATTTATAAAAAATACCAAATTGAACCTGCAACCTCGATAGCATCTAACTGGTTACTCAGCAAATATGAAGTGGTAGGTAAAAATTCTTACTTTGACCCTGAAGATGGACACGTGGAATATTTTCAAGTTACAAGTGGGAAGGTAGGTCAGTGGAACATTTTAAAGTTTTTTGCATCTTTGTACGAGGGATCAAAGTTATGAAATAGCCCGCAACTTTGCTTGGGCCAACATCAAAAGTTATAAGCAGGAGGTGGGTCGCCAGCTCATTTTGAAACTCTAAGGCCCATTTCAACTCAAAGCTTTTCCATATGGAGGGATGGCACTCATCTGAGGATCCACCTCTGGGTCTTACCTTACAATTTACGCCAAGGAGACACGTGGAGGCTTCTGTTGGCTCCTCTCTATACTAAAACTTTTCAATCAACTTTTTAAGGCATGGGACATGTGGAGGGCCCACCCCTATTTGGGAACCTACCCCTATACTTTAATTTTGAAAGAGTGCCAAAGGAACATGTGGAGCTTTCCACTGGATCCTACCCATACTTAGAATTTTCAATGGCTGAAGAAACTTTCTCAGACCCTAGGCACATGACTCCTTCCACTGGTCCTTAGAATTTTTCAACAAATTTGTTGGGCTGAGACACATGGTGAGCCTGCACTTATTTAGGGTCTACACTTTTGGACACCATATCAAAAGTGCACCAAAGAGACACGTGGAGGATTATGCTGGCTCCTTTTTATATTGAGACTTTTTCAAAGCCCAAAAGGCAATTTTCTTGAGCCCAAGGAACCTAGAGAGCCTGTGCTCATTTGAGGTCCCACCTCTAAACTTCTTCTTTGAAGTTACACCTAATGAATACATGGAAGCTTCTGTTGTTTCCTCTTTGCCCTTGGATGAATCAAACTTGCAACGCAAGTAATATGGGATAATCTATGCATGGACACTCATTTATGAGATGCTCAAATGTAGGCATCCATGCGAGGGCACTCATTTTCAAAAGTTTATGTCGAAGGTGAAGAGGATTTCTTGTTAGACCCAGCTATACAGAGCCACCTAAAAATGATTGAAACAGGGATTTCTCACATGATAGAATAAAATAATGATTAGAAGAACTATCAAAAATTTGGGGCATGGCATCCCAATCATGGTTGAGGGTCTGAGAAACATGGTCAATTCATGATTTGTCCACCTGGCAGCTTCGGGTGTAAATTGTTTAAATGTCACTTTCTGAGACAAATTGGTAACAAGTAAAGGATTCCTCGAATATTCTTCTTTTTTGGGGAAAAATTTGGGATGAGTGAGTGAGTGAATTGTATAAATGCAATGAGGATACTCTTGCAAAAGGTCAGGGTTGAATTCTTATGAGAAAATTTGAGAAAACCCATCTTCCTAAGAGACCATCTGAGAAACATGTTAAACTCTTGTATTTTAGATTTGATTGCATCAATATGGTTACGAGTGTATAACCATTGACAAGCTCTGAGATTGTTCAAGAAACTTTCCCCTGCTGATACATCTAATAGATCTCGAATTAATTTGTGTTGATCTTGGGAAAAATTGTGTCTACTTTTATTTTAAATTTTACTCAAATGGTTTTGATGTTTCTGTTGCAATATTGTGTTAAAATCCATTTGAATCACATGGGATCTCATCCCTGTGATAGTTTAGTGGCATTTGCAATTTCATTACGAGAAGAGCCTTTCTCCTGTAATGAGGTAAATAATTTCAAATCACTTTACTGTCATTTTGTGGATAAAGATTGTCTGTAAGGCTTTGAGTGTATCTTAGGTGTGAGGAACCAGGGGTCTTTAATGTTTAATTGATTCTTTAGCTCGAGGCTTTGTGTAAAATTATTTAAGATTGTGTGAAATGGTGTAGATCTGGGGTTACATTGATGCACACCTTCTGGTTGAAGGAATATTTTGTCTATTATGAAGCTTTCTGTTGTTAAGTTTTCCAATTGTTGTAAAGGTTCTCAAAGATCCAGTGAAATCAACTTCATCTTACCCAATCCCCACCATAATTTTCAAATAACCACCAATCCTACATGACGTACACCTGTTTTTGTTGTGTATCAACAAATTATCAAATTCTACTGCCAAAATATATAGAAGCAAGCAGGTTTTAAGTGTCTTTAGTAGCCGGAACCATGTTCAGAAAATATCCCCTTTCTTTAGAAGTGACAACTTGTGAGTGTTAAATTGTGGTGTATAGAACATATTTTCTCAAGGTTCCCCTGAAAATTTTGTAAAGAAGGATCTCTTCATGTCCTTCACCAGCAGATTTTATAAAACGGGTCCTATCACCCTGGTAGAAAGGCATGACCAAAATGAGTGAGGATAGATTGAATCCTTAATGAAGGTGTTATCCATTTCTATGATGCTTGAGTGACAAAGAGACAGCTGAATCTCCTCCCTGGCTACAAAACGACTAATAATATGATTAGTCTGTCTCTAAGTGTCTTGCTAAATCTGTGATGTTGCTCAGCCTCCAAGGGAGAATCAATTTTGATACCAACACCATTTTGGCGCCATTACCAGAGAGCTTCAAAGACATTCTTATATTTGGCCCTGAAAATGTTTCTTACATGATCTAAGTGCAAATACGTTGTTTAAATGTCATCCTGTGTTTATATTTGTAAGAATTGTGTGAAGTTACAAGTTTTGTATGCAATATTTCTAGTTTCTAGTGGTTATTGCACTAAAATTTATATCATCAGTGATAAATACTAGTAGAGGAAGGTTAAATCTACTAAGATTTGTAGGATTTAAGTGTTGATAAATATTTGGCAAGTCATTTATAGTGCATTTGCACAACTAAGGTGGAAATCCTTAGTGGCAACTCCGTGTTGATTTAAATTTTGATAAATATTAGTGCCTTAACCTATTCTTAGTGAATCTGTCACTAATCTTTGCGAATTCGGAAGGAAGAAGATCTTTCTTCACTAAAGGCCCTACAAGAAAGTTGTTTCCAGAACTGGGAAAGATGAATTTAGAAGGAAAAACACTCTGAAAAAGAGTTGGAGATCGGGAATCAATAAAAGAGTTATCCATTGTGGTAAATGATCAACCAGTGGTTGAGGATTACCATTCTTCTTCAATTGATTCTGAATTAGGTAATCTTTATATAGAATTGAATTCTTTAACTAGATAGGTGCCTTCATTTGTGTCTGATAAGTGTGCTTCTCAGTATATCCCTATATTTTTCAAAGTTGATAATCTTTTCCATGAAATAGAGTCTTTAGAGGACATTCATTTTGACAATTATACTCATATGTTCCAAAGACCCCTTGTCCCTCATCATTTTGTTTCTCCTGTAAGATCACCCTCTCTAAGAAATATGGCCCAACCTCCACCTAGACCTCCATTTGTTGTTAACACTTTTGGACCTATATAATTTAGAGGTATGGCTCGGTATCAAAATGTAGTGCCACAAGATGTTAGAAATAGACTACCTAAATTTTAACAAAATAACGCTATCACTGGCGATCAACATTTAAAACTTTTTATCAATATGATGGAAGAATTTGAGATTGAATTTGAGGATGTGTATATAAAATTGTTTATTCACTCTTGAGGAGGATGCATGTGACTGGTAAAAGTCTTTTCCAGATAACTCAATAGATTCATGGACATAAATGAAAATTTCTTTTAGATTGCAATATGGGGATAAGATAGATCCTAGGTTTGTTTTGTCTGAATTTGAAAATATTAAAAGAATCCTAATGAATTTGTTCATGAATTAAACACTCGGTTCAATAAGAACCATGAATAGGCTACCTATAATCCTGAGGCCAAGCGATGTTTCCTGTCTAATAAAATACTCTGATACGTTTGACAAGAATGTTTCCTATTATTTAAGGGACAAAAATCCTAGAACATTAAGGCAGGCCTTCACCATGGCTTTGCAAATTGAAACACTATCAAAGTAGTTGGTAAGCCTTCTAAGAGGGAAGGTATCAAGTTGATCAATCGAAAGAAGCCTCGGTCAAGTAAGTCTGTGGATCTAGAAGAGGTTGTAACAACATTGGCTAGAGTTGTTAAGGAAATGTCCTATAAACTGGTAAAAGCAGAGAAGGGGATTGGAAAAGGTTCCCAAGGTTAACACAAGCCACATGGTCAAGAAATATTTGCAAATAATCCCAGAGGTGATCATAGATCATATGACAGGGGTAAAGGGCCCATGGGTTCAGGAAATGGACAACCCCAACCTCAGGAAAATAGATTGGTGCTTGATCCTTTAGCTGCCATAGTTACTATTATGGAAGAGGTCCATGATATTTTGTGGTGTGATAGATTTTTATTGCCCCATTCCCCATGCGATGAAGACAAAGAATTTGATGAAGTTGATGATGATGACACAGAAGATTATGCATGCATGATGGATTGCTCTACAAGTTCACAACAGGGAGAAACCTTAATTGTGTTGATAAGTGCTAGAACTGTTGTTGATTTATGGGATTGCATTCACTAGGTATTACATCTTCCTCTAACTCATACTTTTGAAATTGATATGGTACAAGTGTCTGAGTTTCCTAATAATGATTTTGTGTACTTAAGGGAATCAGTGATTAATAAGTATGGTGCAGGAATTCCTTTAGAAGAGGCGAGATAGGTGTTAATGAATGCAAAAATTTCCTAAGAAAAGGAATACAATACCAAGAGTAAGGTTGTCAAAGGGGTAGGGCATCATGCCAAACATAAAATTCCAATTCTTACCAGTATCCCTAAGGAAACCCCTAAAAAATATGCATCTGGGAAAGGCTTTGTCACCCCAAATAAAACTTGTGGTCCTCCCCATGCTTAGATTGTAAAAACTTCCATGCCATCAGAAGAATTTGTAAACCTTCCTCCTAACACTGCCTTATCCAAATATGTTCATTGTGACATAGCCCAAATCTTGAGTTAGATCAAGATTATTGTTCCTATTGTTGAATTTCTTAGAATCCCTGAGCATAAGAAGATGGTGTTTGAGTATTTAGGGCTTAAGGAAGAAAAGGTCACCCAAGTTAAAAGTGTAAACAATGTAGAGGTTCCTCCTGCCATTGTAGAATTAGAAAAACCACAAGCATTGGAGGAATTTGATTAACCACCTGAGGTTTATTTCGGAACTTCTCTAGTTGAGTCTTAGATGAATGTGGATCCATTTTTCACTACTCTGATTATTAAAGATTTGTTGTTACATAACTACATGTTTTATTCAGGAGCCTCATGTAATGTAATGCCTCTTGAGGTCATGAATGAGTTGAATATCAAAGTACCAACATCTTATGGGAAATGTACTGCCATAGATTCAAGAGAGGTGCCAGTAGTTGGATGTATCAAGGGTTTATTAGTGTAATTGGTAGTGTATCCAGGAAAGTTCTTAACCTTGAATGTAGTTATTATCTAGAAAGTGAGTAGCTAGTGTGGGTGGAAGTGTGCAAATGGACATGTCCTATGCCACTATACCAATTAAGGAAATCCTTGTGAAGTTATATATTTAGAAGAAACTGTTACATATCATTGACGACCCTAACAATGCTTATTATGAAGTATTGTACATAGATGTCTATTTCGATAACTTCAAGGGCTATGCTGATTTTAAGGAGCATAAAATTGATGAGTGCAAGTCTCCTTATAATTTTGGTTCTCCTTACACCTTGATGTTTGATGGGGCTTGTTCTAGATCTGGTAATGGTGCTGGTATTTTCTTGATATCTCCAAGCCAAGAGGAGTTTAATTTTTCTTTTAAACTCAATTTTGAGTGCACAAACAATATTGCTGAGTATGAAGCACTACTCTTGGGTCTAAGGATTGCATGGAAATATGGTATTAGAGACATTATTGTTAAATTAGATTTAGAGTTGATAGTCAAACAACTCAGAAATTTGTATGCTACAAAGAATCAAAGAATGAGATAGTATAGGCATGCAGTTTGGGACTTCATCTAAATGTTTGACTCTTTCAATATAATACATCATGATATGAGCTATAATACTATAGAAGACAAATTGGCAGTATTGGGATTAAAGTTTGAAAATTATACAATATCTCCCTATTGTGAATATGATGTTGAAATATTGACCAGGCCATCTGTCCCTGATAATATCCAGCACTGGTAGGTATTTTAAGATGATGCTCAAGTCCAAAGGTTTTGACAAAATAAAGGAGAATTTTCTAATCAAATTATAGACTGGGAACCAATGGTTTGTGTTTCTGAAGGAAAGGAGACTTTATTTAGTTAGGACATTATTAAGTTGAAGACTAATACTATTCCCAGAGGGTTGGTTACACTAGAATAAAATTTTGATAATGTTAACTACATTATCAACAGATGCATGTAAACCTTAAGAGATATTGAAGAATATGACCTAGGCACAAATGATAAACCTAGGATAATACGGCTAGATAACAACTTGAACAAAGAAGAAAAGCAATCATATGTCCAATTGCTAAAAAAATTACCAGGACTACCTGGCTTGGTCATATTCAGAACTAAAAGCATACAGGGAGGACCTTTTCCAACATGAAATACCCCTAGAAGCTAATTCCAAGCCATTCAAGAAAAGAAAAATACCAATTAATCCACTCCTTTCCTAAAAAATACAAGAAGAATTGAAAAATTTAAGGGATGGAGGGATTATACAACCTACAAGGTACTCCTCGTGGGTAGCAAACTTGGTACCTGTAAGAAAGAAGAATGGGAACATAAGGTTGTGTGTGAACTTTAGAAACTTAAATAAGGCATCAATCAATGATAACTATCCCTTACCAATAATGGATAATATGTTGGACTTAGTTATAGGATGATAATTGTTATCTACTTTACATGGTTTTTCTGGGTATAATCACGTAGTCATGACGCAATTAGAAAGAATAAAAACTACTTTCACTACCCCATGGGGTACTTATGTGTATGTAAGGATGTCATTTAGCCTGATGAATGTTAGAGATACTTTTCAAAGAGAAATGGATGTACCATTCTCAGGATATATAAATGACTTCATTGTTGTGTTTATAGTTTTCTCTAGGAAGAGAAGTGACCACCTACAACATTTAGAAAAGATATTGATAAGATGTGTTGGTATCCAACTTTTTATCCTTTTCAAGCTAAGCAGCAACATAGATTCAACAAGGAGCTTAGAGGTAGCTAGATCACAAATATATGTCATTTTGTAGCCAAGGAGAAATCTAGCTGTCCCATTGTTACTTGGATTTGTGGAGAGATAGATAGCACCTTCAAAAGGATCCGATCTATCCTCAATATTTAAGGTTGTGCATTTCAACCAAGGTAATAAAACCTATTTTCTAACCTTTTGTTTGTTGAAGAACAATGAGAAATCCTTCTTTTGCATAAATTTTATAGGGAGGACCTTGGGAAAGTATGATCAACACACCAGATCTGACTCTCATGAGTTGTCACCTCCAGATCATGGAGATACTTTCAAAAAAATTAAAAGGTTACTAAATATATTTGAGACCCTGATTGCATCTACATGTTTTAGGAACAAAGATTTTGTATTTGTGTACACACATGACAAACATGGGTAGTATGAGTAGGATTGGTTGTTGTTAAATGAAATTTTGGTGGGAGGGGAGACAAGATGCACTTGACGCACCAAATCCCTGAGAGCTTATGAAAAATGGAAAGATTCAAACAACAAAATGCCACAAAAGTTAAAAATGTTTCTTCAACTAGAATATGTGCTTCAATGGAGGCCCAGATTGGCACTTTTTCATATAGCCTATGAGATTATTTGATGAAGGATCGAGTCAGAGAACCCAATAAAGCACCAAAATTTAAAGAAAACCACACCTGAGGTACACCCAAAGGCTTACAGATAATATTTGTCAACAAAATGAAAGAAAAGTGATTTTAAACCATTTATTTCAATCCCAGATGAAAGCTCTCCTGAGGAATGAAATTGCAGATGCCACTAAACCATCACAAGGATTGAGACTTGTGTTATTAGACCAGATTTTTGTACAAGATTGCGAAAGAAATAAGAAAAAACTATTTACATACATGCAGATATGAAATAAATACACTTTGCTCAACATTAACACAGAATAACTCAAGTTTGATCAAATTTATCAGTAAGGGAAAGTTTCAAGAAAAATATCAAAGCTTTTCAATGGTTGTACACTTGCAACCACCTTGATATGATTAAATTTGACACAAAGAGAGATATACAGGCTTCTTAAACATCTTCTCAAAAAGGATTGGCTCTGTCAAGCTTTTTCTGCTAGAAAAATTAGTCTCTGACTTTTCCAAAAAAAATCCCAACCATTTGCACAAAACAATCATGCCATTTATATCTTTTACAACAGAGCATCCCCCTACCAAAAGACAAAAAATGTTTAATGCACCAGTGCTCACCATGATTATTTGATGATTAAGAGGATCAGATCTGCAATAAGTCTTCCATTTCTCGAGGGGGTAAATGTCATCGAATTCCTCTCGTACTAAACTCCTTTCTCTGGTAGATCACTCTTCCTTCAATTTGCAAACCACTTCCACCACTAATCTTTCAAATATGGCCCCTTGCGAGCTCAGGAGAAGAAAAACAAATAATCTGATCAGGCACGAATGTCAGACCATTTTAATGGCAAAAGACGTCCTCCAGATATTCCCACCAAACTTTAGATATCAACATTAACTTCCTTCTCTGCTTGGCATGTAGAAAAAACTCATGGAGACTCACACTTCCAGACGTGTTTCAAAGAAAAGGGAGGGAAAATATTATTTATATTCACATCTATCATTGATCTTTACTTTGAATTTCAGAAATCCACGTGGTAGATTCAAACTTTAGAAGAAACCCGGGGGCTTCCCTTGACTTTTACAATTTTTTGGAAAAATGGAAAAAAAATCCATTTTTCTCTGCACCTCCACCCTCGGGGAAAAATTTCCAAATACGAGCTTGACACGTGTCAAAATATGATTGGAGGGGACAACACTTCCATTTTTTACTTTTCACTCTTTTTTCTCAAAAGGAAATTTTTTCAAATTTCCCTTTAGAGCCCGCACATCCGCCATTGGCCGTGGCAAAAAATTTACCTTTTCCCTTATCGGACTTGCAGGCCATTTTGAAATTTCAATCCTTAATGAGAAAAAAAAATCCAAGTTGCCTTCGATGGCCCACTTCGCCGCCTCTTTGACTTTTCAAACTACTATGTGTCAACATGGTGCACCTTGAGACGGTCCCAAACTTTGATAACTTGAGCAAGCGCGGGGGCGCCACTTGTCCTATTCCAAAAAAGTTTGACTAAATTATTGAAGCACAATGGAAGGCACCACGTGTCATGCTCTGAGGCAATCTCCTCTTGGTCATTGAAAAGTATAAGTAAAATACAAAGTGAGCATGCATCACCTCGATGCTTCTTTAGGCCTTTGGGTGTCTCCATGGCGCAACTTCAAGATGGTGCCCAAAATGAAGACCCTAAATGAATGAAAGCTTGCCACATGTCATGTTCCACCAAACTGCCCCAACTGCATCAAACTTTTTCTAGGTTTGATCCAAGTAGCAAAAGCCTCCACGTGTCCTCCTAGCAGCTACTTCAACGGAAAACCAAAAAGTAGATCTTCAAATGAGTGTCGTGCCTCCACATGGACACATTTTGAGTTGAGGCTTTTCATGAATTTTTCTAAGTACCTAGCTGAGCCACATCCAACCAAATGGTGCCACATCCCATATAGATACAAGGATGTAAATTTTATTAGTAGAAATTCCTGTCAAATTGTAAAATATAGAAAATCGACCATTTGAGCTTGGGAGTGAAATTTTCTTCAAGGACAAAAGTTTAGAAATGTTACAGGGCTCAAATACATTCTTCAGAGATACATCCATTTATTTTCTTCAAGTTATTAGGGTGAAAATGATATGGGAGACAAATATTGACTCTGGAGAATGGAAAACATGGGGGAAACCTGAGTTTTTTATGAACAAAGAATAGGAGACTCAAAATCTAGACCCTTAAGGGATTTACAACCCAGGAACCAATTAAAAATGGCCACAAAGACTGACCAGGCACAAGATGGGGAAGGAGAAAATGACAGAGGCCATAAATTAGTAAATTTTCAAAGGCACAAATGGGACGAGACTATTTTGAGCACCAACATATGCTTCAACTCAGGGATGGGAACTCCCTTTGAGTGCCACAAGAAAAAAATTAGACCAAGTGCCAAAAATATCCATTAGGTAACAGAGTCATATTGCAGAGTAGAGAAATAGATCCATCTTCAAAAGGACATAGAGAAACTAGCAAAATAGGTTACCGAGGACCAGAATGAGCAAAAACAAAAAAAGATAGGAAACAAGTGACAAACTATACACTGTACACAATATTTATGCCTTGATTCAGGGGAATCAATCTAAGAAATTATTCAAATGCCTTCCATTAACAAGAAAATCCCTTGAGGAATAAGGTATGCTCCCCAATTCTGATGTCAATAGAGTAAGGGCCCATCCATAATGAATCAAACTTACCATCCTTGCTTTTATCCTCATGTTTGTTATCCCATAGTAGCACAAAATCTCCAACATTGAAATCTCTGGGAGTGACCTTCTTGTTAAATAACCTTCTTCAACTTTATCTCTTAATCTTTACATGTCTCTGGTGGGATTCCCTACTCTCTTCATCAAGCTCAACAATCTGGTTAATGCAGGAGCATCATAAGGGCCTACCTCTTGATCTTCCAGCTGTTAGCATAAACTAATATGATGACTAGTTGCATATGAAGAGGATAGCAAGGCTTGAGTCCCGTACACCAACTCAAATGGACTCTTTCTAGTGACCCTATTGAGAGTGATCCTATCTACCCAGACAAAAAATTTAAACTGTTTATCCCGCTTTCTCTTATTCTGCTCTAATGTTCTTCTGATGATCTTCAACAATTTTTTATTACTGGACTCAGCTTGTGTATTTCCTTGGGGATTATAATTGAAAGCGTATGTCAAGTTGATCCCATACTATTTACACATTTACACCAAATGTTTTGCTCTAAAGCTCATGGCATTGTCAGCTATAATCTCAACTAGCACCCCAAACCTACAGATGATATTGTTGATCACAAAATCCATGACAAACTTGGTGTGCATTGCCTTCTTGGCAGGGATTTCCTCAACCCATTTGGTAAAATAATCAGTTGCTACAAGAATCCACTTATGGCCTAGCACTTTAAGGGTATGAAATTTCAACCAATGAAATCCATTCCCCATTGCTTGAATGGAGATTCAATTGATACATGACTATAAAGAAAGGGAGCCTAAAGCTTTCAGTCTTCCAAAGAAGCGTTGTTAGCTTTCATATCTTCTAACCAACAAGGTTTTTTCCTTGAAGAGATAGTTGGCCACCAAAAACAATCCCATAAGGATCTTATGTGATGTGAATCTTGCAGCAAAGTGCCACCCATAAACTCCTCCATGGAGATCAGTAATTATTTTGGGGGCTTCTTCTTTAGTAATTCACCTTAAGATGGAATCCCTCTAGGTTCTTCCAACCTAACCCATAATCAGTGATGACATATTTTTGGGAATCCAACTTAAGGGCTCTCTTCTGGTTCTTACTTAAGTGCTCAAGGTAGCTTTAGATGTCTGAGATAAAATATTACATCTTTATACCACCTCAGAATTCATCAAATCTTGAAAAAAATCTACCCTTTCTTCTTCCCCCTCATTTACCTCAATAGTTTACAAGTTGCTCTCAGCCATAAGCTTAGCTAGGCCCAAACTCTCTCGCAAAATTTTTGGTTTGGATGTCCATATCATATTCTTACAATTTTTTCACCCACCTACATCTTTTTCTTGAGACTTCCATATCTGACAAGATGTCCTTCACCATGGTGTGTGGAACATAAACAACAGCACTTTAGAGCTTAAAATGTAAGGCCTAAAAACCTTTTTTGCTTTTACCAAGGAAAATGCCTATTTTTCCATTATAGTGTACTTCAGCTCAGCCCCCTGGAAGGCCTTACTGAAAAAGGAAATTGGCCTCTCAGCCCCTTCATCATCCTTCTGCAGCAGGACAGAAGCAATACTGTTCTCTGAAGAAAAAGAAAACAACTGGAAAAGTGATTCTTATAATTCTGGGGCTGCCAGTAGTAGGGGCATGCTTCAATTCCTCTTTGATTCCATTGAATGCTTGGATGGATAGACTTCCTCCCATTTGATGACCTGGTCTTTCTTGAGCATTAAAGTGATTGGAATGGTCAGCTCAACAAATTTTGATATGAATCTTTTGATGAAGTTTAGCTGTCTAAAGAAGGACTAAATTCATTTCTTAGTCTTTGGGATTGGGACCTTTCTGATGGCCTCTACTCTTTCTATGATCAATCATTACTCCTTCTTGTGACACTATGTGACCAAGAAACTTTTCCTTCTGCACTCTAAAATGACATTTCTTTTGATTAAGTAAGATGCCATATTCTTTATATCTTATTAGCATCTTATCCAAGTGTAGCAAGATGGTCACTTCTCTTTCTAGAAAATATAAGTTAAATCATCTTGATAGACTACAATAAATTCCTTGATGTAACCAGTAAAAACAACATTCATTTCTCTTTGAAAGGTGGATTCTAGCATTCATCAGACCAAAAGGCATCTTGACATACACATATGTTCCCCAAGGAGTAGTGAAGGATGTCTTGATCCTTTCTGATTCTTTCACCACAACTTTTTTATAACCAGGAGAAGCCATCCAAGGTGGAACGAAACTCAGAACCAATCACTAACTGTCAGCATGTGCTGCATGTTTGGTAGAGGCATACTTATCCTTTATAGAAAGCATTGTTCAAATTCCTGAAGTCCACACACAACTTGATGTCACCATTTTTCTTTCTGACCGTGTACTAGGTTTGCCACCCAAGAGGAATACCTTATGGGCTGGATAATCCCTCCATCTCTTAGTTTCTTCAGTTCCGCTTGCATGTTAAGAGATCGAAGTGGATTGATTGGCCTCTACTTTCTTCCTGGATGGCTTTGCATCAGACACCAAAGGGATCTCATGTTGAAACAATTCCTCTCTGTATGCTTTGAGCTCAGAATAGGTCCAAGCCATGCAATCTTGGTATTTTTTCAATAGTTGGATGTATGACTGACTTATCCTCTTTGCTGAGATTGCTTCCTAACCAAATTTTCCTTAGCTTCTCCTTTTTACCAAGATCATGCTCCTCAATATCCCTTAAGGCTACCATACATCTATTAATAATGTGATCAGCATTATCAAAATTGGACTCAAGATACACTACCCCTCTAAGAAGAGTGTTGGTCTTCAGCTGGATGATACCCTTGTCCAAACAAGGTTTCTTTTCCCTATGTGGTGCACATACCATTGGCTTCAAATAAATACATTGATAAAAAAATTGTCCCTTGTTTTACAGGAATCTCCTTATCTGAAGCATCATCATCAAAAATATGTCCATTGCTTAATGTTTTCAGGGATAGAGAGGTATAATCAATAGCTCAACCTCATATTCACAATATGGGGACATTATGCAATTGTCAAACTGAGACCCCAACACTGCTAAGCTTGTCTCCCAAGTCATTAAAATTCCTATCATGATGCAATATATTAAATGAATTGAACATCTCAATGAAGTCCCAAATTACATGTTTGTATTGTTTCGTCTGTTTGTTCTTTGCGGCATACAATTTTCTTACTTGTTTCACAATTAATTTTTAGTCTCCTTTGATAATGATGGCCTTGAAACCCTATTTCCAAGAAATTCTTAATCCCAAAAACAGTGCGTCATACTCAAAAATGTTTTTGGTACATTCAAATTTGAGTTTGAAGGAAAAAAAAAAATTCCTGACTTGGAGAAAGTAGAACAATACCAGCACCATTCCCAAATTTGGAGCAAGCTCCATCAAACAACAGATTCCAGGGAGAGCTGTGTTTGTTCAAGGCATTTTCATTCTTCAGTCTTGTGCTCCTTTCCATGAACAAATGCCACGAAGTTGTCTACATCAACATTTGCGTACAATACCTCATATGATGTGTTGTTGGGATCCTTAATAAGATGTAGTATTTTCTTTTCTCCATACAACCTGATAAGGTTACCCTCAACTGGAATGGTATCATATGACATATCTATTTGGACACTCCCACCAACACTAGCAGCCCATTTCCTTGACATTAGCATGCCCCACTTGGCTGGGTAGTCAACTAATGACAACATCAAATTTTAAGTTTTTTCTTGAGTAAGCTAGCAAGTTACACCACCAGACCCTTCACACACCTCTACCACTGAGCACCTCTCTAGAGTCCATGGCGGTGAAATTCACATATATTGTTGTCATTTTGATGTTTAACTCATTCATGACTTCCAAAGGCATGAAATTACATGATGCCCCTAATTCAAACATGCAATTATGCAACAGTCTGTCATTAATGATCAAATTGGTGAAGAATGGATCCAAATTCATCTAAGAGTCTACCAAGGATGTTCCCAAATAAACCTTAGGTGGTTCATCTAGCTCTTCTGATGCTGGTGGTGCTTCTGAGTTCTTCAATGATTAGAGGATTTGCCACAATGTTTATGTTTCTAGCCTAGGGAAATCTTCTCTTATTTCAACTCCTAAGTATTCAAATGATCTCTTTTTCTACTCAGGAATCCTAAGGAACTCAAAAATTTGGAACATAGACTTTTATTTTACTCAATACTTGGGCAATGTCATATGGGACATTTTTTGGCAAGGAAATATTGGAAGGAAAGCCAACACACTCATTAGGTGGTATAGGATTTTTAACAACTTGGGCATAAGGAGGGGTATGGTTTTTTTTTGGAACTGCAGGGCTTCTAGAAGATGCCTCTTTCTTAGGGGGCCTCCTTAGGAATGTTTGAAAGTAAGGGAGCTTTAGGCTTTACTTGAGGTCCTTCTCCTTTGATAGCCTTACTTCTTGTGTTATATTCCTTCTCTTGAGCCACAACAACATTCATCAGAAACTGCCTGTCTTCCTCAGATGGGATCCCTCCATCATACTTTTTTATCATTAAAGCCCTTAAATATTCAAAATTATTATTGGGAAATTCAAAAGCTTGTAAATTATCTACTTTTAAAGTATGAGAGAGAGGATGAATAGGTGCCCTATAGATGCAGTCCCAAAACATGGGAACAGTTGTAACACTTATCACCTCAGTTGAGGTTACCCCTTGTTGTGAGCTGGTGGAGCATCCCATCATGCAGACATCATTATCATTATCATCATGTTCTTCTTCTTCTTGTTGATATTCTTCACAAGGAGCATGAGGCATGAAACATTTGTCACACCAATCGATGACATCTATCTCCTCCACTACAACAACTCTGGCAGGAAAAGGATCAGACACCATTTTTTTATCCCTATCTTGGGACTGTGTATTTACAAATCCAGCATGTCCCTTACCTCTATCATCAGATCTTTGGTGATTTGTGAACCTATCTTGGCCCTACTATGCTTGTGTTGACCTTGTGAGCTCTACCCAATTCCTTTCTCAGCCCGGGCTATCTTGTAGGAAATTTCTTTGACAAGCCCATTCCAAAGTTTTCACAACTTCTTCTAAATCAGCAGCTTTGGTTGTCTGAGGTTCTTCTAGGTTAACTAGATTTACACCTTCCCTCTTTGGAGGTTTCTTAATTACCTTGATTTTGTTCTCTATTTGCAGAGCCATGGTGAAGGCTTGCCTTAAATTTGTGGGGTTCTTGTGTCTTAAGTAATATGCAACCTTTTTATCAAATGCATCAGTTTATTTGATCAAACACGACTCATCACAAGGCCTTATCCTGACAGGAAAACTCCTCAAAGTTTTATTAAACCTTGTATTGAAGTCATGTACTAACTTATTGGGTTTCTTCTTGATGTTTTCAAACTCTGATAGAAGAAACCTAGGGTCAGTCCTATCACCATATTGTAATCTGAATACATTGTTCATTTCATCCCAAGAATCAATAGAGTTATCTGGTAATGATTTATATCAATCCATGGCATCCTCTTCTAAGGTGTGGAAAAATAATTTGATGTATACATCCTCATGCTCAATCTCAAAGTCTTCCATCATATTGAGAAATAGCTTCAGATGTTGGTCACCAATTATAGCATTGTTTCCCTAGAACTTTGGTAGCTTGTTCCTTATATCTTAAGGTACTGCATTTGGGTAACCAGCCATTCACACAAAATTTATAGGTCCAAAGGTGTTTACAACAAATGGAGGCCAGGGTTAAGCCATATTGATTCGAGGAGGTGATCTTGGGGGAGAAGCAAATTGATGAGGTGCAGAGGGCCCTTGGAACACATGAGTATTATTTTCAAAATAAATACCCCCTAAAGGCCTAGCTTCTTGGAACTCCCTATTAATTTCTGAAAAGACAGGAGCAGAATGTGAAGAAAACTTGTCAAAATCAAATGAAGGCCCCTCTCCAGTTGAAGAATTTAATTCTATAAAGAGGCTACCTGATTCAGAGTCACTTGAATGGAAGTCTTCAATGATAGGCCACTAACTTTCATCAATGGAGATCCCTCTTCTTGTCTGCTATTCTCCCAAAAATCTCCAAGATTTTCTTCCTTCTAACTTTAGTTTTCCTAACTCGGGAAATAATGTCCTAGCAGGATCTCTGGTAAAGAAATATCTTCTTCCTTCCAGCTTTGAAAATGTTAGTAAAAAATCTTACTTGAGAAAGGTTTAAGACACTGGTCCTTATCGGAATCAAATAAATCAGGGAGCCGCCACTAAGGATTTGAACCTTAGTTGTGAAAATGCACTAAAATATGCTCTGTCAGCACTTATGAATTGGAGATGAAAGCTCTGACCTTCCTTTACTAAGATTGATCAGTGAATACCAGTGTAAAACTTGTAGGGACTGGAAAAGTTGCATGCAGCACTTTTAACTTGAAACTTCATACATGACCAAACATAGGATAATTTTTAAAATAGATTTCTAGTACATTAGAGCATACCAAGAATGTTTACCAGAGTCTAAAGATGAACTACAATCACCGGAAATGGCACCACAAGTGTTGGTATCCAAATTTATTCTCCTTTTCAAGCCAAGCAGTAACACAGATTCAACAGGGAGCTTAGAGGTAGATAGATCACAAATATATGTCATTTTGTAGTGGGGGAGAAATCTAATTGTCCCTTTGTTACTTGAATTTATGGAGAGATGGATCACCTTTAAGAGGATCTGATCTATCCTCACTATTTTAGATTATGCCTTTCAACCAAGGTAAGAGAACCTATTTTGTAACCTTTTGTTTATTAAAGAACAATGATAAATCCTTCTTTTGCATAGATTTTATAGGGAAGACCTTGGGAAAATATGATCAACACACCAGATCTGAATCTCATGAGTTGTCACTTCCAGATCGTGGAGATATTTTAACAACAAGGTAGAGGTTACTAAAGACATTTCAAACCCTAATTACTTCTACATGTTTTGGTAACAGAGACTATGCATTTGTATGCACACATGAAAAATAGGGGTAGTATGGGTGGGATTGGTTTTTGTTAAATGAAATATTGGTGGGAGGGGAGACATGATGCACGACTCACCAGATCCCTAAGAGCTTATGCAAAATGGAAAGTTTCAAACAAAAAGATGCCACAAAAGTTTAAAATGTTTCTTCAACTAGAATATGTGCTTCAATGGAGTCCCAGATTGGCACTTTTTCATACAGCCTATGGGATTCTTTCATGAAGGTTCAAGTCAGAGAACCTAATAAAGCACCAAGATTCAAACCAAACCACACCTGAGGTACACCCAAAGGCTTACCGATAATCTTTGTCAACAAAATGAAAGAAAAGTTATTTTAAACCATTTATTTCAATCCCAAATGAAAGTTATCCTAAGGAATGAAATTGCAAATGCCACTAAACCATCACAAGGATTGAGACCTATGTGATTGGACCAGATTTTGGTACAAGATTGCAACAGAAACAAGAAAAAACTATTTACATACATTCAGAGATGAAATAAATAAACTTTGCTCAAGTTTAACACAGAAAAACTCAAGTTTGATCAAATTTATCAGCAAGGGAAAGTTTCCAGAAAAATCTCAAAGCTTTTTAATGGTTGTACACTTGCAACCACTTTGACACTATCAAATTAGACACAAAGAGAGATATATAGGCTTCTTAGATGGAGTCTCAAAAAAGGATGGGCTATGTCAAGATTTTTCTTCTTAGAAAAATTAGTCATTGACCTCTCCAAAAAAACTCCCAACCATTTAATCAAAAAATTTGTGCCATTTATAACATTTACAACATAGCCCCTTCTCCTCAAAAGACAAAAAATGTTTAATGCACTTGTGCTTACCATGATTCTTTTGTGATTCGTAGAATCACATCTGCAAAATTCTCTAGGTGCTCAAGGGGGTAGATCTCATCGAATGCCTCCCACATTAAACTCCTTGCTCTAGTAGATCACTCTTCCTTTAATTTTCAAACCAATTCCTCCCCAAATCTGTCAAATCTAGCCCCTTGCGTGCTCAGGAGAGGAAAACAAAAAATCTGATCGGGCAGGAAAGTAACACCATTTTAATCACGAAAGATGTCCTCTGGATCTTCTCACCAAACTTCAAATATCAACATTAACTTCCTTCTCTGCTTGGCATGTAGAAAATACCAATAGGTCATGGAGACTCGCACTTCTAAACATGTTTCAGAGAAAAGGGGGGAAAAATTAGATTTCAAACTCTTAGCTACCATTGATCTTTACTTTGAATTTGGGCCATCCATGTGGCATATTTCAAAATATAGAAAAGACCTGGGGGATTCCCTTGAAATTTTACAACTTTTTACAAAAATAGAAAAATTTCACATTTTTCTCCGCACCTCTGCCCTCGGGAAACAAGCTTGATAGGTGTCCAAATATGATTGGACCGGAACCGCACTCAAATTCTACCATTTGACTCTCTTTTTGAATAAAACTAAAATTTTCCAAATTTTCCCTATAGCCCCACCCTCGGGAACAAGCTTGACACGTGTCAAAATGTGGTTGGAGTGGTGTTGCACTTCCTTTTTTACTTTTGAATTTTTTTTCTCAAATGGAAATTTTTCCAAATTTTCCTCGAGAGCCCACACTTCTGCCATTGACCAGGGTAAAACATTGACTATTTCCATCATCAGGCTTGCGAGCCATTTTGAAATTTTAATCCTTGAAGACGCAAAAAAATCCAAGTTACCTCCGATTGTCCGCCTCCCCACATTTTTGATTTTTCAAACTACCACGTTTCACGATGGTGCACCTTAAGGCGGTCCCAAAAATATGATACCTTGAACAAGCAAGGGCTCGCCACATGTCCTGCTCTGGCAAGGTTTGACTAAATACTTGAAGCTTAGCGGAAGGCGCCACATATCATGCTCTGAGGTAGTCTCCTTTGGTCGTTGAAAAGTATAAGTAAAATGCAAAGTGAGTGGAGACCTCCACACATCACCCTGGAACTTCTTTAGAATGAAACTCAAGGGCTGGTCCCCGAACATGTGCGGCTCCTCCACGTGTCTCCATGGCGCAACTTCAAGATGGTGCCCAAAGTGGAGACCCTAAATGAGCGCGAGCTCGCCACGTGTCCTACTCCGCCAAACTGCCCCAACTGCATGAAAATTTGTTTAAGTCTGGGCCAAGTAGCGGAAGCCTCCACATGTTGTCCTGGCATTACTCAAAGGAAAAACTAAAAAGTAGATCTTTAAACAACAACACACTCCATTATTCAAGATACGATAATGATTTAAATGTTTAAATAGTCACCACTCTTATCATGATGTAACATAGGGTCCATTAATATCGAAAAAATAATTAATCCATTCTACAAGGTGATAAATCTCTAGGCATACTTCTAAATTTTCATACTAACCAGTGAGAAGTTCAAAATATGGCCTAACATCTAGCTTGTGTTATAAACATTATTCTTATGCTTATTTTTTTATATAACAAGGGATGACTTATCATTTTATTATCAGGATTTCATTTTTGGAGTTCGTTACGATATTCCCACTAATTCTTATACTAGTCTAGCATTGGAATGGTTGATTCTTTCATCATTTATAATTCTAGTCTTATATCGCATGCTAATTAAAATGAAAGATAATGATAATTCTACAATAATAACATAATATATGCTATATTAATGCTATAAATATATATTCGATAAATTTTATAATATTTCAATATTATTTAAAACCCCTAAAATATTAGGCCGTAATTTTGATTATGAACTCATACAATAGCTCAAGGGAACTTTTCAATTAGTTCTATCATTCAGATTATATCCTTTACAAATTCTAGGGCATGCAATAACAATTTATATAATTACTTGGTTATTTATTTATTTATACATTCTACATACGATCAATCCCATAAAATTATTTGTTTCATATTCCAACTTATTAAAATAAAATTTATAATTACGTTTTCCAAGCATATTTCTTATAATGTTTCTAATCAAATCATTTTTTATATTATGATATCCCATATCTTGTTTCATTTAGGGTTATCACCACTATTGGTATGATATCTTGTTTCATTTTACTATTAGGGGGAGTAAGAAAGGATTCTTTGCTATTTTCACATAGTTTTATTTATTCTATTAAACTACCATGTTAAAGTAAGGAACCATCTTCCTAATTTCCCAATTTACTTATTAAGTTTCAAAATTCAAATCCTCCCAATTAGAGTTCTAATATACTCAGGTTTTTCACCTTACCCATTTGAATTTTAATGTGTAGGAAGAGCCAAGCTTATCCCAATACTAATTTAATAGGAACAAGAGGTTTTTAGCCAAAATGAAACACACCAAGTTTACAAGAGTTTTCTCAAAAGCTACATGAATCACCAATTCATTCCAGGTGAGTCTCAAGTATACAATGAAGATATACCTTATGAAGTTATAATTTTGTTTTTACAATTTCAAGTTTATATCAGTGTGAGGTAGAAACAATGTTTATAACTTATACTTAAAATAGGTTTACTATAAAAGAGAGAGTTTCCCACAAAAATTATACTTCCACAAGATATCATCAACCAACAATCAATGTGAAAAAGTGGAAATTAATCCATAGACACAATGCTTCCTCACCAAGAGGAGCTCAAAATATCTAGTGGGTAGTCAAATGATTTACCCAAAACAAGGCCTCCAAGGTAAAAAGTTATATCCTTGGATAAATATAGCCAAGGTCAGAAACTTAAGACCTATTAAACAAAAAATTGCTAGGCACAAGGTCCAAATAAGTGCAAGGCATCCATATCTTTCTAAACATAAATTAATACTAAATGAATTATTGTGTGGATTAAGCTAAACACCTCAAAGATTAAGACAAGGGTACATCTATTTATGAGTCTGCAAGACCAACAAGCATTCTTATTTTGGCAAAAATGTCAAAGGAGCTTGAGTATAACCATATTCATCTAGGGGATTTATAGTCCAAAATTTTGATCTTTTCTCTTTTAACACAAGGAAACCAAGTTAGGACTTCAGAAACCCATAATTATCCAAGGGTTAATCCATCTCTTACAATTCCATAAACCCATAATAAGTATCACATCTATCCTAACAAAGATCAAAACTCATACCCGGATGCAAGAAGGAAACATAATCACCTTCAAAACTGCCAACTATGTTGTACGACATGGAGAACCATCTCCTTAGAAAAATAAGAGTATCTAAAGGGAACTCCAAGGTCCTAGAAACACCAAACGATGTTACATCAAACCAAATACATGACGTGCAACACCTAACTGTAATACTCAAGACATGTAGAGTGTACCCCCATATGATGGGAGAAAGCAACAAAAAAAATGATATCTAAATTTATTCTCCTGCAAGGGCTAAGCAACATCACAAAACTGGCAGGATGCTTAGAGATAGAACAATCATGATATAAGTTGTTTTGAAGCCTAGGATGGGATTCAGCTGAATCTTTATCACTTAGGAATTGGAGAAATGGATATCACCTTACTAAGGGTTTGATCTACCCTCACTACTTTAAGTTGTGCCCTAAAATAGGGTGAGAGGACCCATTCTATAACCTGTGTTGGTGAAGGATATCAATAAATTCTTCTTTTCACAATTTTCATGAAAACCTTGAGAAAATATTATCAATACAACACAATCTAACTCTCACGAGTTATCATACTAGAGAGTTGATATGTTTCCTGGACAAGGTTCAGGTAACTAAAGTCGATAATTGAAACTAGATTATCTGTGCATATTTTGGCAATGAAATTTGTTAAATATTTCTGGATGCACAGTACAAACATGGGTAATTCATGTAGGATTTATGATTTCAAAAAAAATTTATGAGAAGTTAAGCAAGATAAAGTTGATTATACCATATATTTGAGAGACTTTACAAATATTGGAACAATCACAGACAAAATTCTTCAAAATATCCAAAATATTCCTTCAACCAGAAGGTGTGTATCAATGGAGGCCTAGAGATGCACGATTTCATACACTCTTCAAGAAATCAACACAAAGGATCGTGTTCAAGACTCAATTAAATGTTGGAAATACCTGATGAGTCGTGCCTAAGATACAATCATAGGATAAAAAAAAATATTTGTCAACACAGTGAAAGTAAAGTGATTTTAAATTGTTTATATTTCATTACAAGATGAAAGCTCTGCTAACAATGAAATTGGAAATACCACAATACTACCATGTGGATAATATCTTGTGTGATTCAGAGGGATTTTAACATAAGATTGTAATAGGAACATGAAAAACTATTTCAAAACATTCTGAAATAAAAGAAAACACAATTATGCTCATGATCAACACAAATTCATTCAAGGTTCACTAGATTCATCAGTAGGGGAAAGTTTCTTCAATAACCTCAGAGCTTCTCAATGGTTATACACTTACAACCATCTTGACATGACTGAATCTACATACACAAGGAAATAAAAAAGTTTCTCAGATAGTCTCTCAAGAGAATGGTTTTTCTCAAAATTTCTCAGAAAAATTAACCTCCTTTATGCAAGAGTATTCTCATTAAATTTATACAATTTCACTCGCACACTTATCCCAAATTTTCACCCCAAAAGTCCAAATCTTCAAGATAATATTCCTCTTTACAACATATCGTTTAATCATGTTTATTCTATTGAAAATATATTAGTTTCTATTGCTATGTGGATAAATCATGAACTGGTTATGTTTCTTAGTTCCTCAACTATGATTGGGATGCCATGTCATAACTTTTGATAGTCTTTTTAATCATTCTTTTAATTTTGTTTAAGAAATCCCCTTTTTAATAATTCGTAGGTGGTTCCATATGGCTTGAGAAGCAATCCTTTTCACCTTCAATAATACACCTTGAGGAACAGATACTTGCATTCATGCCTCTCAGAAATGAGTGTCCTCACATGGATTATACCACATATCTACTCTGCCAGCTTGAGTCAGCCAAGTGTAAAGAGGAGCCAGCAGAAGCCTCCATGTGTCTCCTTGGTGCAACTGTAAATGTGAATCTTAGAGGTAGGTTCCAAAATGAGTGCAGACCCTCCACGTATTCAGAGCCCAAGAGAGTTGCACCAGTCACTGAAAATTCCGAGCATGGGAAGGTCTAGTGGAAGTTTCCACGGGTCTATTTGGCGCAACTTCAAAGATGAATTCTAGAGGTGGAACCTCAAACGAGTGCAAGATATCCATGTTCCCTAGGCCCAAGAAAGTCACTTCGGCCATTGATAAAGTCGCAGCATAAAGAGGACCCAACGGAATCCTCATGTGTCTCTTCGGCACACTTTTGATAAGGTGCCCAAACTCGGAGACCCCAAAGAAGCACGGGCTCTCCATGTGTCTCAGGCCCAGAAAATATGTACTGGTCATTGAAATTTTTAAGAAACAGTGGAAAGTGGCACATGCCTAGGGTATGAGAAAGTTGCATCAGCCGCTTGAAAATTCTAAGCATGGGAAAATCTAGCAGAAACCTCCACGTCTTTTCGATGCTCTTTCAAAAGTAAAATTCAGGGGTGATTCCCCAAACAAGTGCATGCCCTCCACGTGGAAACAATATTTGTTGAGGGGGGCCTTGGGGGACCTTTTACATTTTATGCCACTCAGAAGAATTGTGTGCTTTTAAACATTCTAGTCATCCCACACGTCTTCAATATAATTTTAACACGTGGCTTTCCTAGGGTGTTGGTGGAGTCGCAGCTTATTTTTACACCTTTTTCCCTTTTCAAAACAAATCCAAAAATTCTAGAATACCTTCAGTGACCCACCTTCCCTTCTTTGATGTAAACTCAACATGTGGCTTTATCTGGGCACTTGCAGGGTCGCGCTTCACTTTTATACCTTACTCCTTTTTTCGAAACAAGGCTAAAAGTGTCAAAGTTTGCTAGTGACCCACCTCCCCGATTTTAACTTTAAAATTGCCACATGTCTATTTGTGGGCTCTAGGCATTCCTTTAACACTTTTACACCTTCCATCATAATGCCTCAAAATTCCAAAAGGACCCTCCTTCCCAAAATCACTCGCTTTATGAAACATGTACATCTTCAAGGTCAAACTAGGAAATTTGCTTCACCAGTTCATATTGTTGAATAGCCAATTAGAAATTACTAGGACCATGGGACTAATTTGGCATTTTTTACAATTGTGACAAAAGTGACAAGTTCACCAAATAGACCCGTCATGCCGCATCCAGTTAAATATGACTATGTGTCCGTGGATGCTAGGATAAAAATAACAAAGAAGGAATGACCATGGAAAATAAAAGAAGGGGAAAACCCATCATCTAATACCAAACAACCAACTGGTATGCATAGAAGGAGAAACTAAAACCGACATAAAGCTCAAAGTGATTCATGCTCATAGAAAAATGTTTAATGACGAAAACTTGATAGATATAAAAATTCATGCATCCACATAAGAAGACAGTGATTAACTCAAGCCACACAGACTTAAAAACTAACTGGTCTAAAAGGGGAGAGGTTAAAACTGAGCACCAAGACCGGCTCTGAATCGCAGATGGGAAATCTCAGTGAGTGCCACAAGAATAACATAATAAAAACCCTAGACCATGTGCCAAAAACTCCATTGGGCCACAAAGTCAGGAACTAACCTCTAAAACAAAGAAACCATAACCAAACCTCCCAAGATCGAACTGAGAAACCAACAAGAACTGATCATCAGGGACTAGGAGAAACCAAAACAAAAAAATGTGAAAACAGAACAAAAACAAAAGACTATACACTGTACAATGATGTGTACCTTGATTATGAGAAATCAATCAAGGAAATTTTTCAAGTTCCTACCATTAATAGGCAACTCAAGCAATTCCCCATCTAAGTCTTTTAAGAAGAAGGTATGTTCATCAATTCTAATGTTAATGGAATAAGGGCCCATCCACAATGCATCAAAATTTCCATGTGTTCCCTTATCCTTGTGCCTATTATCCCACAATAGCACAAGATCTCCCATAATGAAAGCTCTTGGAGTCACTTTCTTATCAAACAACTTCTTCAATTTGTCTATAAATTTTACATGCCTCTGATGGGATGCCCTTATTTCTTCATCTAACTCAACAATCTAATTTATGTTAGCATCATAAGGACTAACCTCTTGATCTTCCAAATGTTGAAGAAATTGAAATGAAGACAATTGCATATGCAGGGCCAGGAGAGCTTGAGTTCCATACACCAACTCAAATGGAATTTTTATAGTATCTCGTTTAACAGTGATTTGATCAACCCAAATAGAAAACTTCAACTGCTCACCCCACTTCTTTTTGTTCAACTCCAAAGTTCTTCTAATTATCTTCAACATATTTTTATTGTTGGAATTTGCTTGTCCATTTCCTTGGGGATTATAATTAGAGGCATATGTCAAATTGATCCAATATTTGTGGCACATAGACACCAAAGGTTTATCTCGAAAGCTCATGGAATTATCAACAACTATTTTGGCAGGTACCCCAAATTTGCAAATGATATAATTTAGGATAAAATCCATGACAATTTTTTGAGTTTCCTTCTTGGTGGGGATTGCCTCCACCCATTTAGTGAAGTAATTTGTGGCCACTAGTATCCACTTATGGTTTGCACTGGAGGGATCAGAAATATCCCCAATAAAATCCCTTCCCCATTTCCTAAATGGGGCTTCAACTAATACATGCTACAAAGGAAGGGATCCTAAAGCTTTTAGTCTTCCAGAAAAGTGTTGGCAACTTTCACATGTCCTTACCATCAGAGTTGTATCTTTGAAAATATTTGGCCGCCAATAACCAGCCCTTAAGATATTATGGGCTATTACTCTCCCTATAAAATGAACTCCACAAACTCCTCCATGGAGTTCAGTAATTATTTTATGGGCTTCATCTTCAGTAATGCATCTTAAGAGAACTCCCTCAGGGTTCTTCCAAGCTAATCCAAAATCAGTAATGACATATTTTTGGGAAGCTAACTGAAGTGCTCTTTTCTTGATTCTTTCTTCAAATGTACTCAAGGGATTGCTATAGATGTTTGAGATAAAAAATGATTTCCTTGTACCATTCAGAATTTATCAATTTTTCAAGGACATTCAGCCTTTCTTCTTCAACTTCATTTACCTCAATTGTCTGTATATTGATTTCTTCCATAAGTTTTTCTAGGCCCAAACCTCTGACCAATTATGTTGTTTGGATATCCATATAATACTCTTGTAATTTTTTTACCCATCAACATCTCTTGCTTGAAACCTCCATTTCTGATAGGATATCTTTCAACATGGTGTGGGGAACATAAGCAATGATTTTGGAACTCAAAATATATGGCCTGAAGACCTTTGTTTCTTTTACCAAAGAAAATATCTTCTTCTCCATGATAGTATATTTTATGTCAGCTCCTTGTAATGCCTTACTGAAAAAGGCAATTGGTCTTTCAGCTCCCTCATCATCCTTCTGCAACAATACAGATGCAATTGTACTTCTTTGAAGAAAAGAGAAAACATTTGGAAAGCCTTCTTATAATCTTGAGCTACTAAAATAGGGGCATTCTTTAATGCTTCTTTGATCCCACCAAAATATTGGATAGTTGCTTCTTCCAATTTGATACTTTGATCTTTCTTTAGCATGTTAGTGATTGGGATAGTTAGTTCAGCAAAGTTGGAGATAAATCTCCTAATAAAATTAATCTTCCCAAAAAAGGATTTAATTCCATTCTTGGTTCTTGGAATAGGGAATTTTCTGATGGCTTCTACCTTCTCATGATCAATCATGACCCCTTCCTTTGACACAATGTGTCTAAGCAATTTGCTTTATGAACTCTAAAGTGTCACTTCTTGGGATTTAGTGAAATACCATACTCCCTGCATCTTAACAACATTTTTTCTAAGTGTTGCAGGTGGTCACTCCTATTTTCCTATAGAAAAGATTGTCACATCATCCTGATATACGGTAAATGAAATCATTACATATAGCCAGAGAAAGCTACATCCATTTCTCTTTAGAAATGTGGCTCCAGCATTCATTAGGACTAAAAGGCAATTCTGACATATACATATGTTCCCTAAGGAGTGGTAAAGGTAGTCTTGATTCATTCTAATTCCTTCACAACTACCTGGTTATATCCAGAAAAACCATCTAAGGTGGATAACAATTCCGAAACAGTAACCAATTGTAGCATATTTTCCATATTTGGCAGAGGGTAGTTATTCTTCTTTGATGCTCTATTCAGGTTTCTAAAGTCCACACATAGCCTTATATCTTCATTCTTCTTTCTGAAATGTACCAAGTTTTCAACCCATGATGAGTACCTTATGGGCTATATGATTCCTCCATCCCTCAAATTTTTCAACTCTTCTTGCATCTTTGAGGAAAGGAGTGGATTAATTGGTCTTTTCTTCTACCTAAATGGTTTGGAATTAGCTTCCAGGGGTATTTCATTTTTAAAAAGGTCTTCCCTGTATGCTTTCAGTTCTAGATATGACCAAGCCAAGAAGTCTTGGTACTTTTTTAACAATTGGACATATGACTGCTTTTCTTCTATGTTTAAGTTATTGCCTAGCCATATTCTCCTAGGTTATATTGTTCAACATTTTTCGAGGCTGACATATTTCTATTAACAATGTGGTCAGCATTATCAAAATTTGATTCCAATGCAACCAAACCTCTCTGTATAGTATTGGTTTTCAATTGGATAATGTCTTTACCAAATAGGATCTCTTTTCCATTATTTACACAAACCATTGGTTCCCAATCCATACTTTGATTGGAAAATTTTTCTTTATTTTGCAAAAACCTTTGGAACTAGGAATCATCTTCAAAAACTTGCTAATGCTTGATATTATCAGGTTCAGAAGGCCTAGTCAATATTTTAATATCATATTCAGAATAGGGGGATAATGTACAGTTCTCAAACCTAGATCCCAATACTACCAATTTGTCTACTACATTTGTATACTTCCTATCATGATGTATTATATTGAAAGAATAAAATACTTCAATGAAGTCCCAAACAATATGATTATATTGCTTCATTCTTTGATTTTTTGTAGCATACAACTTTCTGACTTGTTTGAATATCAACTCTAAATCTCCTTTAATAACAATGTCTCTAATACCATATTTCCATGCAATCCCTAGACCCAAGAGCAGTGCTTCATACTCAACAATATTGTTTGCACACTCAAAATTGAGTTTAAAATAAAATTTAAACTCCTCTTGGCTTGGAGATATCAAGACAACACCAACGCCATTACAAGATTTAGAATAAGCCCCATCAAACATCATGTTCCAAGGAGTACCAACCTGCTTAAGATACTTGCACTCATCAAATTTATGCTCCTTACAATTAGCATAGCCCACAAAGTTACCAACATCGACATCTATGTATAATACTTCATAAGAAGCATTGTTAGGATCCTGAATGATATGCAAAATTTTCTTCGCACCATACAACTTCACAAGGTTCCCCTTAATTGGTATGGTTACAAATGACATGTCCATTTGTACGCATCCACCTACACTAGCTGCCCATTTTCTAGACAATAACATCCCCCACTTGGCAGGATAGTCCACAATAACCACATTCATGGTTAATCATTTTCATGGATTAGCTACTAGTTGCACTACCATTCATTTGACATAGCCAATTACTGACACTTCTCTTGAATCCATAACAGTAAATTTCCCAAAAGCTATTGTTACCTTGATATTTAACTCATTCACTACCTCAAGAGGCATTACATTACATGAGGCTCTTCAATCAAACATGTAGTTATGTACTAGCCTATCTTTAGTAATGAAAGTGGTAAAAAATGGTCAGCATCCAAATGAGATTCAACTAGAGAAGTCCCAAAATATACCTTAGATGATTCACCTAGTTCCTCCAATGTTTGTGGTATTTCTAATTCTGCAATAATAGGAGGAATCTGTACATTATTAAAACTTTTCCCATCAGTAATATTTTCTTCCTTAAATCCCAAATATTCGAATGCCATTTTTCTATGGTCAGAGATCCTAAGTAATTCAACAATGGGAACAGTGACCTTGATCTGACTCAGGATTTGGGCTATGTCACAGGGAACATATTTGGGTAGGGCAGTATTAAGAGGGAGATTCACCACTTCCTCTGATAGTATAGTGGTTTTCAAAGTCTGGCCATGGGTAGGAACATAGGTTTTGTTTGGGGTAGTTAGGCCTTTACCAGATGTATCTTTTTTAGGGATTTCCCTCGGGATATTGGTAAGAAATGGAACTTTTATCTTGGTTTTTGGCCCTCCCCTTTTGACAACCTTACTTTTGGTGTTATATTCTTTCTCATGGGTGACTACTACATTCATCAACAATTGCATGTCCTCTTCGGAAGGGATCCCTCCATCATACTTTTTAATCATCAAAGCCCTTAACTATTCAAAATCATAATCAGGCATATCAAATGCTTGCACCATATCAATTTCAAAAGTATTAATAGGAGGAAGAGGTAATACCTAGTGAACACAATCCCAGAAGTTTTCAATAGTTTTGAAAGTTATTAATTCAGTTGATGTTGCCCCCTTCCATGATTTTGTAGGGAATTCCACATGCACACATCATCATATGTCTCATCATCAAGGTAAATTTTGATAACATGCATCAAATTCTTTAGTCCCAAGCAATTATATTGATTCAGGGTGAAAAGTCATGTTTCTAGGGTCCCCTCATATTTTTCTAACTCCCCTGTCCAAGTAGAAGAGAGAAAGTTCTGAGGAAAGGTAAGAAAAATTGCAAAAAAAAACAGGCTCGGGCCAGAAAAAATTGCGAAAAATGGCTAAGTCTTAGTCCTCGCAACAGTCGGGACATGAGGGACATCTGGGCGCGAACCGGCCGAAAGGCCGCCAGGCGGTCTGCGCAGCATTTGGGACATTTGGGACAAAGGGACGCGCGGGACGCGGAAATCCGAACTGGCCGAAAAATGGAAAAAATTGACTAACTGTTGAAACAGGCAGTCTGGGACATCTGGGCAGTTAGTACGCGGAGGATGCAAGTCGGCCGAAAAGACTTAAGGCAGCCCGGAACAGTTGGGCCGAAGGTACGCGAAGTACGCGAACCGGCCGGATCGGCCGAAATGAGAACTTTCGTACCGGGACAGTTGGGACAAAAGGGCGCGAACCGGCCGAACCGGGCGAATCGGGAAAATTTGTCCCAAACAGTCCGGGACAGTTGGGACGAGAGTACGCGAACCGGCCGGTTCGGCCGAAACAGGGAACTTCAGCACTGGGACAAATGGGACAAAGGGACGCGCGGGACGCGGATAGCCGAAGGAGCCGAAAGCCAATCAGATCACGCCACGTGTCACCAGCAGAAAAGGGACATGGAAGCCCATTTCGGGCGGTTCAGAAGAATTTGTCCCGTGCAGCACTGGGACAAGTGGGACAAAGGGACGCGTGGGACGCGAAAAGCCGAAGCGGCCGAAGGCAGAGAAGAAAAGTCAACGTTTGGTCCGTGAAACTTCAAACGGCCATAACTTTTGACTCCGAGCTCCGATTTTCACAAAATTGGACTTTCTGGAACGAGCACGAGTCCTCTACGCCACAAAAACTGGATTTCTTATTTTTAATGAGGGTAATATATTTAAATGAAAGGAAACATATTCGGCTCCAGTCAGTTAATGCTCATTCCCGTCAAATGACAGAAAACGCCTGCCAGACCCAAAATAGCTGCCCGCACTCAGAAGGCCATAACTTTTGCATTTCTCAACGAAATCGCACAAAATTGGTACCGTTGGAATCGTGGCTCCGAGCCCGATGCACAGAAATCAAGAAATTCCAGATTTGATCAGAAATTGATTGAGTTTTTTAAGAAAACGTGGCCGGGTTCAGAACAGTGTTTTATTTGGTAGTTGGGAGTGCAATTAAGAGGCATGGTCATCATTCTTTCTCTGCTGCAGCACATGGGACAGTATGGGGAGCCTTTTGCAAGTAATATACAATCATTTCACTCAATTTAATGCCTCTTACAGGTGGTTGAAGGACAGATTTCGGGATTTCCATTTTCCCTTCTCTTCTCCTTCTCATTTTTTCTATAAATTGGAGTGTTGGGCTCATTGTAAAGGAGAGAGTTTTTGGGTAGCAAAGCTCTGCCAAAATTGCTTTGTGAAGCCAGTGTGTTGCAGGCCCTTGTAGTGGACTCCTTGCATGGTGATCCAGGCCCTTATCTTGTAATAGATTGAACTGTGCATATCATGAAGCAATAAAATACCAGTTTGTGGATGTATCTTCCCCTGCTGTGTTTTCTTGCATTCTTCTTGCCCCTTTAATCTTTCTATAAGAATATTGTGTCTATTTATTATGTTCTTGCAGGGATTCATTATCATTGTGTATGCTTGGAATATTGTTGTGAATGCATTTTGCTAGATTATGGTGAACTGTCATCACCTCTTCTAGTGTGCACTTTGCCTCTGTATTTCACACATTTGGAGACTACTCTCACACCCTCCTTTTCTGGTGTATCACCGCTTTAGTGTAGGCTTTCATTTTATGCATTCTCTCTTCCTGGTCCCTTGGAAATTTAGATTAGAATAGTTAGCTTATCCTGCATTAGAGTAGATTGTGGCAGGTAGTTTAGGAGCAAGAACCAGCTTTCTCTGGAGGTCTATCTCAAGTAGCAAGTCCCACAACTTGGAGATAGTACCCATGTTATCCAATCACACCGTGAGTTCAAGTCTATGCACTTGTATAAACATAAGGGTGCTGTGATTCGGTGATAACAGTTCTGGCAACCCCGGTGGGACCTTAGAGGTCTTCACTTTCATTGCAACAAGATTGATGTGCACTTGTTGTAAGTTCCAGCTTTGAAGGAGCTTTAAAATCGCACATCTGGCGACTCCAAAAGAGGCATAATCCGCTGGTTTCAGCAGTCCAAGCCTGGCAAATTTATGAGAAGAATACAGACCAGATCAAGAACTAGGGAGGAAGGATTGTTTGTTTATCTGCATCTATCTCCAGGTAGAGAAAGAAGGGGAAGAAGAGCTCAAAGATCTCCATCTCCACCTAATCGGACTTTGTCTACACCTCCACCTGGTAGACCTTTTCTCGCATCAACAAGGGTTCTCAGGCCAATCAGAATGGCGCAACCACTAAATCCCTTTGTCAATTTCACTGGCAGCAGCCCACTTGCCCTCAATGCACAGAATCCAGTTCCAATTGCAGCATTGAAGAACATTCCATTTTTCACTGGAGAAAATCATACCACTCCTGGTGATCATGTCAAAGACATTGCTAACGTCTGTGCAATCCATGAGATAAATGAAATGGATGTGGCTGTCAAATTGCTGGCATCTTCGTTCAAAGGGAAGGCATTGCAATGGTTTAGGAGCCTTACAGCTGGTTCTATCACAAATTGGAATCAGTTGTGCATAGTTCTCCATGAGCAGTTTGGAGAGAAGGGAGACAACTTGTCTCTACTAGAACAATTGACAACTATCAAGAGAGCCCCCAACGAGCAGCTGACTGACTTCAACTTCAGATTTCAAAGGTCTTGGGATAGGATTCCAGTGGCAGTCAGGCCAACAGCAGAAGGTGCTTTTCTATATTACCTTAAAGCTTTGAATTCTGATATTTCTATGTTAATTCAATCTATGGGAGGCACAACCTTACCTGCTGCTTATAGCATTGCCATTAGGGCTGAAAACTGTCTTATTCAAGCTGGTAAACTGGCTCCTAGGCCTCCCATGCCCTTGTATCCGAACTTAGAAAATCCAAGCACTAGTCAAGCACCCACTTTGGCTCCTATTCCCACTCCTAGAAATCAAAGTTCAAATGAGACTTCTACCTCATCCTCTAATGCTTCAAACGAACTCCAAGAGGTCATGAAACAATTGCAAAATTTGGGAAATGAGCTGGTTACTATCAAAAGACAGCAAGCTCAAAGTGCTAGACCGTATCAGCCTCAAGCTCAGCCTAACAGGCAACCATATCAACCTCAAAGACCACCCAATCCAGCTGCAAATCAGAATCAAGCAAGGCCTCCCGCTAATAGACCATTTCAGCCCTATAACCCCAATGTTACATCTGCATCCAGAGCTTTGGTGCCAGTCCAAAATAACATGGCCCAAGAATATGATTGGTGTTTCCCGTGCAGTCAGCCACATAACCAATCAATGTGCTTTAACGGTGCATTAAATCAGGCTCTAATGGTGCAAACCATTGGTGGGTCGCAAGAGTCCAGCCACGAAGAAGACCAGCAGCAAGGGGCACCTCAGCAAGGAACATCTCCGAACGAAACTACTCTTGTCAATTGGCAGGCTGAAGATTTCTGTGGTATGAATCAAATACCCTCTCAAAGTGTTGCAGCCAACACAAGGTCAAAGAGGAGAAATTTGGGTGAAGAACATCCATTGGCTTCGAGTAATCCACAACCTTCTACCACTCCACAAGCCGCTGGCAAACAAACTGTAGTTCCAAACATGCAAGGAGCATCCAAACCAGCTCCTAAACCAACTCAGATGCCAGCTGCTGCCGTTCATTTGCAAGGAATGAATGTGCAGGCCAAGGGACAGCAGAGGGATACTTCATCTCCATTCAGTATCATTGATCAGATGAAGAAGACAAATGTAAACATATCAATGTGGGAATCACTATCCATCCCAGGCCAAAGAGATTTGCTACAAGCTGCCATGAAGGACTGGTCAACTTCAAATCAACAGGTCCAGATGCAAGAGAAGGTACTCACAAATGCTGCCCAGCCTGAAGGAAATCATGGAGGACAGCAAGGTAAAATGTTGAAGCCCCCTCCATTTTATGTTTCATTGATCATAGGAGATAGGTTGGTACATAATTGCATGATTGACTCTGGGGCCAGTAGTTCAGTAATGCCCAAGCAAATAGCTGATCAGCTAGGACTCCAATATGAAGTCATCTCCAAGGGTGTAGTGCAATTAGATGGGACAGCAGTGACAACGGTTGGAGTAATCAAAGGATTGAGCCTCACACTGCACGCATGTCCCAACGTAATAGTGTTACAAGATGTGTCAGTCATAGACCTACCACCACTCTTTGCATTGTGCTTGTCAAGAGACTTCACTGCTAAAATTGGAGGCTATCTTTCGGCGGATTGGTCACACATGTTGTTCAGAACAAGATATGGAACCAAAGCCACAATCAGGTCTGAACCTATTGCGAACTTTCACATTGAGCCTTACACTCCAAGCCAAATCAATACCAACTGTTCAGCGTTTGATCAAGAAGATTATCCAAGCACTGATGAAGCTGACACCAAGGTTGGAAGCATCCCAGATTTGACTCTTGATGAATGGGCAAGCAAGGTGCATGCTTTTGATCCCTATCAAGAAATAGAAGAATCCGAGCTAGGAGTTTATTGTTTACATGAAGAGAATCAACCTCTCCCCAGCATCACCAAGCCAGATCATAAAGACACGAATGAAGTATGGCAATTGTTCTTTGATGGGTCAAGGAGTAGACAAGGTGCAGGAGGAGGAGCTATGCTCATTTCACCGCAAGGTATAAGGTATTACTCAGCCTTCCGTTTCCAGTTTTCCTGTTCAAACAACACAGCTGAGTATGAAGCCTTAATTCATGGACTGCACTGGGCAAAGAAGAAATGCATCAGGAATTTACAAGTATTTGGTGATAGTGAGCTGATCGTAAACCAAGTCAAAGGAAAAAATGCTGCCAAAAATGATCTGTTGAAGAACTACAAAAATCGGGTATGGGATCTTATTGAAGATTTTGAAGCTTTTAGCATCAAATCCATCCCAAGAAAAAAGAATGAAGCCGCTGACAGGCTGGCAGCAATTGGGGCTGCGTTTGATGTTGTAGAAAGTATCAGAAGTGAAAAATCTCAGCCTCATATCAAAGTGGTTGTGAGACCAGCTGTTCCGGATAACAACACAAGTTGGCAAGTCTTCGAGAATGATCAGCAAATTGTCAATTTCCTACAAGAAGAAGCTGAGTTCTCCGCCAGAAATCAAGACAAGCTGGAGCAGCAGTATGGTGACCAAGTGGTGCAGCTGAGGACTAACAAATTGCCAAAAGGCCTCATAACCTTGGAGTCAATCTTCAACCCGAATGATCAGTTCCGGAAGGAGAAAGCGAACATTCAAGTAAAGGGTGAAGATTCAGAACCTATCTTAGTAGATGAAGGCAAGACATTGCAAATTGGCAAAGTAAGTACTCCACAAGAGAAATCTAATTTTGTTCAGCTTTGTCAAGAATTCCCAGATGTCTTCGCTTGGACTTACAAAGATTTAAGAGGTTTCAATCCAAAGTTGGCACAACATACTATTGAGTTGGATCCAAAATCCAAGCCTATCAGGAAAAAGCAAAGGCCAGTAAATCCTCATATCGAGCCTCTCATGAGAAAAGAGTTAAGCAAGCTCATTGAGGCCAACATCATCTTCCCCCATCAAACACTCAAGTTGGGTTGCAAACTTGGTGCCGGTAAGAAAGAGAAATGGAGAAATAAGATTGTGTGTGGACTTTCGCGATCTAAATAGAGCATCACTCAAAGATCATTATCCGCTTCCATCAATGGAACAAATATTGCAGGTTGTAGCTGGTTCAGAAAGGTTTTCATTGCTAGATGGATATTCAGGCTATAATCAGATAATGGTAAAAGAAGAAGATCAATTCAAGACGGCCTTCACTACAAAATGGGGCACGTATGCTTACAAGAAGATGCCATTTGGACTGTCAAATGCCGGAGCAACATTTCAGCGAGCTATGGATATGGCATTCAAAGGCTTAATCAACAATATAGTGCTGGTATACCTAGATGATATCACTGTCTTCTCAAAGAATGCAGCAGACCATCTCTTTCACCTCAGACAAGTGTTTCAGAGGTGTAGAAGGTTCGGAGTGTCATTGAATCCAAAGAAGTGTATATTCTTGGCACACGAAGGCAAATTGTTGGGCCACATTGTCTCTAGGGAAGGGCTAACAATTGATCCTGAAAGGGTTGAAGCCATCCGAACGCTTCCATTGCCACACCACAAGAAATCTCTCCAAAGCTTCTTAGGAAGGATAAACTTTGTCCGCAGATTTGTGCCTAATTTTGCCACTCTTGTGAAGCCTCTAACTATGATGTTGAAGAAGAGTCTGGCATTCAAATGGACAGCAGAAGGCAAAGAGAGTTTTGAAAACATCAAGCATGCAATATCACAAGCTCCAACTCTTATCAACCCAGACTTTTCAAAGGACTTCATGTTGTATGCATTTGGAGGATCAGACACAATCTCAGCTATCTTGACACAGCTGAATAGAGAAGGTTCAGAACAGCCCATAGCATTCTTCAGTCAAACCTTGGAAGATTACGAAATAAAGTATTCTTTCATCGAAAAGCATGTCCTTGCTGTCATCAGGAGCTTGAAGAAGTTCAGACATTTGGTCTCAAACAATAAGATTCAACTGCTGGTGTCTCATGCTGGTGTCAAGGACTTCCTCCTAAACAAGGATTTAAATGAGAAGAGAGCAGGTTGGATCACTCGGGTGATGGAATATGATATTGAAATCAAAGTGACCAAGCTAGTTCGTGGCAAAGGCTTGTGTGAGCAGCTCGCTTCCAAACAACCAGACGAGTCAAAAAGTGAAGAGGATGTTGTCTTGCTACTACAGAATGATCAAGAACAACCAGCTGATGATGCACCCATCCCATGTTGGACTCAAGACTTGGTGCATTACCTCCAGACAGGCTTGTGCCCTCCAGAAGTGAGCAAAGCAAAGAGGAGATACTTCAGATTACAAGCCATTCCATATGTGCTTGTTGATGGAGTTTTGTTTAAAAAGGACATCAATGGAGTTCTATTAAGATGCATTGGAACAGGTCAAGTTGAGAAGATCCTACACGAGTTCCATGACGGGGAAGCAGGAGGCCACTTTGCTCCGCGAGTGACAGCTCTCAAAATCATGAAAGCTGGTTACTATTGGCCTACTGTGTTCAATGATTGCTACTCATGGGTCAAGAAATGCAAGAAATGTGCATTCTTCACAGGGAAAGAAAGGTTAGCAGCGCTGCCCCTTCGTCTAATTTCAGTAAATCAGCCATTCATGCAATGGGGATTGGACTTCATTGGGGTTATCAATCCCAATTCAAGTCAAGGCCACAAGTGGATACTTACAGCAACAGACTATTTCACCAAGTGGACTGAAGCAGTGGCACTCAGGGAGGAAAATGAATCTAATATCTTAGATTTCTATGAAGGGATAGTCACGAGGTTTGGTGCCCCTGCCACTATCATATCAGACAATGCATTGGCATTCCTTGGCACAAAGATCACTGAATGGGCTGTCAAGAATTGTGTGTATCTCAGCACTTCATCGAACTATTACCCTCAAGGTAATGGCCAAGCCGAGTCTACAAACAAGAACCTACTAAGAATCATCAGAAGGACTCTGGATGAAAATCAAAGAACTTGGCACGCAAAGCTCAAATCAGCCCTATGGGCTGATAGGATCACACCCAAGAGGTCTACAGGAAGCTCTCCATACAAGCTTGTGTACGGGAAAGAAGCAGTTCTACCTATATCACTTGAGTTGCCAGCATTGGAGCTCATGAAACAGTTGGAACTAGCTGAGTTTGAACCTATGGAAATCAGGTATGCAGAGCTGATGGAATTAGAAGAGACAAGAGAGCACGCAATGCAGACCATAGAAAAGGATAAAGCATTGGTCAAAAAGAGTTTTGACAAGAAAGCTAAGGCCAGGATATTGCAAACTGGAGATTTGGTACTGAAGTGGGATGCTGATCGTGCAAAACCAGGAAAGCACTCCAAGTTTGATGCCATCTGGAGTGGCCCATACATGATCATTGAATGCAAAGGTAGCAATGCTTTCCGACTGGCTAAGTTGGATGGTGAAGAATTGCAGATTCCGGTCAATGGGATCTATCTCAAACGTTGCTACTAGAAAGATAGATTTTCACCCTTGTAAATATTAATTTAGAATTTCCATTCCTCTAAGTGCTTATGCACATTGTACTGCTGTTAGAGTAGTTTTTATTTCCCTAAGTGCTTGTGCACATGTCCTATTGCTTCTAGTATGTGCATGTTTGCAGTTCATCAAGCTCCTGGAAAAGAATTGCAGCCACAGGAAAACCAGCTCAACGAATGTTTCAATGGCTCAAGGACACAGGTTTTCAAATTTCAGATCAGCTGAGAGGTTATCAAACAGACTCCATGCCCAATGGATTGCTACAAGCAGCTGGCCGTTCTACCTAGCAGGCAGGTACCCCGCTGAGTCGCCAAATTGTTATCCAAAATTCACCCCCAAGGTAAATTTTGATAACATGCATCAAATTCTTTAGTCCCAAGCAATTATATTGATTCAGGGTGAAAAGTCATGTTTCTAGGGTCCCCTCATATTTTTCTAACTCCCCTGTCCAAGTAGAAGAGAGAAAGTTCTGAGGAAAGGTAAGAAAAATTGCAAAAAAAACAGGCTCTGGCCAAAAAAAAAAAATTGCAAAAAATGGCTAAGTCTTAGTCCCCGGGACAGTCGGGACATGAGGGACATCTGGGCGCGAACCGGCCGAAAGGCCGCCAGGCGGTCTACGCAGCATTTGGGACATTTGGGACAAAGGGACGCGCGGGACGCGGAAATCCGAACTGGCCGAAAAATGGAAAAAATTGACTAACTGTTGAAACAGGCAGTCTGGGACATCTGGGCAGTTAGTACGCGGAGGATGCAAGTCGGCCTGAAAAGACTTAAGGCAGCCTGGAACAGTTGGGCTGAAGGTACGTGAAGTACACGAACCGGCCGGATCGGCCGAAATGAGAACTTTCGTACCGGGACAGTTGGGACAAAAGGGCGCGAACCGGCCGAACCGGGCGAATCGGGAAAATTTGTCCCAAACAGTCTGGGACAGTTGGGACGAGAGTACGTGAACCAGCCGGTTCGGCTGAAACAGGGAACTTCAGCACTGGGACAAATGGGACAAAGGGACGCGCGGGACGCGGATAGCCGAAGGAGCCGAAAGCCAATCAGATCACGCCACGTGTCACCGGCAGAAAAGGGACATGGAAGCCCATTTCGGGCGGTTCGGAAGAATTTTTCCCACGCAGCACTAGGACATTTGGGACAAAGGGACGCGTGGGACGCGAAAAGCCGAAGCGGCCGAAGGCAGAGAAGAAAAGTCAACGTTTGGCCCGTGAAACTTCAAACGGCCATAACTTTTGACTCCGAGCTCCGATTTTCACAAAATTGGACTTTCTGGAACGAGCACGACGTCCTCTACGCCACAAAAACTGGATTTCTTATTTTTAATGAGGGTAGATATATTTAATGAAAGGAAACATATTCGGCTCCAGTCAGTTAATGCTCATTCCCGTCAAATGACAGAAAACGCCTGCCAGGCCCAAAATAGCTGCCCGCACTCAGAAGGCCATAAATTTTGCATTTCTCAACGAAATCACACAAAATTGGTACCGTTGGAATCGTGGTTCCGAGCCCGATGCACAGCAATCAAGAAATTCTAGATTTGATCAGAAATTGATTGAGTTTTTTAAGAAAACGTGGCCGGGTTCAGAACAGTGTTTTATTTGGTAGTTGGGAGTGCAATTAAGAGGCATGGTCATCATTCTTTCTCTGCTGCAGCACATGGGACAGTATGGGGAGCCTTTTGCAAGTAATATATAATCATTTCACTCAATTTAATGCCTCTTACAGGTGGTTGAAGGACAGATTTCGGGATTTCCATTTTCCCTTCTCTTTTCCTTCTCATTTTTTCTATAAATTGGAGTGTTGGGCTCATTGTAAAGGGAGAGTTTTTGGGTAGCAAAGCTCTGCCAAAATTGCTTTGTGAAGCCAGTGTGTTGCAGGCCCTTGTAGTGGACTCCTTGCATGGTGATCCAGGCCCTTATCTTGTAATAGATTGAACTGTGCATATCATGAAGCAATAAAATACCAGTTTGTGGATGTATCTTCCCCTGCTGTGTTTTCTTGCATTCTTCTTGCCCCTTTAATCTTTCTATAAGAATATTGTGTCTATTATTATGTTCTTGCAGGGATTCATTATCATTGTGTATGCTTGGAATATTGTTGTGAATGCATTTTGCTAGATTATGGTGAACTGTCATCACCTCTTCTAGTGTGCACTTTGCCTCTGTATTTCACACATTTGGAGACTACTCTCACATCCTCCTTTTCTGGTGTATCACCGCTTTAGTGTAGGCTTTCATTTTATGCATTCTCTTTCCCTGGTCCCTTGGAAATTTAGATTAGAACAGTTAGCTTATCCTGCATTAGAGTAGATTGTGGCAGGTAGTTTAGGAGCAAGAACCAGCTTTCTCTGGAGGTCTATCTCAAGTAGCAAGTCCCACAACTTGGAGATAGTACCCATGTTATCCAATCACACTGTGAGTTCAAGTATATGCACAAAAGTGCTGTGATTCGGTGATAACAGGAACTTTTTCCTATCCCTTTTTCTACTCTTATCAGTTTATAAGATATCTCTTTAACTGCTCCACCCAAATTTTTTACAAACTCTTCTAGATCCACAACTTTGTTTGATTAAGGCCTCTCCGGATTGATTAACTTAACACCCTCTCTCTTAGGAGGCTTTCCACTTGATTTGATGTTATTTTCTATTTGTAATGCCATGGTGAAATCCCACCTCAATGTTCCCGAGTTCTTATCTCTCAAGTAATAAGAAGCCTATTTATCAAAAGTGTCAGAATAGTTTATCAAATGGGACTCGTCACTTAGCCTTAGGATTATAGGTAACCTATTCAAGGTCTTATTGAACCTAATATTGAAATCATGGACAGATTCATGTGGATTATTCTTTATATTTTCAAATTCAGATAAAAGGAACCTTGGGTCTGTCTTGTCCCCATATTGAAATGTAAAGGAATTTTTCATCTTAGTCCATGAATCTATCAAATTATCTGGTAAATACTTGTACCAGTCAAGTGCATCCTCCTCAAGAGTAATAACAAACAATTTAATATACATATCTTCAAACTCAATTTCAAAATCTTCCATCATATTAACAAATATTCTTAAATGGTTGTCACCAATGATCACATTATTTTCTTGAAATTTCTAAAATGTATTTTTGACATCCTGTGGCACCATATTAGGATATCCAACCAGACCTATAAAATTTATTAGTCCAAAAGTATTGACGACAAAAGGAGATCTAGGTGGAGGCTGAGCCATATTGCCTTAAGGAGGTGATATTTTAGGAGAATCAAAATGATAAGGGATGAGGGGTCTCTTAGGCACAGGTGTATAAATCTCAAAGTAAATATCCTCTAATGATTCAATTTCTTGGAAAACCCTATCAACCTTGGAAGAAATAGGGAAAACTGAGACACATGCTTTTTAGACACAAATGATGGCCCCTCTCCAGTTAGAGAACTCAAATTTATATAAATATTACTTGGTTCAAAATCACTTGAAGACGTATGGTAATATTCAACCATAGATTAATCACCTTTCAGAACTGATATCTCCTATTTTTATTCTTGATTTCCAACAACTTTCCAAACTTGTTTTCCTTCTGAATTAACTTTTTCTAGTTCTGGAAATAAGATTTTAGTAGGATCACTAGTGAAGAAAGACCTTCTTCCCTCCAAATTTGCAACTATAATTGAAAATTTTCACATAACATAGGTTAAGACACTGGTAATAATGAAAATATCAATTCAACACAGAGTTGCCACTAAGGATTTTCACCTTAGTTGTGTAGATGCACTATAAGTAACTTGCCAAGTGTCTATCAATGCTTAATTTTTGCAAAGCTTAACAGATACAACCTTCCTTTACCCACATTTATCACTACTGATGCAAATTTAGTGCAATAACTAATAGAAACTAGAAATACTATACAATGAACTTGTAATCTTGCACAAATCTTACAAATATCCAATAAGGATGACGTTTAAAGAACTTATTTATACTTAAACGATGTAAGAAACATTACCTAGGTTGGTATGTGTATGCATTTGTAAACATTTTTCCCAAAAATGATGCCACTTTGGTGCTGGTATCCAAATTAATTCTCTTGCGAGGGCTGAGTAGCATCACAAAACTAACAGGATGCTTAGAGATAGACAAATCATGATATAAGTCATTTTGTAGCCGGGGAGGGGATTTAACTGACTCTTTGTCACTTAAGAATTGAAGAAATGGCTATCACCTTACTAAGGGTTTGATCTACCATCACTACTTTAGGTGGTGCCTTCAACCAAGGTGAGAGGACCCAGTTTTTAACCTGTGTTGGTAAAGGATATTAGGAAATCCTTCTTTGCACAATTTTCATGAAAACCTTGAGAAAATATGATCAATACAACTAAATCTAACTCTCATGAGTTGTCAAACTAGAGAGTAGAGATCTTTTCTGGAAAAGGTTCGGGTTACTAAAGGAAATAATTGAAACATGATTGTCTTTACATATTTTGGTAGTGAAATTTGTTAAATCTTTCTTGATACACATTACAAATAGGGGTAATTCATGTAGGATTTATCATTTGAGATGTTTTTTGTGGGAAGTTAAGAAAGATAAAGTTTATTATACCAAATATTTGGGAGCCTTTACAAATATTGGAACAGTCACAGATAAAATGCTTCAAAATAGACAAATCCTTCAACGAAAAGGTGTGTATCAATAGAGGCCCAGAGATTCACAATTTCATACACTCCTCAAGAATTAAACACAAAGAATCATGTTGAAGACTTAATTAAATGTTGGAAATCCCTGATTTGTCACACCTAAGATACACTCATAGGCTAAAAAACAATCTTTCTCAACACAGTGATAGTAAAGTGATTTTAAATTGTTTATTTCATTACAATTTGAAACATCTCCTCACAATGAAATTAAAAATGCCACAATACTACCACATGGATAAGATCTTGTGTGATTCAAATTAATTTTAACATAAGATTGCAAGAGGAACATGAAAAACTATTTGAAAACATTCTGAAATAAAGGCAAACACAAGTATGCTCATGATCAACACAAATCTGTTCAAGGTTCACTAGATTCATCAGCAGGGGAAAGTTTCTTCAACAATATCAGAGCTTTTCAATGGTTGTACACTTGCAACCATATTGACATGACTAAATATACAAACACGGGAAAATAAACAAGTTTCTTAGATGGTCTCTCGGGAATATTTTTTTCTCAAACTTTCTCAGAAAAATTAACCCCCTTTATACAAGAGTATTCTCATTTCATTCATACAATTTCACTCGCTCACTCATCCTAAATTTTCCCCCTGAAAGTCTTCAAGAGAATATTCCTCTTTAAAACATACCATTTAATCATGTTTATTCCCTTTAATATATCGTACTTTCTATTGCTAGGTGGATAAATCATGAACTGATCACGTTTCTCAGTTCCTCAACTATGACTAGGATGCCATGTCATAATTTTTGACAGTCCTTTTAATCATTCTTTTATTTTATCATACAAGAAATCCCCTTTTTAATAATTCTCAGGTGGTTCCATATGGCTTAATCTGATAAGAAATCATTTTCACCTTTGAGAATACACCTTGAGGAATCGATACCTGCATTCATACCTCTTAGAAATGAGTGTCCTTGCATGGATTATACCACATATCTGCAGTGCCAGTCTAAGTCAGCCAAGTGTAAAGAGAAGCTAGAAGAAACCTCCATGTTTCTCCTTGGTGCAACTATAAAGGTGAAGCATTGAGGCAGGTTCCTAAACGTGTACGGACCCTCAATGTGCTTAGAACCTAAGAGAGTTGCACTGGTTGCTAAAAATTTTGAGCATGGGAAGGTCCCGAGGAAGCTTCCACATGTCTATTTAGTGCAACTTCAAAGATGAAGTCTAGAGGTGGGACCTCAAATGAGCGTAGGCTCTCCATGTGCCTTGGTCCCAAGAAAGTCACTTCGGCCATTGAAAAAGTCTCAGCATAAAGAGGAGCAAGCGCAATCCACCACGTGTCTGTTCGGCACACTTTTGATATGGTGCCCAAAAGCGGAGACCCAAATCAAGCATAGGCTCTCCATGTGTCTCAGGCCCATAAAAGTTGTACCATCCATTGAAAACATTTAAGAACCAATGGAAAGTGCCACGTACTTAGGGTCTGAGAAAGTTGCATCAACTGCTTGAAAAGTCTAAGCATGGAAAGATCTAGCGGAAACATCCACGTGTCTCTTTGGCACACTTTCAGAAGTAAAATTAAGGGACGATTCCCCAAACAAGTGTGGGCCCTCCACATGGAAAATATATTAGTTGATGCGAGCCTCGGGGGCCTTTTGCATTTTATGCCACTCAGAAGAATTGTGTGGTTCTAAACATTCTTGTCCGCCCATCTGTCTTCAATATAGGTTTAACACATGGCTTTCCAAGGGTACTGGTGGAGTCATAAATTATTTTTACACCTTTTTAAAACAAATCCAAAAATTCCAGAATACCTCTGGTGACCCGCCTTCCCCTATTTGATGTAAACTCAACACATGGCCCTTTATCTGGGAACTTGCGGGGTCACGCTTTACTTTTATACCTTACTCCTTTTTTCAAAACAAGGCTAAAATTTCCAAAGTCCACCGGTGACACACCTTTCCTCTTTTAACTTAAAAAATGGTCACATGTCCATTTGCGGGCTCTAGGCATTCCTTTTACACTTTTACACCTTTCATCATAATGCCTCAAAATTCTAAAAGGGCTCGCCTTCCCGCAACCACTCGCTTTATGACACGTGTACATCTTCGGGGTCAAAGTAATAAATTTTCTTATCCAGTTCATATTGTTGAATATCCAATTAGAAATTATCAAGGCCACAGGACCAATTTGGCATTTTTTACAATTGTGACAAAAGTGACAAGTTCACCAAATAGACCCGCTGTGCTACATCCATTTAAAGACAACCATGTGTTTGTGGATGTTTGGAAAAAAAATAAATAAGGTATGATCATGGAAAATAAAAGAATGGTAAAACCCATCATCTACGACCAAATAAACCAACTGGTATGCACAGAAGGATAAACTACAACCGACACAGAGCTCAATGTGATTCATGCTCATAGAAAAAGGTTTAACGACGAAAACTTGATAGATATAAAACTTCATGCATCCACATAGGAAGACAAATAAAAACTCAAGCCACGCCAACAAAAAAACTAACTATTCAAAAATGGGTGAGGTTGAAACCAAGCACCAACAACCATCAAAACAACCAACTATGTTGTAGGACATGGATAACCATATCTTTAGAAAAATAAGAGTATCTAAAGGGAACTCCAAGGTCCTAGACACACCAAGTGATGTTACTTCAAACCAAATGCATGACCTGCACCACCTAACTGTAATACTCAAGACACGTACGGTGTACCCCCATACGATGGGAGAAAGCAACACAAAAATATATAACCAACTCATCAATAAGTAAGAAGAAAACCATGTAACATGTTGGATGACATTAAGTAAATTTTTCTTCGAGGCAAACAAGATCTAAGTCACTAAACAAAGGCAAAATCCAAGAAATCTAGGAAATGAAAAGAAATGGCCAACTAGCTGCATTTCAATCCTCAAAAAATCTCATAATAAGATAAAATAATAAAAATATCCTCAAAGCTTCTCAAAAAAGCATAAAAATAAAATTTTGGTCCTCAATAAAATAATTTAAGTTTACAAATATAAAACACATGAAATATCCACGTCACAATCACTTCACAGCCCTTCATGGGCCACCAGTAGGGGTACTCTATATCTCACTCATATATACAAATATACATACAAAACTGGGTCTAACATGACCTTATGTCATGATATCTATTCTCCCATATGGGGATTAAGTCCTCAAAGTGACGAATAACACCATTGTTTTCAAACACCAACAATGAAACCTAACTTGCCTAACCTCTTAAGAAAAGGGAAGTTTTGAACAACTAATCAACTGTAAATCTCATCCTATTTAACCCCTAAATGATACCTATAGCACTAATCCACAAGATTTGTATCAAACCAAGTATCCATTTACCTTATAATCTTTTAATAATAATTTTATTTATTAATGCGCGTGCGCGCACACACACACACACACACACACACACACACACACGGTATTTTATTTTATTTAATATGAGTAATTTTTATTTTTTGTAGAAATATAAATATGTTTACATATATATTTTGTATAATTATATATATATATAAATTTACATTTTATATTTCACCTTTTTTTGTTACTTAATTTCCACACTAGTGAATTTTAGGTAAGTTGTTTGATAAAATAAGAATATTCAAATATATCGAATTTGTATATATATTAAATACTCATATGGACCAAGTATTTGATACGTTAAATGTTTTGAGAAGAAATGAAAAAATAAATAAAAAATATAGCTTTCTTTCTTAATAAGGAATTATTTGATTTTGCAACACCTTTTTACAATGTAATAACCATTGATAAAATCATACCATTTGATCAATTTCAAGGAAAGGTAAAAAAAAGGAAAACTCAACAAAGTGCAACCTTTCTTTCCTTAAAATGAAATGGAGTAAGATAGGGACATTTTAAAGAACATCAAAACATACTCTTTTTAAATTCCATTCCAATAACATAATTTCCATTGATAGATCAAAAGCACACTTAATTGAAATTCTAAGTTTGAAGGAAATACATTTATCAACAAAAAGAAATCTTTGCTTTCCCCTTTTCAAATTTTAAAATTCATAAATGAATAATAAAATAATATTTCCATAATAAATTACATGGATTTCACTCCTTAAAAATATAAGTTTGAAAATCCTCCCAAATATGGGAACAACATATAAAATTTTACAAAATCTCTCTCACTAACTATACATGTCTCTAACTCACTATTACAAACAATTTTGGGATAATACATTTATAAAAGACACATTTTACAATATAATTCCAAGAACTCCACACAAGGAGGAAACAACAATACAATTTTGCAACTCTTTCTCTTTTTATTGGTTTCATATAAAAAATCCATGGAAGGCTTCACTTGAGCTACTCCCAAATCTCCATTTTCCTTTCAAAAAACAAGGAATGGGGAGTAGGCAACACTCACCTCCAAGCCTATATTCCAATGAGGAGGAGAATCCATCCTCATCATTGGCCCACGAGCCCCAAAAGTATAGCAATAATGGATATTAGACAACCATAACAATATCTTAAAGGGATTCAACACTACAACACTAATGCCAACATATAAGCCATACATTCAAACCCCAAAAAACAATAACACAAATCACAAATCCCCAACACATGGGCTTACAATCTAAGCCAAGGGAGAATAGAATAGTGGGAACCATATCCTTTTAACTCCCAAATGAGTTAGTTGTTCCACAAAAAATATGTCCATGTGCACATCGAGACTACTCAACATATCCATTTTCCCTCCCAATGAAAAATACACAAAGTATAGAAACTTTACCCTTTTCACTCCCCATAGGTGGAACTACCTACTCATGCTCCCTCCAAAATGCCTAAAAATTTCCCTTTTCCTTCCCAAATTGGTCCCATTTCATTTCTCCAACACATTTTAAGGCCACATTACACCAAACCACATACACAAACACATAGACACTCTCATTTATAAAACACATAAACAAGTAAATGAAAACAAGGGACAAGAACTTACCTTTAAATTTTAGCTTCCACAATCTTCAATCGACAAGCTTCATGTTATGTTGTGGAGCTTATTTTCATGTGTGAAAGTGTTCAAGATTGTACACTAAATTTTTTGCACCTTGAAAAACATGCCTTATATTTCAGGAAACATGCTCTTCTCATATGGATGGGATTTTTAACCCATAGGTTTATGAGATGGTTTTGGCCCATGGTTTTGACACCCATGGTATTTTTAAACTTATTAAGAAAATGTCTACTTACATGGTTTTGTGCATATGGTAGGTATTATGTAACATTACAGATGTGTCTCGATTTGGGTGTGAATTTTGTAGAGTTTGTTGAGCATAGCTTCAAAACAGATTTGGGTATTGTATTGAGAGAGCGATGGTTTATAATAAATCTAAGAAAGTGATTCTTGGTAGACGTAGACCAAATTGGGTGAACCACATTAAATATTGTCTCTTTGTGTTGTGTTATTTTTATTCTAAACTTTTATTTGAGATCTGTAATATTTTCTACATATTAGTTTCTACTGTTGCGATTCTATGAGTGATTGTTCCACATATTTTATCCCTTATTTCCTAACAATTGGTATCAGAGCCTAGTTTAGTTGGTTGAAGTTTTGAATCAAAGGGAAAGTTTAGCTTGAGTGGGAGCTATGGAAGATGATGGAAGATCAAGGGTTGATAAATTCAGCGGGAAAAATTTTAGTCTTTGGAAGGTGCTAATGGAAGATTACCTTTATCATAAGGATATTTATATTCCACTATCTAAGAAAGGGAACAAACTCTTGAGTATGATGGATGCAGAATGGGATTTTTGGCATAGTAAGGAACTTGGAATGATCCGGATATGTCTCGCATCTTAAGTATTATTTAATGTTTCAAAAGAAAAGACTACAAAAGAACTAATGTATTCATCAGGGAAGTTGTATGAAAAACCATTTGCCTCTAACAAGATATTTTTTAATGAAAAATTTGTTTAATATTAAGATGTCTAAGAATGCTTCAGTAGAAGATCATTTAAATGATTTTATTACTGTTGTAAATATGCTAGCTTTGGTTACAATAGAATTTGATGAAGAATTTAGGGCTTTATTAATTATGTGCTCTTTACCTGAGAGTTGGAATATCCTTGTAATGATGGTAAGAAACTCGGTTCTATCTAAATCAAAGTCAAAGTTTGAGGATAATGTAGGGGTGATTCTAATTGAGGAAATGCAAATAAAAATCTCTAGGGAATATTCTACTTAAGGGAATGATTTGATAGTGAAAACTAGAGGGATGCAAAAGATTAGAAGAAGCCATGGAAAATGAAAAGATTGGGCAAGGTCAAAATCCAAACTCAAAATAGTATTTTGGTGCTGTGAAAATTCTGGGCATGCAAAGAAGGAATGTTGGGATATTCGAGACAAGAAACAACAGGATGAAAACAATGAGGCAAATTTGGCAACGAGTAATGTATTTCAGGATGCTTTGATTCTTTCTTTGTACAATATTATTGAATCTTGGGTTTTAGATTCGCGTGCTTCTTTCCATGCTACTCCACATAGGCATTATTTAGTTGATTATGTTCAAGGGGATTTTGGGCATGTTTTTCTTGGTGATGATGAGTCTTGCAACATAGTTGGAAAAATTTTTGTTTTGGTTAAGATGCGGAATGGGAATACATGGTTGTTTAAGGATGCCAGACATGTGCATACTTTAAGAAAATAATTGATATCACCGGGCCAATTGGGAAGTGATGGTTGTACTGTGATATTTACAGTGGACTCTTTGAAGGTTACCAAGGATTATCTTGTGGTGGTAAGAGGTAAGAAGGTTGGAACCTTGTATTTAACCTCTTATAGCACTAATCTTTGTAATCTTGTGGATTCTAAACTAGATACAATATTATGGCACTATAGGCTTGGTCATATGAGACATAAGGGCATGGAGATCATAAAGAAGAATTTTCCCAAATATACATAAACAAGTTTGGAGTTCTATGAGGACTACATATATGAGAAACAGAAGTGAGTAAGGTTTCTCAAGGTTAGACATACAAAGAAAGAGAGTAAGTTACAGCTAGTGCATTCTTATCTGTGGGGTTCAGCTCAGGTATCATATCTTGGGGGTTTAAGTTATTATGTTAATTTTATTGATGATGTAACAAGGAAAGTTTGAGTTTATCGTATTAGAAACAAATATGATTTATTTGAATTTTTTGTTAAATGGAAAGCCTTGGTAGAGAATGAAACAGGTCTTAATATAAAATGTCTCAGGTCAGATAATGGAGGGGAGTATTGTAGCAATGAATTTGATTATTACTATTCTAATAATGGAATCCACAAGAACTAGACAGTCCAGGAACTCTGCAATAGAATTAGGTGTTAGAAAGGATGAAACATACAATAATAGAACATGCTAGGAGCATGAGGTTATATGCAGGACTGCCTCTTTCTTTTTGGGTAGAAGCAGTGAGAACAACTGTGTACTTGATAAATAGAGGACCCTCAAGTGCCTTGGATGGAGGCATACATGAGGAGGCTTGCTATGGTAAGAAATTTGATTATTCATTTCTTAGAGTCTTTGGATGTGAGGTGTTTGTCTATGTAGACAAGGATGATAGGACCAAGCTGGAGGCCAAATTAGAAAAAATTACTTTCATTGGTTATGGTGGTGATGAATTTGGATATAAATGTTGGAGTATTAAGGAAAAGAAAATCATTCTATCTAAGTATGTGGTCTTTAATGAGAAATTCATGTATAAGAAATAGTTGTAAAACATAAGGGAAGAATCCAAGAAAGAATATGCACTGGTAGAGGATCTTCTGGATGGGAAAGTGACACGTGAATCAGTTCAGGAACCTCCTCACTAGGAACCCCAAACTTCTAGATTGAGGAGGTCTTCTAGGGTAAGAAGAGAACCTAAACATTTTTATCCTTCTCTTTATTATTTATTCCATCACTAATAGTGGAGAGCAAGAGATCTTTGATGAATTAATGGAGATAAATTCCATTAAGAAGTGAGAGCAAGCCATGGATGAGGAGCATCAGGCTATCATGGAGAACCATACATGGGATTTGACCAAGCTACTCTAAGGAAAAAGAGCATTAAAAAACATGTGGGTATATATAGCCAAATAGGAATAAGGAGGAAACAAAAGATACAATGCCCGGTTAGTGGTCAAGGGGTATGCACAAAAAAAGGTGTAGATTTTCATTTGATGTTTTCTCCTATAGTAAAAATGACTTCAATTAGAACTATTCTTGGAATAGTTGCAGCAAAAGACTTGCAATTAGAGAAACTTGATGTAAAGACTACATTTTTACATGGTGATTTGGAGGAGGATCTATATATGTAGCAGCCATAGGTCTATGAGATTAAAGGTAAAGAGGAGATGGTGTGCAAACTAAAAAAGAGCTTATATAGCTTGAAACAAGCTCCACGTCAATGGTATAATAAATTTGATAGATTTATAATGGAGCAAGGTTATATTAGATTTCATTCTGACCATTACGTGTATAAAAGGAAATTTGAGGATGACAGTTATATTATCATGTGTTTGTATTTCGATGGCATGTTAGTTGTAGGTAAAAACATGCAGGAAATAAAAGTACTCAAGAAACAACTAAGTGACTGCTTTTCTATGAAGGATTTAGGGCCAGCCAAACAAATCCTTGGTATGAGGATATCTCGGGATATGAAGGAATGGAAGATGACTTTATCTCAGGAAGAGTACATTGAGAATGTCTTGGAGGGGTTTAATATGCAAGATGCTAAACTGGTTGGGACTCCTTTGGTAGGCCATTACAAGTTATCAAAGGAGCAGTGTCCCAAGGTAGAGTAAGAGAGAAACCAAATGTCCAAGGTAACTTACTCATCAATAGTTGTAATTTTGATGTATTCCATAGTGTGCACCCGACTTGATATTTTCCATGCAATGGGAGCGGTGAGTATATTTATGAGTAATCTAGGTAGTGATCACTTCCAGGAAATAAAGTGGATCTTTCATTATTTGAGATGGACCATGGGGACAATTTTGTGTTATAGTGGATCAGAAAAAATTTTACGTGGTTATGTAGATTCAAATATGGCTGCAGATGTAGACACCAAGAGGAGCACGACATGTTATATTTACACTATAGGTGGGATGACACTGAGATGGATTTCATGACTATAAAAGCTAATGGCTTTGTTAACCATAGAGGCTGAGTATGTTGTTGTCACAGAGGAAAATAAAGAGATGATTTGTCTCTAAAAATTTCTTGATGAGTTGGGGCATAATGAGGAGGAAGGGAGGCAACATAGTGATAGTCAGAGTGTTACACACCTATCTAAGAACTCTTCTTTCCACTCGAGGATGAAGCATATAAAACTTAGGTACCATTTCATCTGGACAACTTTGGAGGAAGAGAAGTTAAAGTTGTAGAATGTTCATACCAGTCAAAATCCTGTAGACATGATGACCAAGGTGGTCACAAGGGAAAAACTGAAGTTGTGGTTAGATTTAGTTGGTCTTTATAGAAACTAGTGAACGGTTGAGAATATTGTTCAGAGGAAAACTAGTCTCTAAGTGGGATATTTTTATGTTGTGGAGCCTATTCTCATGTGTGGAAGTGTTGAATACTATACACTAAAAGTATTGTACACTCTTCATGTATAATGTGCTTGATATTTAAGGAAACGTGTTATTCTCGTATGGGCGGGAATTTTGACCCATATGTTTATGGGATGGATTTGGCCCATGGTTTTGATACCGATGGTATTATAAAATTACTTAAGCATTTCTCTATTTATGTGTTTTTTTCATATGGTGGGGATTATGTAACATTGCAGATGTGTCTAAATTCGGGTGTGAATTTTGTAGAGTTTGTTGAACATGGATCTAAACAGATCTGGGTATTATGTTGAGAGAGCAGTGGCTTGTAATAAAATTTGAACAAGTGATTCTTAGTGGAAAATGACCATATTTGGTAAACCACATTAAATACTGTCTCTTTGTGTTGTTTTATTTTTACTCTGCACTTTTATTTGAGATCTGTAATATTTTCTGCATATTACTTTCTACTATTGCAATTCTGTGACGGATTATTCCACATAATTTATCCCTTATTTCCTAACACTTCAATCCCTTCCTAGTCTAAATCAATTCACCTAAAGCAATCCTCCAAAATCTCCAAGTAAGAAGTCCAAACCAATTCAAAAATAACAAGTGTGCAAATGAAAATGAGTAACCCCCAAAAATTCAACAAAACATCAATAAATAGAAAATTGATGGGAGGAGGTGAGGTGGATCTATGTAGGATGCCACATCCCCTCTCCTCCACTCCACCTCACTTGTTCAAACATCAAAATCAAGGCGAATCAATAGGTAATGTAAGGAAATGACAAGATTTCCTTCCACACACAAACACTTCCCCCATACTCCAATGGACACTAATAAAAGAAATTGTAAGAGGGCACAAGTAATTTCTTCTTTTCTACCCTAAAACATATAATGAGGCCTAAAATAAGCCTAAAACATCTTAGGTATAGTTGGTGGGTGACTTTAAGAGATATGGGAACAACTTAACTTGTTCCACAAACCTCTAAAATTAACTCCAACGTCAAATTTCGGGATTTGAGGGATGGGTTGAGTGCACATATAAAAATAAATTAAAGTCATTCTCAAATCAAAAATATTCCAAGGAATATCAACCCCAATAAATGCCCCAAAATTCACATCCCAAAATTATTGTAATCACAAGATTATTTAATTAACAAGTCACATTATCAATAGTAATACAAGGTGAGATGACATTACAAATGAAGACATCACATACACAACAATTAAATAAAATAAAAAATTAAAAGGTCACATATACTTCCATGGTTACATTTTTAAGTCACCCCCCATGGCGACCCCCTAACAACTCCAGCCAGCACAAAACAATGCACAAGATGTGAATTTGCCAAGTTGACCCTATTACCAATACCCAACATTCCTATATTGTTGGTCTCATAACCCCCTTCTTCTTGTCGTGATTTAAATTTCCTGCAACCAATCAAATAATACCCCTTCAGCCTCAAGGCCACATCAAATACATCAATAAATAAAACACACATGCATATGTCATCCAACAACATCATACACAAAGATATATCATCATCATTAGGATTAGGAAGTTTTATCAATTATTTTAAATCACTGAACATCTTGATTTTGATAAATCATAACATCAATAAGATCATAAGGTTAGTCCCACATCCAAATATAATCACCATTATCCAAAATCTAAAGCATCAATACACAATTAAACCATATTAGATCATCATTTTTGAATGTCTGCTAGTAGTCCATACCATCTATATTATATATCATAACATACTAATAATGTCCATCTATCAATGTATGCTAATCAAATACAACATCAATGTCCATGTCTCTAGTCCACAATAATAAAATCATAGCAAGATAAATGTCAAAGAGGAGTGAGCATTATATATCTAACCCTTTAATTTAATCATACACCTATCCTAAGTGATACCCTCAACCTCATAAAATCACATTCTTACCCACGTAAAACTTAATTACTTATCCTAAACCCCCTTAACAACCTAGAACTTATTATAATCCATTATAACAAACACCATATAGCCTCCCCACTCCCTAAAAACCATCTCAACCATTTCCACTCGCATTCAAGCCTGAAAACCTTATTTCAAAGTGGTTAAAACAACTTCTAAGCAAGGTTTTCCCACATTTTTCGGATCACCAATGACCCTAATAGAATAGTGGGTGATTATAAAAGCTACACCAAGCTTCTTAGTTATGGATATCTTGGCATCCAAAATGAATCTCTTTTCCTTTCAAGACCAATATGACATCATTTCGAATATCTTGGTACCTACAGCACCCTGTTACGTTCTAACAAGCTCTGTAAATTCTGTAAGAATATCACAACATCATATAATATAATTTATTAAAAAAACATAATTTTTTTATCTTTCTTTTTCATCTTCAGTCTGTCACTACATCCTATTTGAGACCACATCAAGTTACAAATCATTTACTTTATTTCCTGTGATTTTACAAGAATTTCTAGTGACCATATGATATCATTGGTTATCCCTTTATTTTTATCGTTTTGATCATAATCATCCTATCTGCAATCACTTTATCATTTTATTTTCTATTTAATCTCCTTTTTGCAATATATTTCACTCTGTAGATGACATGAGTACGAAGTGAGTGACAAATAATTACCAACATTTAGGATCTTCCGATCGTATAATAACCTTTTGTTTGGGAACATTTTTACATCACGCATCAACTCAACCTTTTTTCCATCTCCTTAACACCTGAAATTGTAGACATTAAAGACCAACTCAAAATGATACACAAAGAACAAGACACAAAATAACAATCTTGAACTATAAGATAATATGGCATATATCCACAATTATTCAACAATATCTTTGTGGGTAGATTACATGATATTGTGAATCCAATTTTCTGGACTCCACACACAAAAATATTGTGAAAACATGAAATTGTAGAAAATGTGTTCCATTTACCTCAATTCAAAATGTGTGGTAACTACCAAATATACAAAAATTTGGCATTAAAACAATTATAATAATAAAATGATAACCCTAAATCAAAAACATGAGAAGATGGCATTAAATGGCTATATATGAATATGTAGTGATAGTTGACGTCGCAGAATCCTATTGTAAAATGACTGGTTGGAGAGAAAACTGCTCCTAACACCATTACTTTTAAGTAAACCTTCCATCTCAGAGCCAAAAGAAGGGGATAACATATAGCTGCATTGATTATTGATGTTTAACAACCTTACTATTTCAGATTTTTTGAATATTATGAGAAAATTATGGCTTCATCAATGGAGGACATGAGGGAGTAAATATTTTAACTCTTTAATATTGGTCACTTATCAATGAGTTATGACCTCTTTGGATTATCGGTACATCGTATGAAATCAAAAGATGCTTTCTAAACATCTATCAAATTTACTTATATATTTCCTTTCCTTTTTAATATGTGAAACTAATTTTATTACTATTAAATATTAGTATGTAAACACAAACAACTACTTCAAAAATATTTGACTCTATATTAGTTGAATATCTCTAGCATTTATTATTTGAAGAGCATATTTTAATGTGATCAATTTGAAATTAATTGAAAACAATATTTAAGTAATTTAATTTATTTTATTTTATTTTTAGTCATCAAGATTATTACAACGTTTAAAACTAGTGATAATATTTTTTTATTATTGGTATATAGTTTTGGTGGGACTATACCCAATTACAAGGAAGGCTCACCAGCCAGACATAACACTGAGTATACAACAAAAAAAAGAGAAAAAACTAGAAGTAATAATGTTACCCAAGGTAACCAAAATTAGGGAACAACAAGGAACAAATAAGGACGTAGCCTGCAGCTACACCGCAAAAAAGCAGCAACTATATAACAAAAGGAAAGCACAGAAACAACCACAAAACTGAATTCCACTAGCCCAAGACCAATTTATTTTTGGATGCTCTTTCAATTCCAGACTAAATCATTTGCAACAAGGTGAAAAGTGCCAAATTGGTTGTGTGCATTGAGTCTGAAGCATCCAGCTGTGAAATGGTCATATTCTTCTCTTTCTCATTTCCCCATATAGTAGTAGGGATCCCACTTAACCTCGCAATGCTCCAAACCTGCTATTCCAAGAAATCACTTATGGCTTTAAAAATAGCCAAATTGTGTTCATGTCTATCTCTTGATCTTCCCAACCTAGTATCAAGAGAGCTCAACTTCTTGTAAATCTTAGAGAACTGTTCCTTATCAGTGTCACTCTCGTCCTCAAATTTTCTCTTCCCTTTTTGCTTGCTCAACCATTGAAAGTCCTTCTGCTTCTATTTAACCTCAATCTCTAGGGCATCCAATCTAACTATTTATAATGGGGTGAGAATTCTTGGAAAATATTGTGTAGAATTTTGGTTCTTATTAACATTTTTATGTGTTTTTTTGTTTAATATCTTTTATATGGCTTTTCAAGTCAAATAAAAAATGTGGAAAATTTGTAAAATTAATGAATTTCTGTCACAATGACACAATAATCATAACAATGTGATTATTATAACAATTTATATTTACCTTTTAGAAAAAATATCATAATATCCAAAAAAAAATATTAAAACAAATTTTAGTACGTTATTATTCAACTAATTATATTAAAACCTTGGAGTTGGTATGAATAATAGACTTTTATATCTATAAGAATAAATAATATTACTAATCATTTTAGGTGATGTATATTGTCATAAATAAATATTTAAGATTCATATGAATGATGTGGATTTTACATTATGATTTATTTCAATAAAATATTATTACTAAGTTGAAGTTTAAGAATGGATATGGTGTAATTTTTAATGCTCCAAGGTAAAATCAAAACAAATTATCTAGAATTAATTTTTTGGCATACGCACATTGAATGTTTGGTTGTGTGAATAAATAGGTGAGCATTTTAGAGTTATACAAGAAATTCCAAAATATTAAAGATAAATAATTCATAATGTTAATTTAAGTGTGGGATTTTAGAGATCATCCACACAAAAAAAATTATTTTAATTCAAATTTTTTTTATAGTGTGCACAATTCATAAAGCTAATCTCGTAGAATTGTACAAAGGGTGATATATTATGGATTTGTAAAAATATTTAAGTTTATGTAATATAAATTGTTTAAATTTTTATATTACATCCTTGTGATGTTGTAGAATAACCACAATGTTTGTTATATAAATAAATGTATATTGTAGATATTCCACAATTATTACACAATACTACTTTATTGTTGATACAATTGTGCATAAATAAACCTAGTTCTAGAAGTGTTTGTTCAAGTACTTCTTGGACTTCGAGTTCTTCATAGCCCCCACCCAGGAAACCTGTCATCCATAACAAGATATTTCTATCCACTTGGATTTCTAAATCATCCTTGTATTGTCAATTACTTTCATGTTTTATCACTTAATTGTAAAAACGAGTTAACACCCTTTGAGGAATCCTAATGGTCCCCAAGATCAAAATTTTCTGAGAAACTCATCAAATCTCTACCTCATATCTATTTTGTTCATTTGTCTTTGCATTCAGGTTCTATCATTCGTTATAAGGAGGAGTCTCTTTCATCTTGTACATCCATTTATCCTAACATTGCATTGTTAATACATGTATCGTTAAAACTTATTGTCTTCCAATTTTCTGGTATTTATCATATAATTGACAACAAATATTCACTACAAACATAGTTATTAAGATATTACCTAGGAACCTTAAGGACTTTGCATTGCAATGGTTCTACAATATCCCTTAATATATAGATCTATGTACTCTTAATATTTATAGACAAATCTTCACCTTATTTCCAAGCAATTAGATCTTGACAATATCTTCATAAATACTAGATAAACATTACACTAGAAAATTATATTTTGACATGATTCAAATATTATATTCGCAATAAATGTTAATATATCGCCACACATAAAAGTGATCTTATTAAAATTTTAACAATTAACCTAGTTGTTTGCAGGATTATATATTTGTAACACTCTCTTAATCCAAGAGATAATATCTAATATTGATATGCTAGCTCCTTTTGTACAAAAAATAGTTACTTGTTAATGAAAAGGCTGAAATGTTATTAAAAATATCTTTTAACCTTATTCATTATTTTTCTTTAGTTCTTAGTACATAATCACTCTTATCATGCACACTATATCACATGTTATTCTTGTGGTTTCCAAATGTTTTACTTTTTCCAAATGAACAATGATAAAATACTTCTTACAGGTGCATGAAAATGCACCAAAACAAATATATAAAATATAACTTAATATCCTTGGTATACTATCTTCAAATCTTCCATGATCACTATCATTATAACCAACTCACTTGAGAATAATATATGTTATATATAAGTGCCAGTGTCTTTCATTCGATAAACATATGTTAAAATAATTTTTCCATCTTTCAAATGAGTATCTTTTAGGGTATCCATAAACATTGAAATAAGACATATACCAGACATGATATCAATCCTCATCACCCTCTAAAAGATCAGACTACCAACAGATGTTTCTTACATAATTTGATATATTAGATCTATTATCATCATTTATTAGTTACAATCACATCGAAACTATTGTCAATAAGGTATTCTAAGTCATCATTCATAATAGTTTCAAACCATTATTAGTATATTTTTATTTATATACAATTTTCATCTTCTCACTAACTTATTTTTATGTGAATAAAATCCTTCATAAAACCCAAATTTACCATTCCATATCCTTTCCTTATTGTGACTGGAGAATGCTAATTGATAAGTCACGTGTCAAGATCTTCCCATACTAAAATATAATATTCTACAATTACTTGATTTTCTAATGTCTTTCTATAAGATATAATATTATTTATTACACCCAATATAGGGGTAAAAATAATATATTGAATCTAAGTCCTTAAATATTTTAAAATATAACCTTAAGAAATATTAAATTAAATATTTTATCTTTACTCATACCTTGACAAAGAATTTGAGGACTCTCTGATGTCGGGTTCATTCTAGTTTCTACTATAACCTGGGAAAAAAGATGATGTTGATTCGTCCATTTATTTTTGAATGAGAAATATGGTATTTACATGTTTCTATTTGTTATTCAAAAAATCCATCTCCACTTGTGTCAATGATAGAAGCATCAATGCATTTATTGGATATGCAAAACCTATTTTGACTATCACACACATATATTGCAAACTTAGTATTAATATTCCTTTTGTTTTGTTTTTATAATTCGTAAAAGAGGGGCTTTTGCCAGGGTCCCCACCCTATTACAAGCAAGGATCTACTATCTAGATAAAGCATTAGAGATGTCAAGGAACAACAACAGTCTAAAAACCAAACAGTAGATATATCTAGTTCATGGATGAATCATGAAGAAACCAAGACTAAAAAAGAAGACAAGAGACCAAAGGCGCCTAGGTTTTTTTTTCATTACCTCGATTCCTAGTCACACTCGGGGGATGACATAGATAGCACAAAGTTTTCTTCTTTGCACTTGTCCAACCATATTGTCCTCCTTTGATAATGTAGGTTGCATTTCTCATTTGCTTAGTCATTTCCATTTCCACTAAAACCAAATCATTGTGGGGTTGCTCACAAATATAGTCATTTATATCAAATCCCTCAAAATATGTTGTTTGAAAAGAATTCTTATTGGATGCATGCTTTCTAATCCATGTAACCACCTGCCATAACAATTTCACATGGTGAATTGATCATTTCAGTCCTATCCGCATTGGCCATGCATATTAAATCTTGTGAAAAAGTGGGATATTTTGAAAATTTGTTGCACAGGATCTCTTCCAAAATCATTTGATTGTAGTCTCCCTTCCAGTTGTCACCTTCTTCCCACTCCAATCTTGAAATGGAGTCCACATCAATCATTGGGGGTTGTGATTCATTCACCCACCCAAAGACAATCTGCTTCACCTCAGGTTTGAACCCCTCTTCAACTATGAGCTTACTTACTAGTTCAACTAGTTGGGATGCCTATTCCACCATTTCAAGGTTCATAGTACCCTACTCCATGTTCCTCTATTCTTCTCCAAACAACTTCTATGCATTCTGCAGTTACTGGGGATATTTTTCCTTGCATCCACAGGCTCCATGGCCCACTCTACTACATTTTCCATAGTAAACTAGTGAATCTAGATCTGACAGCTATGGTTGGGTCGAGAGCAATCAAGTCTCCAGTGGATTTTGTTATCGATGCCAATGCATCTACTTCCTAGAATTCTAGGGGCAGTCCAAGAAGCCTCAACTAGACAAGACTCACAAAAGGGGTGTGATTTTTTGCTCCTGATTTGAATCTAACAATGAACAACATGGTTCTCCCATAGAACTAGGGACCACCATTAACAACTTGGAATAAATATTCTTCAAGGGTAGAAGCAAAAAAACATGTTTTTCAGACAAAGAAAAGGTGTTAACTTGCCCCAAAATCTTCCATTTCTTTCTTACCCAAAATCTTAGGTGATCGATATTTGGCCTAATCCAAATGAAACAACCGATCAATGAAAAACTAAACCTATCATAGGCTTTTTCCACCGCTGAGTTTGGAACTTGCATCCATGCCGAATCTTGCTTCCATTCTAGTTCTAGCTTTTGTAGTGACTCTGTCAAGTTTTTTAGTTAAGTTAGCTTTATCTTATTTTTATCATTAGATTTAATTCAAATAAATCTATTGTAATTCATACATATCATGCAACTATTTTAAAGCATGAGTTTAGATTTAGAATGCTCAATTGAAGAGCTGTTAGTGGGTGAGTTATTCTATTTAAATAACAACAATTGTAATTTGCTTTGTATGCACACACAAAGGTGTGAAATCTGCACAAGCAAGGAAGGATGTGCATTGAAAGCACATAACTGCACGCACAACTTGATTGTAAAAAGCTGAAGCTTTGAGTATGATGAAGCTTTTATTAATAGAGATTATGCACAACAGTGTTGGTTCGAATATTCATCTATTTATGCAAGTTATTTAAGTATTCTGTTTATTTCTTTTATTTTGTTTGTTGTATAAGACTGCAATTTTTCTACAAATTGGTATCAGAGCAAGGTTATTCCAGCAGCTTATTAAATTGGTAGCAAGCTATGGCTTCTACATCCGGTATGCAGACACCGCAATTTAATGGAAAGAATTATGAATACTAGTCATTGACCATGAAGGTGCTATTTAGATCTCAAGACGTGTGGGAGATCATTGAATATGGGTACACAGAGCCCACAAATGCAATAGTGTATACTGCACTTTCTCAAGTAGAGAAAGATACTTTGAAGGAGTTACGAAAGAAGGACGGAAAATCTCTTTTCTATATTCATCAGGCAATGCATGAAAGCATTCTTCCAAGAGTGGTAGTAGCCAGTCAAGCAAAGACTGCATGGGATACTTTACAAGTTACATATCAAGGTAAGGAGAAAGTAAAAACTGTCGAGCTACAGTTACTTCGTAGAGATTTTGAGAATTTAGCAATGCAAGATTCAGATTCTGTAGAATCATTTTTTACGTATGTAGTTGGCTTAGTCAATCAAATCAAATCCCATGGTGAGACTCTTGAGGACAAAAGGATTATTGAAAAATTGCTTAGAAGTTTGCCTACGAAATTTGATCCTTTAGTTGTTGCTATTGAAGAAACTAAGGATTTGAGTCAGTTTTCATTGATTTGCATGCATCACTAATCAATCATGAACAAAGGATGAATAGATCACATGCAAGTGTAGATCAGGCTTTTGCATCTCAGACAACAGGTAGTCGTGGCAAAAGAAGAGGAAGTTTCAGCCCAAGAGGCAGAGGAAGAAGTCCATCTAGAGGATGTGGCAATGGTTCATCAAAATCAGGTGGAAGAGGACAGAATCAAGAACAAAGTTATGGTCAGAGACAAGATAAGTCTCATGTTCAGTGTCATTATTGCAAGAATTATGGGCACTATGCTTATGATTGCAAGAAAAAACAATATGATCAGGAGAGACAAAATCAAAATCAGGTTGGAAGTTTTATTTCTAAACCTATGTTTATTGCATGCATAAGGATTACCGAAGCAATACCTTCTTTATCCCCTATTGAATGTAATTTGTCAAAAGAGAGTCCATGTGATGTATGGTATTTGGATTCAGGTTGCAGTAATCACATGACAGGTAATCTAGATTTGTTTTCTAGTTTAGATGATTCAGTTAAGAATGATGTAACTCTTGGAAATAACAATATTGTGTCTGTGAAGGGAAAAGGCACGGTTAGTATTCTAACAAGACAGGGGGAGAAAACAAGTATGCAAGATGTTTACTACATTACAGGTTTGAAACATAACCTTATGAGTATTGGACAATTAGTACAGAAAGGATACCGAGTCTATATGGAAGACAATGAGTGTGTGATTGTGGACAAAGCTCCTAACACTCAGTTGATTGCAAAAGTGAAGATGAGCAGCAATAGAATGTTTCCATTGATTTTGAAACCTAGAAAGAAGAAGAAATTAGATCTGTTTGTAGAAATTAACAGCTCAGTTTGCAGCAAAGTCATGCGTTAAGCCAAATCAGTCTTTTGTTGAGTCCTGCGCTCAAACAGATGAGTCTTGCGCCAATGAAAATTAGGTGTGCGCTACAGCAAGTGAGTCTTGTGCTGATTCCTACGTGAATATAGTTAAGTCCTACGCTGAAGGAACACAATCAACTTTTCATTCAGTCATGAAGGATGAAACATGGCTTTGACATCTAAGGTATGGACATTTGAATTTTGGAGGTTTGAATTTATTACATAGAAAAAATATGGTTAAAGGTTTTCTATTGATTCAGAAACCTGAAAGGGTATGTGAAGGTTGTATTTTGGAAAAGCAACACAGAGATTCATTCCTAGTTGGAAAAACAGCAAGAGCAAGTGCACCACTTGAAAGTGCACCACTTGAAAGTGTACATTCAGATTTATGTGGACCTATGCAGATAACTTCTATTGGAGGTTGTATTTATTTTATGACATTCATTGATGATTACACAAGGAAGACATGGGTTTATTTTATGAGAAATAAATCAAATGCCTTTGATACATTTTAGCAGTTCAAGGCATTAGAGGAGAAGTAAAGTGGATACTACATCAAAATTCTTATAAAAAACAGAGGAGGTGAGTATGTTTCTAATGAGTTTATGAATTTTTGTAGATATCATGGTATACACAAGTAGTTTACTACCAGGTATACACCACAACAGAACGGTGTGGCAGAAAGGAAAAATAGAACCATCATGGAGATGGCAAGAAGCATGTTGAAGGCAAAACATCTTCCAAATGAGTATTGGGCAGAAGCAGTAGCAACTTCTGTTTATATTTTGAACAGGTGTCCAACGAAACTTGTTAGGAACATGGTTCCTCAACAAGCATGGACTAATAGGAAACACAGTGTTTCCTATTTCAAAGTTTTTGGTTGTGTAGCGTATGCACATGTACTTGATGAGCTAAGAAAGAAGCTAGATAACAAAGGAGAAAAGTGTATTTTTGTTGGATATTCAGAGAATACAAAAGCATACAAGTTGTACAATCCAGTCACTGGAAAGGTTGTGATCAACAGGGATGTACAGTTTATTGAGAATGAAGTATGGGATGGAAGTATAGAGAAAACAGTGAGTATAGCAACATCTATTCTGCATGATGATATGACAGATGAAACTTTAGAGCAACAAGCTACTATATCTACAAATCTTGGACATGCACCACAAGTTGTAGCACAAGCTACACCTCCATCTATAGTCAGGAGGTCATCAAGATTTCAACCATCTTCAACCATGCAAGAGACACCACAAAGAACACCAGAAGCTACTCCATCACCAAAAAGCAGTCCTGCATCAAATACTCCTACGCAGCGGAAAATAAGAAGTCTAAGTGAGATTTATAATGTTGATACAACTAATTCATTTTCAGTTTTTACATTATTTTCTCAAGCTGTAGATCCAGTATATTACAAGAGGCTACAAAGAATGAAGTTTGGGGAAAAGCCATGGATGATGAGATTGATGCTATAGAGAAGAATCAGATATGGGAGTTAATGGATCTTCCAAAAGGAAAGGACGTGATAGGAGTCAAGTGGGTCTACAAGACAAAATGCAATGTTGATGAAAAAGTACAGAAGCACAAAGAAAGGCTGGTTGCAAGAGGTTTTACACAACAATATGGAGTTGACTACAATGAAACATTTAGACCAGTAGCACGTTTGGACACGGTAAGAATGGTTTTAGCAATTGCAGCTCAAAACAAATGGCCTATTTATCAGATGGATGTTAAATCAACATTCTTAAATGGATTCCTTGAAGAGGAAGTTTATGTAAATCAGCCAGAAGGTTATGAGATTGAAGGTCGTGAAGGAAAAGTATACAGATTGAAGAAAGCGCTCTATGGTCTCAAGCAAGCACCTAGAGCTTGGTACAGTAGAATAGATTCTTATTTGATTGAGAATGGTTTCAGTAGGAGCAGCAGTGAGCCTACCTTATACACCAAGATAAATGAGCAAGATAAAATCTTAATTATTTGTTTATATGTAGATGATTTGATCATTCGGAAATCTATCTACAGAGTCATTCAAATCAGCCATGAAGAAGAAGTTTGAGATGACAGATCTTGGTCTTATGCATATTTTTTGGGTATTGAAGTTTAACAATCAGAAGGTGAAGTTTTTATCTCACAAGAAAAGTATGCAAGTGACGTTTTGAAAAGGTTTAACATGTTGAATTGTAAGCCAACACCAACACCAGTTGCAGTAGGTTTTAAGTTGAGCAAAGAGGATGAAGGATCGTTTGTGGATCCAACATTGTTTAAAAATTTAGTTGGAAGTCTTATGTATTTGACAGCCACAAGGCCTGATATCCTGTATGGTGTGAGCCTCATATCAAGGTTCATGGAATCTCCAAAAGATTCACATTGGCAAGCTGGAAAAAGAATTTTGAGGTATGTATGTGGAACAAGAAATCATAGAATTCTTTATTCAAGTTCAGATGAGTTCAAACTCATTGGTTATACAGATAGTGATAGTGCTGGAAGTATAGATGATCGGAAAAGCACATCTGGCTATACTTTTCACTTTGGAACATGAGTGGTTTCATGGGCATCAAAGAAGCAGCCCATTGTCATGTTATCTTCAGCAAAAGCAGAGTATGTAGCAGCAATAAGAGTAGCATGTCAAGTTGTTTGGATGAGAAGAGTGTTGACAGATTTACAATAGAAACAAGAGGAAGCTACACATATTTTTTGTGACAACAACTCAGCCATAGCGTTGTCCAAAAATCATGTTTTTCATAAGAGGAGCAAGCATATTGATACGAGGTATCATTTTATTAGGGAGTTGGTAAACAACAAGGTAATTCATCTTGAATTTTGTAGATCCAAAGATCAGTTTGCAGACATTTTTACAAAGGCTTTAGCAAAAGAAGTTTTCAAATATTTGAGAGATTGTTTGGGAGTTTGTAATCCTGCACATGACAAATCTGAAAAAGCAAACACATCTCTAGAAGAGTGAAAGCTACAGTTTGAAATTAAAGGTGAGTGTTGGAAATATGCATGTGTTACATATTTAATTCCAACCGTAGCTTTTTTAAGAAAGCTAATTTTTGCTTTAGTCTTGTTTTAGTTTGCTTTAGTTAAGTTAGCTTTATCTTATTTTTATCATTAGATTTAATTCAAATAAATCTATTTTAATTCATGCATAGCATGCAAATATTTTAAAGCATGAGTTTAAATTTAGAATGCTCAGTTGAAAAGCTCTTAGTGGGTGAGTTATTCTATTTAAATAACAACAATTGTAATTGCTTTGTATGCACACACAAAGGTGTGAAATCTGCACAAGCAAGGAAGGATGTGCATTGAAAGCACACAGCTGCACGCACAACTTGATTGTAAAGAGATGAAGCTCTAAGTATGATGAAGCTTTTATTAATGGAGATTATGCACATCAGTGCTGGTTCGAATATTCATCTATTTATGCAAGTTATTTAAGTATTCTGTTTATTTCTTTTATGTTGTTTGTTGTATAAGACTGCAATTTTCTACGGAATGGAGATCTAAACCGAATTCAAGGGTACGTTGAAAAATCATCCATGGTGACTGCAACCATGCGGGTTTTTGACACCAATGGTGCTAGCAGGGGCTATGATTGTGAGGTCTTGATGTTGGAGAGCTACATGGTCATGAAAATTTTAAATAAATCCAATATACTACATTTGTGCGGTGTCCTGTCTAGCTTACAAGTGTGCCTTTGGCCAGGTATACCCTAGAGTCATGGAAATTACTATTGGATGTCACCGGAATACAATTAGCACCCTTTCACCGTCTATAGTGAAACTGACTGTGCTGCAGATTTTCAAATGATCTTTCTGGCATTGCCTTCAGATAAATCCATTCCCTCCTCTCTTCAAAATAAAGAAGTATCGCTTAATATCGCTTATTGCTCTCTCATAATCAGTTTTCCAAGCCATTCCTGAGTCGACTGGGGTTTTATCGCTACATGGATGCAGCTATCTCTTACAACAATCTTCTCCACATTAATAGAGTTCAATTCTTTGGGAGCTCAACAACTTAAAGAGGATTAATCTAGATTTCTAACTGTATGCACTTGTTATGGCTATGGCTATCAGTTGGGCTTCCTGCAATTTGTTCGGACTTCTCCATCGTTTCCAGTCAGAGGCCTGATATTCCCCATTTTCACCATGGCAGCTGCGAAGTCAGTGAAGAAGGTGTCCAGATTGTTGCTGTAGGTAGTAACCTCAGAATCAGCAGAACCTCCATTAAAAAGCTCCTGGTCAGAGTGTAGAAGTCCTTTTTGGCTTATGAGATTTTTGTAGTAGTTGTTGTCAAAAACAACAGGAGTCTGAAGATCTAAGGGTGAAAACATTCTTAGACGCTACCGCTACTCGGACAGTAAGCCATTTCTGAAAATTAGAAAATGTAGGGACATAATGTCGGATCTCAAACCGTGGATGCGATCTGGGTGGAAGTAAGGCATCGATTTTTGACCATTTGTATGAGCCATGCTGGGCCAAAAAAATTAGGATATATATCTTCAGGGCACTGATTGTTTGTGGGTTGAATGTTGTTGATGTGTACCCATCTTTCGATTGGTTGGGATTTTGAACCTTAAAATGACCATTGGTTGGACAATTTTTATCCTTCTCAGAAAGACCCACAGCTCTAAAACCCGAGATGAGTTCGTCGAGGTCCATCGTGAAAGCAGGGATTCTCCTGATTGCAGCTCTTCCGCTTGCAGTTTTGGAATCCCTCCTTCCAAGCTGCACTGTCCATGTTGGGCCTCCCAACTAGCAATTACAAAATCCATCACCATCAAAAAACCATATAATTACAAGTTTATTTGAATCTGTGTGAGTGGGAGCAGGTTCTTATACTATGTTAAAAAGTACTTGGACAGGCTAGGATTTAAGTGGAGGAATGGACTTAATAACAGCACTAATTTGAAACTACTCCAGCCCATTTCATGATGGGGTTTTTAGTTTTTATCTAGAAGTGTGAATCTGCATTTCCAACGACATCCTAGGAGCCTGAATTTTTTATTTGTATGGATCGCAGTCTTTGTCAGCCATCTAAGAGGTTGTGGGGGAATTGTGACCAACTAGTTGGCATTTACAACTTTGTTATGTCAAGGACTGATATAGGCCCAAGGCATGTCTATAATCAATTCTCTGTAAAACAATCAAAACAAACTTGGAGACTATGAGAAAATAAACGTTTCGTAGTTCAAAAATATCTTATAAAAGTAAGATAGAATTTGGAACTGAAAGTTCTTGGAACGAAACATAAAATTCATTGATGAAAGTTGTTACATTAACGAAACAGTCATGGAAGTGAAGGCGCAAAAGCGACGCCCCCATCCTTTTCTCATTGGCCAGAGCCTGTTTTACTGCATATTTTACAGTCCACAACAGACTTGGACACGTCGTATCGTAAACTGTTGAGCCAAGCTGCCCATTCGTCAACAGATTTGGACACGACGCATTTGGACACGTCGTATAAAAAAGTGTTGAGCTAAGCTGCCCATTGACAGCGCTCAAACATACGGTTAAAAAACTCTTGGCAAGAAATGCGTATCTCATAGCTGCAAATGCAGGCATTTTTCTCAGAAGGAAGATCTAAACAAACAATTTCAATAGATTGTCGACTAATATTTATCCAAAGTATAAGCAAACAGATTTGCGGATTCTGGATTATAAATGGATGGGTATTTATAAGAGGGAACGATTGAAATTGACACTGTTAGGTAGGAAATCCCGTGCAAAGAAAACAAACTAGTAGGTACACGTAACTTCCTTCGAGGTTTGATTTGACGACGTGAAGACTAATTCCTTTGTTAAAAATGTCATAGTACTTGGACAAAGGTTGCCTTTAGAGAATACGTACGTAAACTTTCATTTGTAACTTGATAGGACGCCGACAGAAAGAATAGAAAAAAAAAGGCTAGAAAATAATTGTATTAACGATATATTATTTCCAGCCCCCACGGTGTTACGAAAGTGATAAATAATTTCCTGCCACCATTTTTATCTCGCTGACTCGTTCGCTCAGAAAATTCAAAAACTAGCTATCGTGCATATACAGTATGATGGAGATGCTCATAGGTATAATAATGAGTGATAGGGTTCGGTGTGCAATGTCCAATGGATTCACTAGTTAGTCTTAGTTAAACATTTCGGACGTGATAATCGATTTCATTGTAAAGTATACAAATCTCTACAATTGGAAACCATTGAATTAATGGTTGACGGTAGCAAATGAAAATACTACAAGGGATGTGTTTAACGACGATATTAATGACAATTCCTAACCAGATCATTTTAAATAGAAGAGAGAAATGTTGTATATTGTCTCAAAATAGTTTTCTTTTAACTATTGACTCAAACAATTGTCTCTCAAAAGACGATAAAATAATATTTATTTTGTCTCTCTATATATGATGTCATTCTCTGTATATATGATATAAAATATTAGTATTTTGTGTCTATAGATATGATTTAATTTTTATCCCAACTATTGTCTTTGAAGAGACAATATGAATTTAAATAATAAAATAAGAACCTAATTTAGTTTAGTACAATCAAAGGATATATAATGTCAATGGCATTGGAGTACACTGATGATTAGTATTATAATAATAAACCAATTTGGGTTGAATTTTATGCCCCCCAAGTGGGTTTACAAATATTATAGAAATGTCGAAAAAAAAGGTGCATAAATATTGTTAATCCTTTACATAGAATGGTACACCTATTTATTGAATTAATATTACACTCTGGCAACTCCTCTAAACATGCAACTGTATATTCTTTAGCTCATTCTTTGTAGATAGTTTTACAAGAAAATTTACAATGCCTTTTAAGGGGAATTTAAAAACATTATCCATCGAATCTTGTATTGACATCACTAATTATAAGCATAGTTGTCATTGTATACAAGAAGAAATTTTCATGCATGTCGCCCATTTACAATAACAATAACTTAAAAACAACAAGAAAATTTGAGTTTATATGAAAATAAGAACATGTTTGTAAAGATAATCATGGAAGATAAACAAATAACCATTTTAATATCCTTGTAATTATGTTAAATAAGATATCTGGATTACGATGCACATTAGTGTGTTTTTATTATTGGTAAATAGTTTTTCGAAACGGACTATACCCTTGTGCACAAGGCTCAAAAGCCAAATTTTACAATTTAACCAAAACTAAAAAAAAGATCAATATCAAGATTTAACATGAATTCCCAACAACATAATACAATATGCCTAGAATAAAGCCAAAAATGAACAACCTAACAACTAAAAAACACAACAGAAGAACAAGTCCATAGTAACCTACTCACAGTCACAACATAGATCTCATTACTTGACCGAAATAGTGTTGGATTCTAATTTTTTTATGTCTTTTCTTCCTCCATTCCACCACCATCCAGTCTGTGTTACCATCATCGATGAAGATTAGAAGAAAAAATTCAAGATTCATGATAGGAGTGTGGCCCCCAGCGAGGGGAAATGGGGCACAATCCTTCATAACTATAACATTAACCTCTAGGGTAGAAGAAAATTGCGGTATCTCCGCAGAAATAAGGGGAGTGTCTACCTTTGAGGGGTTTGGTGAATCCACGACCAATTCTACATAAGCGCTGATTGTCAAATGATCTAGCAAAGAGTCCTTTGAGTACACAAGTTTTTCCATACATTTGGAATGTTCACATTCATCCGTAAGATGCCCCGTTTGAAAGCATCTTCGAAATATGAAAGCTAAACCCTCATAAACAATCCTCTGCATCCACTTCCTATCACCTATTTACAGGTGAATCTCAGTTGGAATGGCTTGAGAGGTGTCAATATCAACAAAAATTCTAGCATTAGTTGTATTTGTTTGATTGGATATTTTATCATCAACTTTCAAAATTGATCCTAGGGTATCTCCTATAGCAATAAGGCTGGATATGTTGTAAATCTGCAATGGAATTCCTGGCAAGAGGATTTGTTGAAATTTTTTGCACTTGTGCAAAAATGGGAAACTCAAAACTTTGTCGTTACGATGAAATTCATTGGTGAAGAATACCTAAGCTAAGGAAGTTTTGATGTTATTAGTTACTGCTGAATTAATTAATGATTAAGTGGAATCTGCAGGTATGTGTGATGTTACAAAATGTAACATATCACATAGTCTACAATTTCATGATACCTTCAGTAAAAGAACACAAAGGCCCCAAAGGACAGCTATGTTGTCTTGATGAAGACACAAAATTACAGAATAGGTGAAGTGTAAAGTTTTGGAATAGTAAACAATAATGCAGATTACAGAAATCAGAGTTCATTACTGAATGTTATAGGTTCTCATTAATGTTCTTTCCTTCATGATTAAGACATTCAATTGAACTACTGAGTTGTTTAGCTCATCATACAATCCATACAAAAAGTTGAAATGCAGAAATAAATATACAATTCATCTACATAATTCAATGTTTTATTCATAAGGAATTTTCAAATGTTCCCCACACAAGCCGTGGGATGTAACTCGAAAATAAAGTACAGCTACTGAAATAAAAGTTACACATGCATGAAAGAGAAAGTAAAGGAGTATGAGTAAACCCATCATTGCCTTGGGGTTTCTTTTTTTGATTGAAAACATCTCCATTTTCAGATTCTTCTTCATCTCCATTGTAGAAGCCACTGTACTTGAAAAGAAGAAAATGATAACTATTAGTTACGAGCCCAGGGATTAATTCATATTCGTAGATTGTCCTAGTTCGTGCATATGAATCTCTTCAAACAAGAGATGTAATTTACTTGAATATTAGACTGCATACTACTCTACTTACAGTAGAAAGAAGAAAGATAAGGGAAAAGAATAACATGGACATAAGAGAGGCTAAAAAGCCTAGGCATTTTCTAATTGTTTTCTTAAGTGTGTAGGTACATGTTACAGCCAAGGAAAAATAGACAAGTCATAAGTGCATGCAAGAAAAGGAAGAATGTAACTCAAAGTTTTAGTAACTGTTCTAAAACGGAAGAAGTTACAGTGTAGAAGAGAAACTAGAAAATAGAAGAACACTTTTCAGTTGCAGCTAAAGGAGAAGAATCAAATTTTCAGAAGCTGAAGTTAACTAGAAAAGAAAGGTCACAGTTGAAAAGGAATGAAGATAAGATTATGGGAAAATTTTGACAGGGCTTCACCATGTAAAATGGACATTTACAACTTTTCATCATGCCACTTTCAACTACTACATGCTTAAAAGAATTATTTAAATCAAGTAAATGATACAGAAAAGCAGTAAAGCATGTCATGATCAAGATAAATAGCTATGATGTCTCATTTTTATTCAGATTCAAACATGAAGTGTTATGTTCCATATTTTGAATCAGAAAATACAAACTACTACAGCATAAAAAGGAATGAAGATATGATTCTAGAAAAAATTTGCCAGGGCTTCACCATGAAAAATCAACATTTCAAAATTTTCATCATACATATAAAGTTGTAATGAAGCTCAAATACAATATTAAAGCACAAAAGAAATGGAACTACATTTTTACAAAAAAACTTGAATTGTTCAACATGCAAGAGTTTGTAAACAGAGTTTCCATAAAAAAATATGTCCAATGCAGAGTTTCAGAAAACAATGAGGAATCAAAGTCAAGTTCATAATTTTATAATATGGAGCCATCCTATAACACTGTTTCCAGGAATAAGAGTTACATTATTTTCAGATGGTCAAGAACATTGTTACAGTCAAGCAGTCAATAGATAAAGTTTTCATAAACATTCAAAGCTCGCCAAGTTCAAGGATGGTGCTTTGATAATAAGTAGTGCAATAAGTCAAGGTAACCATAAAAGCAAGACCATTGTTCTAGTTCAGTAGGACAAGGAAAAGGAGCTTATTATCAGTGTCTTAAGTAAAGTGGAAACACCAAGTAACCTTACGAAGCCACCAATATTGCAAAAGTTACAGTATGAGAAACCAATTGCATTCAAACACTCATCTCATGGAGAATTCCAATGTTCAAGTGATTTTAGATTGAAAAGGATTAAAGAAAGTATTCTCAAAGGGGTGCCTATAGAATTTTCAAAGAATCAAGTTCATCCTGAAACAATGAATTATAACAAAATGGATTCTTCAGAATACAAAATTGAGCCAAAGATTTCAGAACAGACCTGAAGTAATATACAGAACCTATATTTGCAGAAAATCATAACCATCATTTCTACAATATTCTCAACAAATGCAAATGAGATAACAATTTTCCTGAGGTTAAAGGAAAAAGAAACTCATGCAGAAGGAAGTTAGAGGTAAATAATTAGAGAAGAAGAAAACTACTTTATGGATGATACAGGAAAATGAAGAAATACAAAGCCTCTACAGAAATAAATATTTGAACCAGGAGTTGTATTTTTCATCACCAAAACTAGACTCTGTATATAAAGAATAAAATTTCAAAGATGTCTTCTAGTTTTACAACATCCACAAAGGAGCATAGAGGATCCAGGCGTAAAACACTTCAAAATCAGAGATGAAAATGAATATACAACAGAGAAATGGTCGAGTCATCAAATTGAGGGAGTCATCATGAAATTTCAGAACTCTCATACAGGAAAATGAAGTAAATTCAAAGGCCTCTACAACTAGAATGAATATCCAAATCAAAAAATCCTCTCAAAATATCTCTTTTTGTTTTTTTTAAAACAAAGCATTTCAATCAAAATATGAGAAGAGTAAAGTTTCAGATCTCAGAAAATCTCAGGCAGAGGTCAATAACAGACTCGCCAATATTGAAGGATAAGTTTCAAAGTAAAATATAGGTACCCAGAACTCAAAATACATAGATCTAAAAGTCACAATAAATACTGGTTCGAGTATTTCACTCACCTTTTATCACCGGCAGTTTCAAATTTGATTGATCATGAGCACTCTATTAGAGAACATATAGATCTGAAGAAATAATGACCCTCTGCAGAGATTGTAAAGCTTTCAAGCTCAGAAAATCCATCACATTGTCAACATTGGTCGATGTAACATAGAAACCAAAAATCACTCAATGCATGATCAAGGATCAGAGATACATGAGCTCCACTTTCGCTTTTCACGACTATAATTGAAACCCATGTAAAAATGATGGCCATGATCTTGCTCAAAAGATCAGATGACCATAGTAATAGAAGTAAATGCAAATACTGAAGAACCCAAAAGATGGATTTTCTCAAGAAAACTAAGCTCAAAGAAACAATAATGGCAGCCAATTTCACAATCCTACATAGAGAGCTCAAAAAATAGGAAGAATGGATACAAATATACCAAATACAAAGTCACAAAGGCCTCACAGACTAAGGAAAATGCTTAAAGCTGAGATCAGTAAGCTTCAACAATGGCGTCAAAAACTTTGCCAAGGCTTCTCCCGCATCACAAAAACCAAATGAAGTGATCATTATGGTCGAAGAGGTGAGTTTCAACCTAACTTAACCATGGTCAGAAATCTATGGCTCCAGATCGAAAGGACAGAGATCAAAGGCCAAGAGTGATCCTCAAAGTTTGAAACAAACCACCATGATCAGGATGCCACTGGCCTTATTAGTTGCAGGGGTAAACCTTAACTCATAGTTAAGCATCAATGATCAAGCTTCAACCGAGTACGAAGATCAAGGGCTAAAGATCAAGATCTATGATCAAAGCAAACCACTTGGGTAATATGCCACTGAAAACATTTAATGCATACAAATAACCTAACCACAGGTCATGAACCGATGTCATCAAATACAGAGGTAAAAAGATCAAGGGCCCAAGTTTCATCATCAATACCAAAGCTAAACTCAAGACAAGTCAAATTGCCAACAACACCATGATTGAGGGGTGAATCACTATGGAGAAGGGGCCAGCCCACGTCATTAGTTTAAAACAAAATCATTGCAATGACTTTCAAAGTCTAACCATAGTGCATGCTCTAAATAATACAAAGCTGACCAAATTATGCCACAATGATCACTGAAAAGGTGAAATATTTTAACCATATACTATTCAAACATGCAAGCCAAGAAGTATTACATGGTTGTGTATGTCCAAAATATGGTAGACTGTATAGTGTAGCCTATGTCAAATAATCAAAGGTGACTGAGCATGGTGTGGTGAGTGCTCCTTATGTATCTAAACCATGGTAATGTGTTAAGTCCACAAAGGTGGCCAAAATCAAATGAAGAAAAATCCATAAATCAAAGGGTGGTCCCCACATGAAGCTATCACAAAACAAAGGAGTTATATTTGCATGCTTCACAAGAGGTCAGAACAGAGAAGAAGATGAAATTACATGCCCATGGAGAGAGAATTGCCTAGCAAGCAATCTTATTTTTAGCAAATTATTCACCCTTATTTCTTAAAAATAGAATAGTCAACTTCAATTTGACTGTGATTGTAATAAAAGGCTATTAATGCCTCTTTGTACTAGCATGCTCTGTATTATTTTATCCCTTTATTTATTATTAAATAAAGGATAAAATTAGGATGTATGAGCGAGTACAAGCCTTAGCCTATTTTTAGGAATGGTGGGAAAATTTATTTTGCTATATATTGTGTGCCTTTGCAAAGCACAAGGGACAACTTGACGAGAGGAATTTTCGGATATATGAGTATCGAAGGAAATATTTGGTCTAGTTTTTCCCTCTGAGTGTGAAGTGTTTTTTTGCCTTTCCAAGTTATTTTGTAGTCTTGTGTATGTTTCTATTAAGTCTTGTGAATACAAATTCCCGGATCAACCACCTTACCCTATTGCAAAATTTCAGTCTTTTTTGCTTGATTTTTAATGTGCATGTTAAGCTTAGCATTAGTGCTGTTGTGATCCTATCCCTCAATACAATTCAAGTGTTTTTCCCTTAATATTCTACAGAAAAACTATTGGTTCGTGCATCAAGAATCCTTCATAGATCAGTCGTGCATATACTCAGTCAAAGCCCTCATACAAATTTGGTGTATCACCTTAGTTTTAAATCATTTTTAAGTCATCTTTTACTCTCAAACTCCCATAAAGTCAGTTTATGATACACCAATAAGGAACTAACCTTAATACCGGAGACTCACCTCGAAATAGGTATACCCACAGAGCATAAGGTGTTTTCATTGTATCTACGAAAGAGAGAGATCAAGTTTTGCAAGCTTAGAAAACCTGCAGCCATCTCTCTACAGGGTGCACTTTCGAGAGATAACAATTTTTGGTAGGCCCTGTGGGACCACGAATTAGATCTGCATGCAAGTTACAAATTCTATAGCAGATCTACAATAGATTTATAGAAGTTACAAAGTCATTTTCGGGAGTAAGTTGCAGCAATTTAGTCTAAAGATTTTAAAATATTTTTGCGACTCCACTAAGATGATATCAAACCAATATTGCAGCATGTTCCATGCCTAAAGTGACTACAAGATCATCATTAAGAGAAATTCCTCTTGAGTTTTTTTCTTTACCCTTGAATTATGCTAAAAGGAAAAGAGTTGGTAATACTTTACCTTATAATACACCTAGTTTTGATAACCCTCCTCCTAATATTCATTCACCATGTATCAATTTCTCTATTAACATCCCAATTTTTTAAATGGCTATTCAACCACCAAGGAATTTTGTGACCATTACTAATGGTAGTCCATTAGTAATCTCAGTCTATCATGAGATTCCTAATGCTGCGATGAAAATTTTGCCATCATTCATGGGTGAAAATCAAGTTACACCTACTGAACATATCAAAGATGTTGCAGCCCTATGTGTAGTCCATAATATCACTCATGAAGACGTAGCTTTAAGACTTTTAGCTGCATCTTGTAAAGGGAAAGCCTTGCAATGGTATAGAAACCTAGAAATTGGAAGCATAAGAACTTCGGATAACTTAGGTAAAAAATTCCTGAAATAGTTCCAGGATAATTCAGATCATTTTTCTCTCATTAAACAGTTGTCTACTATTAAAAGATCTCCCAATGAGTTTATGTTTAGGTTCAATATCTATTTTTCCAGAACTTGGGAAAGAATTCTGACAAGTGTCAAGCCTCAAGCTGATCATGCTTTCCTTTATTATCTTAGGGTTGAGTTTTTTGCAGTCAATCAAGATAAATTGCAACACTTATATGGTGACCATATTGTTCAGTTGAAGACAAATAAACTGCCTCAAGGTCTTGTCACATTGGAAGACATCTTCAACACTAATGATCAGTTAAGAAAAGTGAAGACTAAAATGTCAATCCACACTGATAATTATGAAGAAATCTCAGTTGATGAAGAGAAAAAGCTATTTCTTGGAAAGGTATGTTCCTTAACTTAAACGCAGTCATTTATTATTCTTTACAAGGAGTTTAAGGATGTTTTTTCTTAGAAATATCAAGACCTAAAAGGATTTGATCCCTGTTTAGCACAACATATAATTGAGTTGTAGCCAAATTCTAAACCTGTTAGATAGAAATAGAGGAGTGTGAATCCCAAAATAGAACCTCTGATGAGGAAAGAATTATCTAAGTTGATTGAATTGGGTATTATCTTTCCAGTTAAGCATTCAAGTTAGGTAGCCAATCTTGTTCCTGTTAGGAAGAAGAATGGTGAAATCAGACTATGTGTAGATTTCAGAGATCTTAATAAGGCTTTGTTAAAATATCATTACCCACTCCCAAACATGGATCAAATTCTAAGAATAGTCTCAGGTTCAGATAGACTATCTCTTCTAGATGGTTATAGTGGATATAATCAGATTTTATCCCGGGAAGAGGATAGATATAAAATAACTTTTACCACCAAGTGGGGTACATATGCTTAAAAAAGAATGCCCTTTGGTCTTTCAAATGCCGGTTCAACGTTTCAACATGCAATGGACATGGCTTTTCGCAATTTATTAAATAAATGCATCCTTGTTTATTTAGATGATGTTACTGTATTTTCAAAAGATTCTGAAGAAAATCTAATGCATTTAAGGCAGAATTTTTAGTTATGTAGACAATTTGGAATATCTTTGAATCCACTGAAGTCTATCTTTTTAGTACATCAAGGAAAGTACTTGGCCATATTGTTTCTAAGCAGGGTTAAACAATTGACCCTTTCAGGATCAAATCCATATCACAGCTATCATTGCCCCACCATAAGAAGGAATTACAGAATTTTCTTGGAAAAATCAACTTTGTTAGAAGATTTATTCCAGATTTTGTAGCATTGGTTAAACCACTCACAACTATGCCAAAGAAAGAGAAAAATTTGTCTTGGACCAGTGAAGGGAGAGAAGGATTTGAATTAATCAAAGAAGCTATCTCTGAAGCTCTTACTCTTGCAAATCTAAGTTTTGATAAAGATTTTACAATCTATGCACTTACAGGAGCTGAAACAATCTCAGCTATATTAACTCAAGTCAATGATGAAAATATTGAGCAGATTATTGCTTTCTTTGGACAGATTTTGCATGATTACGAAGCAAGGTACACATTTCTTGAAAAACAGGTACTTTCAGTAGTCAGAGGACTAAAAAATTTCAAGTATATGCTTTCAAATGATAAAATCAATGTTTTTGTTTCTCATCCAAGTGTGAAAACATTCTTACTAAATAAGGAGTTGAATGAGAAAAGAGAAAACTAGATAACAAAGGTCATGGAGTATGATGTTGATATTCGGGTTGCTAAGACGGTTTGAGGGAAAGGTTTATGTGAGCATCTAATTACTGATATGGAAAAATAGCAAGTTAAAGAACCAGATGATTTAAAATAGCATGCTAAAATTGTGTATCAATAATCAGAAATCATGGTTCAACTAGGAAATCAATAGCCCGAGCTCATTCACGAGATTCAGGAATCAAGATGGATGACTGATTTGGTTAATTATCTACAACATAGCACTTATCCAGAAGGTATGGACAAGAATAAATGAAGGTATTTAAGATTACAAGTTGTACCTTATATCTTCATTGATAAAGTGTTATTCAAAACATATATAAATGGAATCTTGTTGCGATGTGTTCATTATGATAAAATTCAGAAAATATTGTCTGAATTCCATGAAGGACCCACAGGAGGTCACTTTTTAGCACATACCACAGCCTTAAAAAGTATGAAAGCTAGTTACTATTAGCCTAGCATATTCAAATACTGTTTTGAATAGATTAGAAAGTGTAAAAAATGTGCTTTCTTTATTGGAAAAGAATGTCTAGCTTCGCTGCCCATGCAGCCTATCTCAATTGATCAGCCTTTAATGTAGTGGGGTCTTGATTTTATTGGCATTAATTGTTATAATTTATCTTGATTAACTGCAAAAAAATCAGCCCTAAGATAATAAAGGAAAGCATGATCAGCTTGAGGCTTGACACTTGCTGGAATTCTTTCCCAAGTTCTGGAAAAATAGATATTGAAAATGAACATAAACTCATTGGGAACTCTTTTAATAGTAGACAATTGTTCAATGAGAGAAAAATGATCTGAATTATTTTGGAATTGTTTAAAAAAAAATTCACCTAAGTTATCCCAAGTTCTTATGCTTCCAATTTCTAGGTTTCTATACCATTGCAAGGCATGTGCTTTAAAAGATGTAGCTAAAGTTCTTAAAGCTACGTCTTCATGAGTGATATCATGGAATGCACATAGGGCTGCAACATCTTTGATATGCTCAGCAGGTGTAACTTGATTTTCACCCGTGAATGATGGCAAACTTTTCATGATAGCATTAGGAATGTCATGGTAAACTAGGATTACTAATGGACTGCCATTAGTAAAGGTCACAAAATTCCTTGGTGGTTGAATAGCCATTTGAAAAACTGGGATGTTAATAGAGAAATTGATACATGGTGAAGGAATATCAGGAGGGTTATCAACACTAGGTTTATTATAAGGTAAAGTATTACCAACTGTTCTCCTTCTAGTAGAATTCAAGGGTAAAGAAACAAACTCAGGAGGAATTCCTCTTAATGATGATCTTATAGTCACTTTAGGCATGGACACATGCTACAATACTGGTTTGATATCAGCTCAGCAGAGTCACCAAAATATTTTAAAATATTTATAATAAATTGTTGTAGCTTGCTCCTTTGTAACTGTTGTAAATCTGTTGTAGATCTGCTGTAGAATTTGTAACTTGCATGCAAATATAATTCATGGTCCCACCAAGCATTCCAAAACCTGTTATCTCTCGAAAGTTCACCTTATAGAGAGATGACTGTAGGTTTTCTAAGCTTGCAAAACTTGATATCTTTCTTTCATAGATACAATGGAAACACCTCAGGTATGTTGGTATACCTATTTTCAGGCGAGTCTCCGGTATCAAGGCTGGTTCCTTGTTGATGTATCCTAAATTGATTCTAGGGTTTCGGGGTAAAAGATGACTGTAAAACAATTAAAACTAAGGTGATACACCAAATTTGTATGAGGGATTTGACTGAGTATGTGCACAATTGATATGTGAAGGATTTTTGGTGCACAAACCAATAGTTGTTTTGCAGAATATTAAGGGCAAAACACTTGAAGGTATTGAGGGAGATTATCACAACAATACTACTAAGTAAACATGCACATTAATATCATGCAGAAACTACAGAATTTTTTAACAGGGTAAGATGATTAATCAGGGAATTTGCATTCACAAGACTAATAGAAACATACACAAGAATGTAAATAATTGGGAAGGCAGAAATTCTTCACACTCAGAAGGTAAAATTGGCAAAAAATTGCTTCAGTACTCCTATATCCAAAAATTCCTCCAGAAGTTCTCTCTGTGCTTTATAAAAGCACACAATATATAGCAAAATTAATTTACCCACCCTTCCTAAAATTCACATAAGGCTTATACTCACCCATGCATCCTATTTTTATCCTTTACTTAATAATAGATAAAGGAATTAAAAAAAAAGAGCATGCAATTACAAATAGCCATTATTGGCCTTAATTACAATACAGTCAAACTGAAGTTGACTGTTCTATTTTTAAGAAAGAAGGGTGAATAATTTTCTAAAAAGTCTCTCTCCATGGGCATGCAATTTCATCTTCTTCTCTGTTTTGATCTCTTGTGAAGCATGCAAAAATAACTCCTTTGTTATGTGATAGCTTCATGTGGGGACCACCCTTTGATATATGGATTTGTCTTCATTTGAGTTTGGCCACCTTTATGGACTTAACAAATTACCATGGTTTAGATACATAAGGGGCACTCACCACAGCATGCTCGGTCACCTTTGATTATTTGACATAGGCTACACTATATAGTCTACCATCTTTTGGACATACACGACCATGTAATACTTGTCAACTTGCATGATTGAATAGTATATGGTTAAAATATTTGACCTTCCGGTGATCATTGTGGCATAATTTGGTCCACTTTGTATTATTTAGAGCATGCACTATGGTTAGACTTTGAAAGTCATTGGAATTATTTTGTTTTTAACTGATGACGTGGGTTGGCCCCTTCTCCACAGTGACTCACCCCTCAATCATGGTATTGATGATGAAATTGATCTCTATACCTTTGTATTTGATGTCGTCGATTCATGACCTACTGTTAGGGTCTTTGTATGCATTGAATGTTTTCGGTGGCATATTACCCAAGTGTTTTGCTTTGATCATAGAGCTTGATCTTTGGCCCTTGATCTTCATACTCAGTTGAAGCCTGATTGTTGATGCTTAACTGTGAGTTAGGGTTTAAAGATGCACAAATCCACTAAAGGTAGTACACAATAAATACTCTTACCATCACTTATATGCATTGGAGGCACCCTTCAACATCCTTGAAATTTTTTTAACATATGAAATCAAATAAGTATTGTATGGTTTCTACTGATAATCGAAAGGTGGAAGGCTAAGCATACAAAAGGAACCTTTTAACTTAATTTAGTCAACCACAAAAGGGTTCATGTTGATAAAACTAACATCCAGACCAATTACAAGTAATATGTACTAACTAAATAATTAATTCTTTTTATCTATTATTGCTTGTTAGTTCACACCAATGTTGAATAATTATTAATACTACAATTTTCAAAAATATATTTAGCATTAAGTACCCAATGATAGTGATATTCCACATGAAAGAATTAATATTATTCACAATAAATTTTCACCACCTCAAAATATTATTGATTGTGACATGCCTCCGCTTCAGGAAATTTTTCATTATGTTCCTTCATTACAAGAAAATAATACTCTCAATTATGTGACAAGGAAGAGGATAATAGTGGACATTCTCAATGACGAGATCCAAATAACAAGAAATATTTTTACGCATCAAGTAGCTAGTTCATTTGATAATAAAAGAAAGAGATTTGTGTGAAGAAAGAGAAGTAGAAGGACAATTGTTAGGTCTTTTAAGTTTGATTTGGAAGCTAAATATCCACTCATTGAACTAGTAGTTCAAGAAAAATGTAAACGGCGCAACTCCAAGGGCAGGACCCAAGGGATAGTCCTCAAATAAGTGCAGGCATTCCATGTGTCCAGGTCTGAAATGAAGATACAACAAGCCCAAATCGGCTAAGTATGGAAGTTTCAACGGATGGTGCCACATGCCTCATCGACGCAACTTCAAGGGTCAAAGCTAAGGGAAGTTCCCCAAACTTGTGTCAGCCCTCCAGGTGTCTTAGAGTCAAAATAGAGGTAGAGACAGTCGTTGAAGAGTCCCGGACTGGTGAAAGGAGCCATGCTTCAGCTCGGCACACTTTCAGGGGGCACCCAAAGTGAAAACTCAAATGAGCGCCAACTCTCCAAGTGTCTAGTGTCCAATGGAAGTCAAGTGGGAAGCAAGCCCGAATCAGCTAAGTATAAAAGAACCAGTTGACGTCTCCACGTGTCTCTTCGGTGCAAATTCAAGGGTAAAAAATCAAGAGCGGGTTCCCAAGTGTGTGCGGGCTTGCCATGTGGTCAGAGTCAAAGAAGGGGTAGATCCGGTCGTTGAATTGGCTAAGTATAGAAGGGTTTGCAGAAGCCTCCATGTGTCAACTTTACGCAACTTCAAAGGAAAAATCTGGAGGCAGGTCACAAATGTACACTGAGCCTCTACGTGTGCAGGGTCAGATATATGGCCCCGCCAAAGAAAAGGGACTCAGTTAAAAAACACCAAAAATATTGAAGTGGCCCGTAAAGGGACACTTGGCCATGTTTCAATCGTTAGCAAAGAGGTGGGCCCTTTTTGTGTTTTGATGCCATCAAAATGTTAAGTGGGAAAGCAAGTTGTCGGAGCGATTTGGGGCTTTTGACTTTGTTTCCATAAGGGATAAAGTCAAATATTGAGCCCGCATCAAAATTCAAACCATGAGGGCGGGCTGTCAAAGTGATTTGGGAATTTGGGCTTTATTTCCATAAAGAGCTTAAAGTTATAAAGTGATCCACGGCCCCGCCCATGCCAAGGTATAAGGTCAAATATTGAACCCGCATCAAAAGTCAAAGTGCGAGGGCGGGCCATCGGAGTGATTTGGGAATTTGGGCTTTATTTCCATAATGAGCTTAAAGTTATAAAGTGACTCGCAGCGCCTCCCATGCTAAGGTATAAAGTCAAATGTTGAGCCCGCATCAAAATTCAAAGCGGGGAGGCGGGTCGGCGGAGCAATTTGAGTTTTTTAGCCCGCGTTGAAAAGAGGTAAAATTACAAAAGTGAGCCACGACTCCATCGCCACTCAAGTAAAGCCACGTGTTAGGCCTATATCGAAAGCGGGTGGGCAGGCCAAAATGTTTCGAAGTGCCATTTCTCTAAAAAGGCAAAAAATACAAAAGGTGTCCTCAGGGCCGCTTCAGTTCAAATCTTCCCCATGTGGACGACTCAAATTCAAAGTTTACAATGGCAAATTGAACGACTACGATTCAATGCGTCTGGTTTTGCCACCAGGCATGGAAACAACTGAGACATTGGAGAAGCTCAGGTGTCAGTTTCTTGAATCAGTTTCATCATTTTTGTAACCAAATGTAACCGTTCTTAGAATCTATTTAATGGCTTCTCCATGTCGTTGTTAGGGTTGGATCCTAGTACTCTGTAAAGGTAATAGATTCGAAGTAATCAATACATAAGTTTTTCCCTTTCTTCCTCGGATATTCCTTCTTTCCTTGTCTGAAATTTGGGATCCATCCATCTTTTATGATAAGAAACTGTGTTCTTGTTTATATGATTTCTGGAACTTTGTGTCTTTGGAATTATACTGGTTATGAAAGTGAATGATTTTATTCTGCTCTCCCTGGGTTCAATATGTATAAGGTTATACTCTGATATTTATATTTCCTGAAGGTATTGTTATGTTCTTCCTCTCTCATCTCCTTAATTCATCCGTTCTTTCATATTGATGATCATTGAGCATAAAATGTTTCAAAGTGTCAGGAATCCACACTTTGAAAGTTGTACATTTGTATATAAGTTTTGTTGCTTGCTTTCAATAAGAGAACGTCTCCCATTAAAGAGGAGGGACTTGCTATCCCCTGACTGTAATTTGTTAAAGTTCCATTTAAAAACCCAATAAAACATAACTATAAAAAAATTAAAATTATTAAAATGACAAAGAATTATGACATAAACTTAAAATATGTATACATAAACTAAAATGATGGATCACGACACAATTCTATGAGAGATTCTAAAAATGATAGTGCTCAAGTTGTTAGTGGTCATTATGTAGTATGTTATAAAATATTAAAAATTATATTTTTAGTTAATAATAAACAATAGTAAGATCAATTTATTTCAGCATCTTAGATTGCATTTTTCTTCAATATAATTTATTAAACTTTGTTAAGGAAATCGTCAAAATACGGAAAATCACAAGGAATCCACCGTAATTGTTAACTATAAATGATTGATTAATAGCGGAATGAATATGGTTTGTTTGTTTTTTAAAATAATTTAGTTTCAACTATCAACCACATAATAGCAGAGAAAAGGTGCAAGAGCAAATGATCTGGACAAAGGAGCAAAGGTAGTTGATATGCGAGTGCTAATTTCGATATTTAATCTGTCCGAAAGAAAATGATCTGGTAACGACGTCTTATAATTGATATGACTGATATTGAAAGCATTCAAACCTTCACTATAATCAATCATAAATAGTATAAACATAATCTATGCATAAATATTATGGTTATCAATTGGTTCAAAAACATATGTCCATAAATGTTATTGCAATAGCCTATCAATTGGGCTTCCTGCAGTTCGTTCGAACCTCTCCATTGCTGCCGGTAAGAGGACTGATGTTTCCCATTTTCACCATGGCAGCTGCGAAGTCGCTGAAGAAGGTGTTCTGGTTGCTGCTGTAGGTAGTCACCTGAGAATCGGCGGAACCTCCATTAAAAAGCTGTTGATCGGAGTGTAAAAGTCCTTTTTGGCTTCTCAGATTTTTGTAGTAGTTGTTGTCGAATGTTGTAGGAGTCTGAAGATCTAAGGGTGAAAGGTTATTGTCGCCGCTGCTGCTTGGGCAGTTTGATTTTAGAGAACTGGCGAATGTAGTGTCTATGTTTGATTCATTGTAGATGCGAGTTCTGAAAGATGTGCAGCGAGCTTGACCAATTGTATGAGCACCTGAGAAAGAAATTAAGATAGAATTTATCAGCCACTATAGATTGTAGGCAGAATTTACGGTACGTTAATTTTCGGATTGGAAGTATAACTTACCAGAAAGCACGATCATATCCTTTGTAGATAGACCCTGATTACTAAAAGATGAAATGAGTGAGCTGAGACTGGATGTGGGAGCAGGAATATTGCTATTTGCACCGCTAAGGCTCGCAGATTTGGAATCTCTTCTTCCCAGCTGCACTGTCCATGTTGGCCCTCCCAACTAGCAATTACAAAAATCATCAGCATGACACACGATAACATTAAAACTTTTTTTGGATTTGTGTAAGTATGAGCAGGGGATAGGAAATTACTTCCACAACAGAATCACGAGCAGCAATGGCCAAAATGTCAGCACAGGACACAACTCCACTGCAAGCTGCCTCCACTTGGGTCTTGATGGTATCTATGACGTTGAATCCTCTTGCAGAGTTGGCATTAGGTTGGGCAGTCTTTTCGCCTGTCAAGGATGAGGAGTCGTCCAACAGAATGGAGCCGTCGCAGCCCTGCAAAACCCAGAATGCATTTAACACTAAATATGAAAATGGATATGTAATCCCTCATACATGGTAATATCTCGCTTGAAACATAAAAGGAATAATATGAGTGTTTGTAAATGTTGAACAACAACGGGCAATCTAAAATAAACTCTGTTTCATAAGAATATCATTTAACCTTGACATAGAACACTACATAGCGGAAGAGTTTATTCGGCTGGTACATTTGAAAATAATCCACGATCAATATTTATGCGGTGGGGGGTTTAGTTTATTTGGAAAGAGTTTATCCAACTGGTGCATTCGGCATCTAATTTGGGTTCAATATTTATGGCTTGATGGTTAAGTTTTTGTGGGAAGAGTTTATTCAACTCGTAATCCACCATCAATATTTATCGGTTGTTTATTTTTGTTTATATTTATGGGTTGTTTATTTTAATTATTTTTTTTCGGGGTATAATTGAGAGTTGAATTGTGAAAAGTCAATCAGAACATATTGTGAGAAGATTATAAAATTAAGAGTTAAAAAAAGAATAAATTAGTATAGGTATTTTAAATATATTTATCTAGAGATATTAATTAAGAGGTGTTTATATTAGAATTTTCAAATAATTTAGATAGGTATCTTAATATTGATATATCTTGATGTATTGTAGATAAATATATTTAAAATATATATGTTAATTATTTATTTAATTAATTTATTTGAATATTTGTTTATTATTTTTAATGGTTGTTATGAACTAAATATATTTTGTATTTCTTTTTAAATAAAAAGTTGTATATATAAATTTTAATAATAAATATTAAAATTTTATTCACTCCAATATATATAAAATACATCTAAAATATCTTAATATAGATTTTACATAACTAAAAATTAAGTAGGCATAATAAAATTTTACATACTATTTTAACCATAAACACATTAATCAGCAAATAAAGACTTTTTTCAAACAATCTACGCCACTACACTTCTTGCCACCGTAAGAACACCTTTCCATATAATAAAATTGAAAATGAGATTGTATCAATACAAAATCACCGTAAGAACACCTCTCAGTATAATAAAGTTGAAAATGAAATTGTATCAATGTAAAATCCACCCAATGAAAAACAATAAAAAAGGATAAAATTGAATAATAAATATATTCAAATGAACACTTATTATCTAGTTTTGGACAAAAACAGAAAAATATAGACATGGAAAAATATTTAAGCTTAACCGAACAGAATAAACGCGTAATTGAGAATGAACGTATTGGATTGGTAAAGGCAATTGTAAAAAGGAGTAAATGGATTGTTGAACAATCAAACATATCTATAGGAAGAAAGAGAAAACCAAAGAAATACATTATCATAATAAATGTCATTTCCATTCTCATAATAAAAAACTCAAACATAAATACATCGAAACTTTGGAGACAATCAAACAAAGGAAGCAATGTTTCAGAGTTGAGAACATTTTCATAGACGAAAATTCTTACATTAACGAAACAGTCATGAAAGTGGAGGCGCACAAGCGACGCACCCATCCGTTTCTCATTGGCGACCGCCTGTTTCACTGCTGATTTCACAGTCGATAACAGATTTGGACACGAACTACTGTAAAATGTTGAGCTAAGTTGCGCATTCACAGCCGTCGAACATAAGAACAGAGTAATGCTCACAAGAAAATTGGCGAACTTAGCCATTTTTGCTCGAAAGGAAGATAATGATAATCAAAACTCTTAACTAAAGAAATTTATGGATTCTCGACTATACAGAGATGGGTTTTTATAAGAGGAAAGATTGAAATGGAGAGAATAGAGTCGGCGCACGGAACTTTCGCTTACGCGGATCAATTCTTTCTGCATGCACTTAAAAGTCCTAAAGTCTGTGTACCCCACGCGCCAAACCGACACTAAATGTTTTTGTTAACAAAGTCAAATTTTATTCGTACTAGTTTGAAATAGCGCCATAGAGACATTAATTTTTTATTTGACTCAATCTTATCATAGTGAGATAATGACATACACCTAATTAGATTGTTTAGTAAAATCTGAGAACCAAGTCGTAAGTATCACTTATACTCTCATTTTATAAGCTTCTTTTTTAAATCTCTAGTGATCTCTGAGAGGAGGAAAGAAAACATCAGAAATATATATTATTCAACTACTACGGAAGGGCAATTTATTAATACTCGATGAATTGGTAATAGGCTTAGTTCTTCCCTCATATACATTGAAATTCGTATTCCCGTCTACTTCACATTAAATAATATTGTTAATATATCAATTTAAAAGGTTCATGGTTGACTTGGCTAATTCTTTTCACATTCATAACCATTGTTTTGTGACAAAGTCGCGTAGAAAAAAGCAAATGCAATAAAAATAATATCGGAGTGATTGATCTTTGAATTTGAGGTTTTAAATTTAACGGCCAACTATGACTGTTAATAAGTTTTTTTTTAATGATACCTTAAAAATTGTCCACAATTTGTAAAAAAATAGAAAGAACCTTCATTTAACAAGGTCAACAAATCTCTTCCAAGGTGGTGCTTTGTGACATTGGAGGAGGAAGAAATAGTGAAATGTAGGAGGTGAGGGATATTTATCAATTCAAGCACTCCACAATGTTATGTAAACGGAGGTTTCATTGGGAATACAAAATTCATGTGGTTTTGAAGATGTTAATAATCGAAAACAAACCATTTGATGATAGAAAAGAAAATGTTTTGCTATGAAAAGTTGGTTTCCGAAACTAGAAAAAAAATAGGAAAAAACAAATGAATTGAATTTGAAATGAACTATATAAAACAGTAGATGTAGACATGAATAACTACAATTTTAATGTCACTTGAGAGCATATAATGCCATTGTATATGAGGATGCATTTGCCAGCTGAGTCAAGAACATTCTCCGTAGACTATACTGATTAGAAGAACAAATAGCATGTATGTTTGCATGTAGCATCTGGTGTTGAAATGTTCTTTGTATTCATGTCTAGTCAGGGCCTAATTAAGGTAATTAAGCCATGTTTTTAATTTTCTTTCCACCTAGTACAGAAGCTAAACTTTAGGGTTCACCTTACCCATTAGGGAATATTTTCATGGTGGTTATTGCCCATGTATTAAAGTGAAATATATAAATTATATAAATTTATATAAATCATATTAAATATCCTTTGATTTTTTTATAGGTGCTAAAAATATCTTGTGGTTTCAAACACTAGTTTCTTAAAAAGTCATTATATTTTATGCTAAAAATTTATGAATACACTCATACATTCATCCTACACATGCCACAAAGAATGTCAACTTCAAAGAGGCGTAAAGATATGTAGAAATATTTAAAGCATGATGAGACATGGAGTTGTCAAAAGGACCCACACAAAAGAGAGAGAATACCAAAATTTGTTTTCCAATCCAAATTATAATTTTCAAATATGTTATGAAAACTAGCCAATTGGTGAAAATTAGTCAACTGGTGAAAAAAGGCCATAAGAAACATCTTCTTTGTTCACATAAATTAATTTTTTTATGACAATCTAACAAAATTATTTGCATACTAGAAATGTATAGTGAAATTAGATAGCAAAAAACATTTCACTTGTGTATTGTGTAATAAACGTGGTGATTTAAATATGGTTTCTAACTCACAAATAGTACTACATGGGTCTTAGTCATAGTTTTTTTTAACCATCTATTTGCATTTTGATTTACTATATAATATAGAGCACCTCTTCTTCACACAGAAAACCCATGCAACCCAATGGTTTAATACTGGTAACCTAAATAACCATAGTCATTTGTAACAAGGAATGTCTTGTCCTGTATAAAACCTATAAAAAATTAATTATTCCTTTGTTATTGAGATCTTAAAAAAATTAATTTATTTTCCCATCACCATTATCTATACATTCAACACAATTACCATGATTCCAAAGGTATGGTAAGTTGGCGAAGCGGCTAGTGTTAGACTAAATGCCTCATCTTTCCAAAAGACCATAAAGCCATGAGTGTAACATGATATAGAAAAAAGGACAATACATCTCAATTCCTAAATAAAAAATATAATCTAAAACTCATTAAATAAATGAAAAGAAAGTCGAAGCAGTTAAATTAGAGCTATGATGATTGAAGCAGATAGAAAATAGAAAAAAAAACACCCCATTGCAGTAATAAAATTGTGTTGCAATGGCATTCAAATAAAAGATGTAGCCAAGTTCTTCAAGAACTCCACAATATTATGTAAACAAATTTCAGATTGGGAACGCACTATTCATCTACTTTTGCAAATGCCAATTTTTGGAAACATAACACATGATGATTGCAAAGAAATTGTATTGCTATGAAAAGTTAGTTTGCATAAATTAGCAAAAAACTACAAAATAATATATGATTTAAATATGTTTAGAAAACAAATTTTTTTGAAGCATTTACATCTGAATGAAAGCGTAAGTTAACAACAACACCACATTATATGATAATAGGATGGTCTATGGACTGACATCATCAAAACAAAATACTTATGGAATGTTGGCAGAATAGAGACTTTTTTCCTGCAAGACAATCTCCCTTGTGGTTCTTTTTTCTGGTAATATTTTCTTTATTCTAGAGAGATTCTGAGCAGGGGTGTTAAATGGAATATTGGGAAAGGAAACAAGATTCACTTCTAGAGGGATATTTGGTTGTCTAAGAAACCACTTGTGAAGGAAGATCCTTGGAGAACTGAGGCATAGTTTGTTTAAGACAGGGGAAAAGTGTGGGTTAAAAACTATTGGTTTTTTCTAATGATGTTATCATTTGAGAGGTTTTGAATCCAACCCCTAATTTCAATGAGTAAAATCTTTCCTTTACTGCTCTCAACCTCAAATTATGGAGTATATATATCCCAATTTTTCAACAGCATGAGGACTCTATTATTTGGAAGGAAGAGGATTCACGGAATTTTTATGTTAAATCTGCTTACTACCTTAATTTCAAGAATTTGATCCAAAAGGACTATTCGAGTAGACTTTGGGTGAAGTATCTTCTACCTATAGTCAACATTTTCTTCTAGTTGGCTGCACAAAACAAAATCCTCACTTTTGATAACTTGAGGAAATGGGGAATGGTTTTACCTGGAATAGGTTTCTCCTTTGTAACAGAGAGGAGGAATGTTGTAGCCACCTTTTCATCTCATGCCCCTTCTCTTAAGTGTAATTTACTAAGGAGTTGGATATATTCAAAGTGTAGTGGTTTCTTCTTAATTCCATTGAGGATTGTTGTTAGCAATGGTAATTCCCTTTCAGGTTTCCCGTTCTTATTGCTGCTTGGAAGATGGCCCTTCCCCATTTCTTCTTGTGTTTATGGAAGGAAAGGAATGCTATCATCTTCGGAAATCATAAAGTTAAACTTAGAAAGGTTAATGCTTGTTCGATTTCCTCTATTAAAGAGAATTCCAAACTTTTCAGAGGTAATATTAATAAGGCTTGTTCTAGCAAGGAAAAGGGACTCCTCAAACAATTTTCCTATAGTCCTTCTATTGGTGCTCGATTTAATTTCGCCATGTCTGGATTTAATCTCTAAGTCCGCATGGTTTGAAGTATTCTCTATCTCCCTATATGGATGCGTGAAATATTTCTCCTTCATTTGGTTTCCATTGTTAGTCCTTTCCTTGGGTCATGGATCACATTGAGTCTTGTTTTATTTACAGTATTCTCTCCACGGGAAAAGTTTTTGATGTTGGGCGTCTTCCAAGACTGTGTCTCATTTGTAAATCTTGTCCCAACATCCATGGATACATGGTCTTTTCTAATTAGATGCGGCATGGTGGGTCTATTTGGTGAACTTGTCACTTTTGTCACAATTGTTAAAAATACCAAATTGGTCCCGCAACCCTGATAGTTTCTAATTGGATATTCAATAATATGAAGCGGCAAGGAAAATTTCTTGCATGGACCCTGAAGATGGACACGTGGCTATTTTTCAAGTTAAAAGTAGGGAGGCGGGTCACCGAAGGACTTTGAAACTTTTATCCTTGTTTTGAAAAAAGGAGTAGGGTATAAAAGTTAAGCGCAACCCCGCAAGTGCCTAGATAAAGCCACGTGTTGAGTCTACATCAAAGGCAGAGAGGCAGATCGTCAGAGCATTTTGAATATTTTGGCCTTTTTGTGAAAAGGAGCAAAGTTATAAAATGAGCTGCGATTTTGCTAGGGACCAAATAATGTCACATGTTTGAGTCAGCATTGAAAATTCAAAGCGCGGAGGTGGGTCAAATTGTCCAAAAAATGCACAATTTCTTTAAGTGATACAAAATGACAAAAGCACCCCTAGGTCCGCTTCAACTCAAATAATTTCCACGTCAAGGGCGTGCGCTCATTTCAAGATCCGCCTCTGGGCCTTACCTTTGGAGTTGAGGTAAGGAGACATGTGTAGGCTTCCGCTGGCTCCTCTTTTTACTGAGACTTCTCAACGGCCGAAGTGACTTTATTTGGCCCAGGACACATGGAGGGCCTGTGCTTGTTTGGGGACCTACCCCTAAATTTTACTTTTGGAAGAGCACCGAAGAGACACGTGGAGGTTTTCACTGGATATTATCATACTTATACTTTTCAAGCATCCGACACAATTTTTGTGGGCCTGAGACACGTGGAGAGCCCGCACTCATTTGATGTCCCACCTTTGGGTCTTACCTTTAGAGTTACGCCAAAGAGACACGTGGAGGTTTCCACTAGATCTTCCCATAATTAGAATTTTCAAGCATCTGATGCAACTTTCTCGGACCCTAGGCACGTGGCACCTTCCTCTGGTTCTTAAACTTTTTCAACAACTTTTTCGAGCTGAGACACATGGAGAGCTTGCGCTTGTGTGGGTTCTCCACTTCTGGGAACCATATTAGAAGTGTGCCGAAGAGACACATGGAGGCTTCCACTAGCTCCACTTTATACTGAGACTTTTCAATAGCCGAGGCAAATTTCTTGGGCTCAGGGCATGTGGAGAGCTTGCACTCATTTGAGGTCCCGCCTCTAGACTTCATCTTTGAAGTTGCGTTGAACAGACATGTGGAAGCTTCCGTTGGACCTTCCCATGCTCATAATTTTTAGCAACCAATGTAACTCTATCAAGTTCTGAACACGTGGAGGGTCCATGCTCATTTACGAACCTACCTCTGGACTTCACCTTTGTAGTTGTGCCAATGAGATATGTGTAGGCTTCCGCTAGCTCCTCTTTGCACTTAACCGACTCAGAATTGCAGCGCAGATATATGATATAATCTATGCGAGGGAACTCATTTTTTAGAGGCATGAATGTAAGTATCCATGCGAGGGAACTCATTTCTCAAGGTGTATTCTCGAGGGTGAAAGCGATTTCTTGTCAATTTAAGCCATATGAAGCCACGTGAGAATTATTAAAAAGAGGATTTCTTGCACGAAAAAATAAAAGAATGATTAAGAAGACTGAAAAAAGTTATGATATGGTATCACGGTCATAGGTGATGGAATGAGAAATGTGATCAGTTCATGATTTATCCACCTAGAAGCTTTTGGGTGTAAATTTGTTAAACATCACTTTTTGGAACAAAATTTTAACAAATAAAGGATTTCTAGAATATTCATCTTTTGGGGCCTGGGAAATTTAGGATGAGTGAGGGAGTGAAATTGTATAAATGCAATGAGAATGCTCTTTTATAAGGGGGGTTAATTTTTCTAAGAAAGTTTAAGAAAAACCATTTTCCTGAGAGACCATCTTGGAAACCTGTTTATTTTCCTATGTTTTAGATTTAATCATGTCAAGATGGTTGCAAGTGTATAGGTATTGATAAGCTCTGAGATTGTTAAAGAAACTCTCCCTTGTTGATGAATATAATGAACATTGAAATGAATTTGTGTTGATCATCAGCACAATTATGTTTTCTTTTATTTGAGAATGTTTTCAAATAATATTTCTTGTTCCTATTGCAATCTTATGTTAAAATCTCTCTAAGTCACATAAGATCTCGTCCATGTGTTAGTATTGTGGCATATGTAATTTCCTTATGATAAGAGCTTTCATCTGGTAATGAAATAAAAAATTTAAAACCACTTTACTTTCACTATGTTGATAAAGATTGTTTGTATGTCTATGAATGTATCTTAGGCGTGAGGAGAAAAGGATTTCTAATGTTTAATTGAGTCTTTAGCATGAGCCTTTATGCTGAATTCTTGAAGAGAGTATGAAACTATGCATCTCTAGGCCTCTATTGATACACACCTTCTGTTTGAAGGAATATTTTGGCTATTTTGAAGCATTTTGTCTGTGAGTTTTCTAATATTTATAAAGGATCTCAAGGATCTGATATAATCAACTTTACTTTACTTAACTTCCTACCAAAAACTTATTAAATGATAAATCCTACATGAACTACCCTGTTTGTACTGTGTATCCACGAAGGTTTAAAAATTTCCACTACTAAAATATGCAGAAACAATCATGATTCAATTATTGTCTTTAGTAACCCTAACCTTGTCTAGGAAACATCTCCACTGTCTAGTGTGACAATTCACGAGAGTTAGATTGTGTTGTATTCACCATATTTTATCAAGGTTCTCATGAAAATTTTGTAAAGAAGGATCTCTTGATATCCTTCACCAACACAGGTTACAAAATGGGTCCTCTCACCCTAGTTAAAGGCACGACCTAAAGTAGTGAGGGTAGGTCAAACCCTCAATAAGGTGCTATCCATTTCTCTAATGCCTGAGTGACAAAGAGTCAGTTGAATCCTGTCCCCAACTACAAAATGACTCATATCATGATTCTTCTATCTCTAAGCATCCTCCTAGTTCCATGATGCTACTCATCCCTCGCAGGATAATCAATTTGGATACCAACACCCAAATGGGGCTGCTACCGGGGAATTATTTTAAGATCGGGACCTATTTTTGCAGCAACAACACTAATTTGGCGTCACTTCCAAATATTATTGTAATTTCCAAGGATTATTTGAACGCTGGGACCTATTTGTGCAGTAAAAACACCAAGTGGCGCCATTACAGGAGAACGAACCTGGTAATGGTTCTTACATGGTTTAAGTACAAATATGTTTTTTAGATGTTATCTTTCTTAAATTCCCACCAGAAACTTCTCAAATGATAAATCCTATATGAACTACCCCTGTTTGTACTGTGTATCCACAAAGGTTTACAAATTTCCACTATCAAAATATGTAGAAATAATCAGGATTCAATTATTGTCTTTAGTAACATGCACCTTGTCCAAGAAACATCTCCACTCTCTAGTGTGACAACTCGTGAGAGTTATATTGTGTTGTATTGGTAATATTTTCTCAAGGTTCTCATGAAAATTTTGCAAAGAAGGATCTCTTGATATCCTTCACCAACACGGGTTAAACAGAATGGGTCCTCTCACCCTAGTTGAAGGCATAACCTAAAGTAGTGAGGGTAGATCAAACCCTCAATAAAGTGCTATCCATTTCTCCAATTCCTGAGTGACAAAGAGTTAGTTGAATCCCCTCCCTGGCTACAAAATGACTCATATCATGATTCATTTATCTCTAAGTGTCCTACAAGTTTATACTGGATCCTCTTTATACTGAGACTTTTTCAATAGTCGAGGCAACTTTCTTGGTCCCAGGGCACGTGGAGAGCCTGCGCTCATTTGAGGTCCCACCTATAGACTTAATCTTTGAATTTACACTGAATAGACATGTGGAAGCTTCTACTGGACCTTCCCATGCTCAGAATTTTCATCGACCGATGAATATCTCATGGGTTCTGAACATGTGGAGGGCCCCCGCTCATTTGGGAACCTTCCTCTAGACTTCACCTTTGCATTTACACCAAGGAAACACGTGGAGGCTTCCGTTGGCTCCTCTATACACTTGGCTGACTTGGAATCATAGTGTAGATATATGATATAATCCATGCGAGGGAACTCATTTCTGAGAGGCATGAATGAAGGTATCCATGTGGGGAAACTCATTTCTCAAGGTTTATTCTTGAGGTTGAAAAGGATTTCTTTTCAAATCAAGCCATATGGAGCCACCTGAGAATTATTAAAAGGAGGATTTCTTGCACAACAAAATAAAAGAATGATTAAGAATACTGTCAAAAGTTATGATATGGTATCCTAGTCATAGTTGAGGGACTGAGAAACGTGATCAATTCATGATTCATCCACTTGGTAGCTTTTGGGTGTAAATTTTTTAAAAATCACTTTCTAGAAAAAACTTGTAACAAACAAATGATTCCTCGAAAAATATTCTTTTGGGGGGAAAATTTGGGATGAGTGAACGAGTGAAATTGTATAAATGCAATGAGAATACTCTTGCATAAGGGGTGTTGATTTTTCTAAGAAAGTTTGAGAAACAACATTTTACCGAGAGACCATCTGAGAGACCAGTTTATTTTCCTTTGTTTTTGGATTCAATCACGTCAAGGTGGTTACAAGTGTACAACCATTAACAAGCTCTGAGATTGATGACAAAACTTTCCCCTGCTGATGAATCTAATGAACCTTGAATGAATCTGTGTTGATCATGAGCATAATTGTGTTTGCTTTTATTTCAAAATGTTTTCAAATAGTTTTTCTTGTTCTTGTTGCAATCTTATGTTAAAATATCTCTGAGTCACATAAGATCTCATCCGTTTGTTAGTATTGTGGCATATGAAATTTCGTTATGAGAAGAGCTTTCATCTGGTAATGATATAAACAATTTAAAATCACTTTACTTTCACTATGTTGATACAAATTATTTATATGTCTATGAATGTATCTTATGCGTGACATATTCTAATGTTTAATTGAGTCTTTAGCATGAACCTTTATGTTGAATTCTTGAAGAGTGTGTGAAACCGTGGATCTCTAGGCCTCCATTGATACACACCTTCTGGTTGAAGGAATATTTTGGCTATTTTGAAGCATTTTGTCTATGAGTTTTCCAATATTTGTAAAGGTTGTCAAAGATCTGGTGTAATCAACTTTTACTTGCTTAACTTCCCATAAAAAACTTCTCAAATGATAAATCCGACATGAACTACACCTGTTTATATTGTGTATCCACAAAGGTTTAACAATTTATACTACCAAAATATGCATAAACAATCAGAATTCAATTTTTGTCTTTGGTAACCCAAACCTTGTCTAGGAAACATCTCCACTCTCTAGTGTGACAACTCATGAGAGTTATATTGTGTTATATTCATCATATTTTCTCAAGGTTCTCATGAAAATTGTGTAAAGAAGGATCTCTTGATATCCTTCACCAACATGGGTTACAAAATGGGTCTTCTCACCCTGGTTGAAGGCATGAACTAAATTAGTGAGGGTAGATCAAACCCTCAATAAGGTGCTATCCATTTCTCCAATGCCTGAGTGACAAAGAGTCAGCTGAATCCCCTCCCCATCTACAAAACGACTCATATCATGATTTGTCTGTCCCTAAGCATCCTTCCAATTTTGTGATGCTACTCATCCCTTGCAGGAGAATCAATTTGGATACCAACACCTTCTCAAGTGGTCTTTCCTGTTATTCACATCAAGTGGTCTAAACCAGAAAGGGGCAGGGTCAAACTTAATTTTGATGGGGCTTCAAAAGGTAATTCTTGCATGGGAGGGGGAGGTGGCATTATTAGAGATCATGAAGGTGACTGGATCCTTTATTATGATGGGCCTTTGGGTATTCAAAGAAACAATATGGCGGAGGCTCAAGCACTACTCTCAAGTGTTAGCCTAGCTAATGAAAGAGGTAATAACCATATTTTAATTAAGGGAGACTCTCTTCTTATTATCAATGCCATTAAAAAGGATAATTCCCACAATTGGGCTTTGGGTAACATTATTTTTTATATTAAGGGGCATCTCAAAGGTTTTGATTCTTTCATCATCAAACATACTCCTCTCCTTCGTAACACATGTGCAGATAGGCTTGCTAATGAGGGGATACTTTATAATGATTTCAAAGTTTGGCATAAAGTTGACTTCATCCCCGCACCAATTAATGAAATTACACTCAATGAAATATCATAATAATTTCAATATTGTCCGCTTAGGTGAGGAAAATTGGCCAATTTTTCAAAACATCAAGCTCGTGTTTGGCTTTATTGAACTTTGGAAAGGTCATTTTAACACAAAAATTTGGAAGAAATTTCTAGTTGGGATTATGGAAAATATTCTTGTGAGCAAGGGAGGAGACAAATTCAGGGTGGAACCGTCTAGCCATGGCATTATTGTGGATGACCCTTCTATGTGGCACATGATTCAGATTGGGGTATTCATAAAGTATATCATAATGTTGCAAGGGAATGATTCTTCTTTAAACAGGGAGTTTGTGTAGTGCCCACCCCTCTTCGACACTAATTACATATTGATTTTGATTATTGTTTCCATTAGACATGGATAGTGCTGTATCATTTTGGTTTAGCATGATGTTAGCTGATAGATATATTCTGACTATTGATAGACTTTGATTCATAGTATGATTGTGTGGATTCTTATATACATGGAGAGACATTTTATATTGATGATGATGATGTGTTAGAATAAATATATTAGTGACATTCATAATTCTCTTCGTGTTGAGTAGGATTTAACTTTTGAACTAATCTTGTGAATATTGATAAAACATAGAATTGAGATGTTATGGAAATTTTAGACAAATAAAAACATTATTTAGTTGAGATGATGAGTTATCTATATGTAGATGTTTATTGAGTGATATGCGTATATTTTATCATTGATGTTTTGATGCGGATGCGAGGCTGAAGGAGGTATGGTGTGATTTTACAGGTAATTATATCACAACAATAGAAGGGGGATTAGAGACCAACCAAAGCATAATACTAGATACATACAACAAAGGTCACCATGGTAACTTATGTTATGTTGTTGTTTGTGTGTTTTAATTTTGTTAGGGGGTCCCCATGGGGGGGGGGGTGCTGCCATCCAATTGTGACTATAGTCTTGTGTGCAATTTTTCCCATTTATTTATTTATTGTAGAGTATGTGGTCTATTTGTGATGTAATTTATTTAATCCTTGTTCATTAATGTGCTTCATTAAGAAATTTAATCTTGTTTATTAAGTTATTTGTGGGATTAGACAAATGAATTCATTTATTAGAGTTGTTGGTTTTTGGGCTATGTTATTTTTACTTGATTTTGTATGTGAATTTGAGTGTTGTACACTCTACCCTACCTTGGAATTTCAGATTTGAGCGTAAGGACCATTTTTTGAGGCTTGTGGGACAAGCTAAGCTTGTCCCACACCTCTTAATTTCATATACCAACCCTACCTATGGATTAGGGTGTGAAAAATAGACCCCCTTATGTGTTTTGTAAGACAAAAGTGACATTTAATTGCACTTTTCTTACATGGGTTTTAATTTTTTTCCTTAGGGGGTGTGGGCTTGGAATGTGTGTGTAAACGTTTTGTCATTCCTTTTAACCACCCATTTATTGTGCACTGGGGTTGATGTTTGACTTGTGATGTGGGGTTGACGATGAGTGATGTGGCATCCTACATGGAACCACTTCATCCTCCTCTCTCCTTTTTTTATATATGCAAGTTCATTCTTTTATTTGGGGGTTACTTCATTTCATTTTTGCTCTTGTATTTTTTTGGAGTTGGAGGATTTTGGAGCTTGTTGGAGTTGTATTGGGCTTGAATGAGTTTGGTGTGTGACTCTTTGATCAAAATCTACCATGGAAAGGTAGGCGCTAAACCCTTGTTTTAATTGTTTTCTTTTATATGTGTATTATTTTTATGTTATTGAATGTTTTGAAATGTTTGTTGGGTTCTTGGGTGGATTAGCGATGTATGGTGTAGGAGAAGGTTATGGGGATCTTATATGTAGGGAGGCATAAGATTTTATTTCATGTTTTGGGAGGGAGTTGGGTTGAGTACCCTACCTTGGACAAGAAAATTTATGCATTTCTGACTTGGTTCTTATGAGAGAGACATAAGAGATTGTAGGGAGGAATACAAGAATGTGGGAGGCATAAGATATTTTGAAGTGGTGGATTTATAATAGTTTGCATGAGTTGGTTCCATCTTTTATTGCATTGTGGTTGGGGCTCGAGGGATAATGAGGAGGATAACTTCTCCTCCTCATTAGATTATTGGTTGGGTGGAGAGTATTGCATCTCCCCCATTTTTGTTGTTGTGATCAAGTGAAGACACGGTGGAGCTCTTGTTGGTGATTTGGAATTGGGAGCATTTGTTAAAGTCCAAAAAAAAATCCTCCTTTGGGAGCATTGTAAGTTTCATGTACCAAGTTGTATTATTATATTTGAAGGAAGTTCATTAAAGAATGTGTATTTTACTTTCTCTTCAAATTGTTGTATGTAAAGGAATGTATTAGAATGGATATCACACTTAAAAGTTAACTTGTAAGAGAACGATTCATGCTCAAAAGGAAAAGGAAAGTTCATTGCTATTGTAAGTGTTTGTATTTGAATAAAAATGGAAAGAAGAACATAGAAGTTGTAAAATATTAATAGTGTATGCATAGAAAACTTGAATGTGGAACAAATTTTTTTGTAGTTATTTGAACAAATGGTTATAGTAGAAATGGAAAGATGTAATAAATTTTAAGTAAATTATTATGTTGAAATATTGCATTTTGTTTTGAAAAGGGAAAACAATGATAATGAGAATTAGATTAAGTTTCATTTCTTACATTGAGTTGGAAACAATTTTTGTGGGAAAAATAATCTTATAGATGTGATACTTGTCACTATAGAAATAGTAAATATTTAAATGTAGTAATTCTAAGCATGGAATGAATAAATGGAATAACCTTTCAACTGGAGACTTTAGGAATATAAATACACTCTAAGGATGATCTTTAAAACACTCTAGTAAATTTTGTTCATTGAAACATTACGGAATTGATGGTTCTGTATGCAAAGAACATGACCACCACCCTTTGCAGAGTGGTGGTCTCTGAACCGCCACTCAGGGAAGGTGGCGATTTGTGAATTGTCACATAGGTAGGGCAGTGGTTCCGTCACTGATGACGGAAAAATTCAAATCCGCGTCTGTGTAAATTTTAACTTGGTTTAATTAAAAATTTAAACCTACAAATTTGAAGAGGAAATCACTAGCAAGCCATAATGATATAATTTCCTTTTTCTAAACTTGTAAATCTTAAAATGGGTATTTAAAAGCATTCAATCTCATGGATCTAAAAATGAAGTAGGGTTTGTTTCCTAAATAGAAGACAAAAAATGGAAATAACTATATAACAACTCCATATTTGGAGTGGAAACCTCTACAATCTTCAAACGGAAGGCATTACACTAATAAATACTTAAGGTAAACTAAGCTAAGCTTGATTTTGTGAATTCCTTCATGATTCTTCCTTCCTTGTTCCCATGGTTTCCATTTCTCTAACCTGTAAATCAAACAAAAGAAAAGTTACCAAATGAGGAGGTTAGGGAAAAGAAAAAGGTTTACTAAGATTTCATAAGGATAGTTAGGGCTCGTATGTAACCCTAAGATCTAGAATCCATAATTGATTTGATCCAAGGGTTTAGGATCAACCCTACAATTATTAGGAAAGAATGAATATTATTGGTGTTTTAAATAATTTTAAAGGGCATGTATAAATGGGTGAATGAGGCCATTTAATACCCTTGTATGTTAAGCCATTTATTTAGATTTTATTATGTTTTAGTAATTAGTAAAATGAACATTAAAGATATTAAGATAATAGAACTAAAGTAACTAAGTATAAGGTTTATTGATTATGGGTTGAATGTTAATTTAAGAAGGAGAAAAACACTTAATCCAATAAATTAATTTATGGCACCTTCCTAGTTTATTGTAATTGATTTGACCTTAGAGATAAATTAATAATATTTAATCATTTAACTTAGACCTGGTCCATCCTTTGTAATGTAGTAATTATTGGTGGATATTAATTTAACGTAGATTAGGGTTTGACACCCTTACAACTGTTAGCGCATTAGTTAATACATTGTTTAGTTTGGATACATAGTTACATGCGGTTACCTCCTAACCGCTTTCTCTCATGTATTTATTCACTCCTTACACATTGACTAAAATCATTCAGACATTTCTCCTGAGCCATCATTGGTATCAGAGCTTCCACACATCCCTTGGCGTGAAGAATTTGCTTAGCTATTTTCTGGAAATGTGGGGGTTGATTTAGAGTTTGGCAGTATGTTGCTGAGTGGATGTTTTAAATATTTTTGAAGCACATTAAGATATCCCAGTCTTGAATCTATTCTAGAGCTCTTTACCCATTGGCCTACGTGGAGGAGCAGTTTTGACTGTGGAAACCAACACTAGAAATCAGAGTGAACGTGGAAACCCTGAGTCTCAAGGAAATGTGGCACTTGGAGTTGTTTTTACTAGAGTTTAATCATAGATATGATGTAGACGAAGCAACTTTGGCATCTTTTTTACCTTCTGCAACCTGCAATTTTTTCTTTGGCATGTGGAGACCTATCCAAACTTGTACTTACTGGCTTTATCATTTGAAATAGTGGTATAGACATGTTGTTGTTAGCAAGGAGAAGTGAACAACATTGAAATTGCATTAACCAACCTTGATTGGAGTGCCAGAAGACTGCTGTAAAATGTGAAGGAACAAGAAACATATGTCACGAAATCTGGATTGTTCGACTATTTTTGGTTCGACGTGTGTTGTCAAGTGCACCAAATCCACAAATAATTGGAGCACGAATATGATGCAGATGATGAACACAAAGTAGAATGCCCATAGGAGCGTCTGTGTCTCACTGCATGAGCTTATAGAGCCCATCTTCATGATAGGTTCCTTCAGTAAGCATTGTAACAATTTTTTTAACAATCAATAAATAAAATAATTTTTTTTGAGTTTTTGGAAATGTCTGTAAATCGCATTTTGTTGTCAGATGCCCAGTTGCTAAAAGGGCCAAATTTCGCCACAAAGAAAACCAAGGTGCGGATGATTCTTCAGTTTGAAGATATTTGAGGGATCGTTTCTGGCACGGATGCCCCTCCCACATATGTTGATTTGTTGGCTAAGTATGAAAAGGCCGATGCAAAAGCACTAATGCTTATCACTCTGAGCCTTTCTGATGAGGTTCAACCTCACATTTGGGAAATAACCACTTCCTCTCAGGCATGGACCGCATTGTGTACCATCTATGAAGCCAAGAATCTGACAAGGATGCTGCATCTTCAGAAAAAGCTTCACATGATGAGTATGCATGATGGAGAATCAATAGAAGCCTTCTTGCGGCGTGTGGCCAAGTTACGTACAGAAATCTTTGCTCTCGGTGAACCGGTGGGCGACAATTTGCTAATCCTGCTCACCTTGCAAGCTCTTCCTTCCCGGTTTTAGACACTGATGACCATGTTGACCATCACTCAACAGGAGGTGAGTTTTGTCAAACTGGTGAATTATCTCCAGCAGGAAGAATCCATTCAGAATGTTCAAGAAGCCTTTGAATTCAAGGCTCTCATCACAAGGAAAAAGTAGAGCAACAAGCCTTGGAAAGGTCAGTCAGCCCCCCAGAATTAGAAGCAGCATCCACAGCATCAACCTTCTGAGCGGCCACCTCAGAAGTAGCAGAACAACAAGGTGGATTAATGGTGCTAAATTTTCTCCATGAATAGGCACATGACTGCGAACTATTATTATAATGGTCGCAAGTATGGAAAATCTGTCAAAGAGAGCACTTCTAGCTAAGGATATTCAAAGAAATCCCAATGGCATGATCGTAATCAGAGGTAAAAGGGTCATATTGCTTCTCAACAGGATGCCTCCTCCGATGAAGAGGTTTCAAACACAACTCATCCAGACATTTTCCTAGTCTCGTAGACTTCGCATCCATCAGAAAGTGTCTAGTTGATATATTCAGGAACTAGCAAACACATGACTGACAATAAGAAGTTGTTCCATACCCTGAGTGACCGGCCCACTGGATATCAGATCACCATAAGAGATAATCAGGAGTATATTATGGCGGGGATTGGTGATGTCATCATTCCTCTTGGGACATGAGGATGTACACTCATGAAGGTGCTATATGTTCTAGGTTTGACTTCAAATATCTTATCTGTGAGTCAACTTCTTAATCATTAAATGCAAGTTGAATTATTTTTTGAGAAAGGGGTCAAGTCCTGCATCATCTCCTAGGGAGACTCAGTTATTGCTTGAGCATTTATGAAGGGCCATCTATTTACACTGGATGCGGTCACTTCATCTAACATTGCTCTCTCTGCTTCAACGACGGAGTCCACTGCACTATGGCAATTTAAATATGGTCATCTTTCTTCCGAGGCTCTGCATTAGCTCAGTGCCAAGGAAATGGTAAGAGGGCTTCCTCCACTCTCCCATTCCTTACCTATTTGCTCGAGATGTCTTACGGGAAAACAACACAGAGGTCCGTTCAAATAGAGCTCTTATCATTCTACGGAGAATCTTCAGGTTGTACACACCGATCTGTGCAGACCCCTGCCAGCTAGCTTCCAAGGTTTTGAATATTTCCATCTCATAATTTATGATTACTCATGGAAAATGTGGGTATATTTTCTCTGGAAGAAGAGTGAGGCATTTTCTAATTTCCAAACCTTTTACCAGTAAGCCACCAAGCAGTCTGGGAAGCCTCTCCTTCTCCTCCACTCAGATTGAGGGGAGGAATTTGTATCAAAGAATTTCTTGGCATACCTGAAGTAACATGGCATTCAGCAACATATGACTGCACCCTACACGCCCCAACAGAATGGGATTTCTAAGAGACACAACAAAACTGTCATGGAGATGGATTGTTGTATGCTCTCCACCACCAAGTTAGAGGATCAGTTTTGGGCAGAAGCATTCTAGACAATAGTGTATCTACTCAACCAGGAACCCATGAAGATCTTGCAGAACAGGACACCAAAAGAGGTATGGACTGGTCGTAAACCTTCTATCTGTCATTTGAGAGTTTTTAGTTGTACTGCATATATGCATGTTCCAGATAAGAAAAGGAAGAAGTTCAATCCAAAGACACTACCATGTCTTTTCCTAGGGTATAGTACTACCTCAAAGGCATATCGTCTCATGGATCCTGAGACGAAGAAAATCTATGAGAGTTGAGATGTGGTGTGTGACGAGTCATCCTTTGACTCCCTGCCATAGAATGGAGATCCAGTACCGACCTCATCACATAGATTGATCACACATCCAGATGATGAGCAAGATGATTCTTCTTAGAGAGAAGAAGAGATGAGTGGAGACTTATTTGTTGATCTAGGCACACTGGACAACACCAACATCTGAAATGGGTCTAGAATACTATTAGGGATGCACACCTAAACTCACTTCCAGGCACTTCTACGGGAGACAGAACACAAACTAAAGCTAGACATGAGGTAAATTTTGCACTCATGAGTTCACTTGTTGATAGCACTGAACCTGACACTATTCGTGAGGCATTAGACCAACCATAGTGGAAACATGCTATGGATGCTGAATATGATTCCCTACTTCAAAATCAGACATGGGATCTTTTCGATCTGCTTCCAGGTAAGAAATCCATTGGCTGCAAATGAATTTTCAAAAAAAAATATAAGGCAGACGGTTCAATCAACAAACAAAAAGCACAACTTGTTTCAAAGGGTTATGCTCAGCAAGAAGGAATTGACTAAGACGAGACCTTTGCACCCACTGTGAAGATCAAAACCATTAGAGTTGTCTATGCAATGGCAGCAAAAAATGGATGGAAACTTCAGTAGATGGATGTCAAGAGTGCTTTTTTGAATGGTGATCTAAAAGAAGAAGTATACATGGCCCAACCTGAAGGGTTTGTAGACAAACATCAACCACACAAGGTATGTTGTCTGATAAAGTGACTTTATGGACTCAAACAAGCACCTAGGGCATGGTATATAAAATTTGATGATCACCTATTGCAGCATGGATTCACTCGTAGCCCCTCAGATACAAATTTTTATATCAAGAAGGTAGGAACAAAGATTTTTATTCTAGTTTTGTACATAGATGTTCTTATGATCATAGGAAGTTTTGATAATCTTGTGGATGATGTAAAGAATGATTTGAAGAAATCATTCAACATGAATAATTTGGGGCGACTTCACTACTATCTTGGCTTAGAGATATGGCAGAAGAAGAATCATATCTTCATCTCCCAGATGAAATATTCCAAGACACTCCTGGAGAAGTATGGAATGTCAGATTGTAAACCAATGTCCACACCTATGGAAAAAGGTTTGCAATTATCTAGATTCCAGGATTCACCACAGGTAGATGGCACTCACTACAGGCAACTTATGGGAAGTCTCATTTACTGGACTTATACCAGGCCAGATCTTTACTTTGCAGTGAGCTATCATGCCAGATTTATGTAGGAGCCGAAGAAATTTCATTGGATAGTAGCAAAGCATGTGTTGAGATATGTTCGAGGTACAGTTGAATTTGGTTTGGAGTATCAGAAGAACACTCAGTTCTTCTTATAGGGATATCTAGACTCGGACTATGTAGGATCCGTTGATGAAAAGAAATCCACTTCAGGGTATGTTTTTCATCTCAGATCTGGGCCTATCTCGTGGATTAGCAAGAAGCAACTTGTTGTTTCTCTCTCATCCACTGAGGCTGAATACCGCGCCACACAAGGAGCTATGTGCAAAGTGATTTGGTTACGTCACATTCTTACAGATATAGGGATTCCTGAAGAGAAACCTCCCATCATTCACTGTGACAATCAAGCTGTGTTGAAGCTTATGAAGAATCCTTTTTTTCATGAATGAACAAAGCATATTGAGGTTGAATGTCACTACATTCGTGAACAGGTCTTGAACCACCAAATTCAGCTCCAGTACTGCCCTACTGATTTTCAGGTTGCAGATATTCTCACCAAGCCTCTCGGCAAGGTGAAGTTTGATTTGTTTAGGGGGTAAATATGTAGAAACAATGTATTAAGGGGGGAATGTTTGCACATTATTTAATACATCGTTTAGTTTGGATACACAGTTACAGGTGGTTACCTCCTAGCTGCTTTCTCTCATGTATTTATTCACTCCTCACACATTGAATAAGATCATTCAGACATTTCTCCTGAGCCATCAACAACCTTATAACTTAAAACAAAACAAAAAAAATTGCAGCAACTTTCTGGATAATTGTATAAGATTTAATGTGTTTTTAGAATGTTTATTTTGTGGGCGTTACACTTGGTATTGGAGCCATAGGTTGAAATCTTGGACCAAGGGCACACTTTGAAACATAATGCATAACAAAAAAAACATAGCACAATTCTAAACCTAGATCACACATCTTGAATGATATTTTAAATGTAGAAAACCTAGAAAATTGAAACTAAATTCTAGAATAGTAAACTAAATCTCTCCTTGGTTTGTGAAGAAGGTGCAAACTAGACGAGGGGTTCTTGTACATTTACCTATAATTACCACCTCCATATCAGGTAGTAATAACCATATTGCTTTAGATACTTCAGAATTTATAGGATGTTAATGCCGCTATACGTGGAGGATCCTTCGGAGGGAGGCACAACAAACAGGAAAGAGAGCCATCAGTAGAGGCTCGTGCACCTTCCCAAAATAGTGATGGGAATAGGGCACAGAAATCCCATGTGGAATCAGTTAGATGAGGCTCACCACAGAGAGTTCATGATGATAGGGCTACAAGACATAAGGACATATCTAGGAGCCCTAGACAACGTGATGATCATGTCGAAATACCTAGGGGTAGACAGTATTTAGCGACATATCACATCATAGAGATCCTAAAAATCCATCCATCTCATTTTTCTGGGGATATTGGAGGATTTTAGGAAGATGCGTGTTTAGTCAGCTTGAGAAGATGCTTCGAGCTATGTCCTTATAACAACAACATGAAGGCTCATGTTGCCATCCACCTTCTAAGAGATGGATCTAGTGTTTGGTGGAGGACTGAGGAGAAAAAGCTCCATGTGGATTTCAAGATAGTCACTTGGGAGCTCTTCAAGGAGAAGTTCAAGAGCAGATACTTATCCAAGAGTTTCATTCAGTAGAGGATAAATGAGTTCCATGACCTTCATCAGGCATCTATGACAGTGGAAAAGTACGAGAGTCATTTCCTGGACCTAATTCACTATGTGGAATATATGCAGGAAAAGAAGGTAAGGATCCATAGGTTCAGCAGGGGCTTGAGACTTGACATTAAAGGGGCATTGCATATTCATTTCCCGTGGACTCTTGTAGAGGCCATTGAGAAGGCCTACATTGCGGAGGAGACCAGGGGGAAGATGCAAGAGGCTAGAGATAGAGTGCGGAGCCGCATCTAGGAGATGCAAGATAGTAGGTCGAGGGGTTCATATAATTCTCATTATGGATAGGGTTCTACAAAGTCTTCATTTAGGCCACCACAACAACCACCTCAATAGTAACAACAATAGACTCAACCTCCATTTAGGCCTCCACAGATATTCGATGAATAGATGGGAAGTAGTATGGGTCCTCCTCCTAGGGGACTAGTTAGGATTTAGGAACAACCTAGAACTCAATCAACAGGAGCTTATCAGTAGTGGCCACAACAATCCATAGCAGGATCATTAGGATCCATGACATAGATTACTAGACTACCTATAGGAGATGCTTCTCATTGGAGGGGACCTAATAGTTTCTATGGTTGCAGTGTACTTGGGCATCATTGGAGAGAGTGCCCTCAGAACCCCATCAGTAAGGGTAAGGCACCAATATCAGAGCCTACAATAGGTAACATGGCTAGGAGCCATAGGATATATGTAGTGGTCGAGAACTGCTAGGAAGAGCACTAGAACATGGTGATTGCGATGACAAGTAACATTGATGGCATTTCTATTCCTACATTATTTGATTTAGGTTCCTCATATTCTTTTATTTTTCCATTTATAGTAGAGTGATGCATGCTAGTGTCAGTTAGGCACATCCATAGTTGGGATGTTAAGATGGTTTCTGGAGCCAAGTTCAAAGCCGACTCCTTAGTCAAGGAGTGTTTAATTGACTTAGGACCCTTTTCCATGACCTTGGATCTTTGCATCCTTCCATTGGGTTCATATGTGATTATTCTAGGCATGGATTGGTTATCTACACACATGGCTAAGATTAATTATTACAATAAGGTAATATAATGTGTAGAGTAATTAGGAGTGGATTTATTGATAGTGAGAGTCAGGAGAACAACCTCTATTCACACCATATCTACTATGCATCTTGCGTGGTGTGAGTGATGAGGTTGACAGTTGTGTTCTTTCACGGTTAGTGAAAAATCAAATGATGAGTCTAGTGGGTTGTCTCTTGATGATAATCATATCTTGAAGGATTTTTCAGATGTCTTTTCAGGGGAGATGCTAGGGTTACTTCCCCCACGTGAGATATATTTTCACATTGATTTAATTCCAGGAGCAGATCCTATCTCACGAGAACCTTAAAGGATGACTACCCCTGAGCTCTGTGAGCTCAAGTTGCAGCTTGAGGGCCTTATGGAGAAAGGCCTAATGCATCCTAGTGTATCCTCTTGGGGTGCACTGGTGAATTTTTTAAAGAAGAAGGAAGGATCACTACAGTTGTGTATTGATTATCGTTAGATGAACAAAGTAACAATCAAGAATTGTTACCCCCTTCCACGTATTGATGATTTATCTGGTCATATGAAGGGGGAGACTATATTCTCTAAGATAGATCTTAAGTCTATATACCATCAGTTGAGGATCACAGAGGAAGATATTTATAAGAAATCCTTATGTACGAGATATGGCCACTACGAGTTCATAGCAGTTCCTTTTGGACTGAAAAATACCCCCACAGTACTCATGAGTTTGATGAATGGGGTATTATTAACATTTTTGGATTGCTTCGTGCTCATATTTCTTGATGAAATTTTGATTTACTCACGTACGCATGAGGAGAAAAATGATCACCTTCACTAGGTTCTACAGTGTCTTTGTCAGCAACAACTTTACGGGAACCTGGAGAAGTGTGCATTATTTCAGTTAGAGGTGTAGTACTTGGGGCATATAATTTCTTGGGAAGGTGTCTCCATCGATCCTTCCATGATTCAAGATATTATGGATTGGCCCTCTCCAACTAGTGTGACTGAGGTGAGCAGTTTCATGGGTTTGGCTAATTACTACAGGTGATTTGTTTAGGAATATTTTCGGATTGCACATCCCATCACTTCTCGTTAGTGGATAGGGAAGAAGTTTTTTTTTTCCAATGGATGTGAGAAGGCCTGCAGTACATTGAAGGGATTCCTTACATCAGCACCAATTCTTGTAGTTCCATATCCGTATGGAGAGTTCTTTGTTTCTACAAATTCTTCCTTGGTAGGACTAGGAGGTGTATTGATGCAAGAGGGCCATGTGGTTTCCTTTGAGTCTCGTAAACTCAAATATCATGAGCTAAATTATCCAACTCACAACCTTGAGCTTGCAGTAATTATGCATGTTTTGGTTTGATGGAGATATTTCCTTTTGGGCAAGAGATTTATGCTCAGGAAAAACCATTTGAGCTTACATCACGTCTTCATACAACCCAACATCAACGCTCATCAATGGTGTTGGATGGAGTTTCTATGCGAGTATGAAATGGAGATAAAGCATGTGAATAGGAAGGATAATGTTGTTTTTGATGCTATGAGTAGACAAAGAAATTTGGTTATGGATACTTCAGTGGGTACAAATTTGTGGAGTAGGATTTTGCAGTAGCTTCCTTATGACAATTTCTACCTTGTAGCTAGAGAAGAGATTAAGTCTCAGAGATCCCTTGAGGGGAAGTTTGATGGATTTAGGTAGAGTTAGATGGAATTCTCAGGAATAGAGGCTCAATCTATGTACCTAGGGATGGAGGTTTTAGACAGGATATTTTGGTAGAGGCTCATCATGTACCTTATTCAACCCATCCAGGGGTGAAGAATATGTACATTTCCTTAAGAAAACTTTACCATTAGAGAGGCCTTCATAGAAATGTAGCTTAGTTTTTATCACGATGCTTAGAGTGTTAGAGGGTTAAGGCCAAGAATTAAAACTCAGCTGGCCTTCTTTACCCACACATTATACCAGAGTGGAAATAAGACACCATTTCCATGAATTTCATAGTAGGGCTACCGATGTCAAGATACAACCACGACACCATCATGGTCATGGTGGATGGATTAACAAAAATGGCTCATTTTTCTCTGATGAAGACCACCTATACAACTAGTGCAATAGTGAGAGTGTATCTTGATGAGATTGATAGACTACATAGGATTCCTTGGATGATCATTTGTGACTGTGATTCTTTGTACTATCAACACGAATCTGACACTCTAATAGTATTTCACTGGGAACTCCTCGTGATATGATTATTTTAGTAATGCACAAATTTTGGTTTGGTGGTAGTAATATGGAAACACAACAACAAACATCTAACAATAATACCACAGACTATGACATAAAAGAACGATGACAAATCTGAAATACAAACTGTAAAATGTATTATTAACATGAAATTGTTACAATCTCACCCATGAATTTACTCCAAGTGTTACCAACTCCACTTGTTTTCCAACAATAGTTATGGGAGAAACTTCACAATTACTCCTCTTGATGATTTCCTTTAACACACCTTCACAATGAATCCTTTATTCATAAAATAATTATTAGAACTTTGTTCTATGATAAATGAGAGGGGGGTGGGCCTCCCTATTTATAAAAATTCAGGCTTATCCACCCTATCTCTAAGATAGGATAGGAAATATCTTCCAGTCAATCATATTTCATGCCTAAACTCTTACCTTTACATGTAGGCTTATCTTTTAAGATAAGATAAACCTTATCATCTCACATGGGTTCCACCTTTTTTAAACTTTTCTACAGATAAAATACACAAAATATTTATGACATCACTCCTTGTCCTTATTAAAAAGTATAATATTTCTAATTCCTAATCATGTAGGACCCTACTTCTCTACTTACCCCAACCTTTGACATTTTAACATTACCAGACCACTTACGACAAATATTTACTTTTGTACCACAACATTCCTATTGTACTTTGACTATTACCGTACTCTACTTTATTGCGGGCACTATACTGATAGTGGGTGTTATCTTCTATCAGATGCCACTACTAATTATACTTAAAAACATCCTATTCCTAATACACACATTAATGAAATAGACATTACGGAGGAAAATTTTAATGTTGACATTTTCCCCCTAACTAGCTTCTACTCCGTCCTCGAAGTAGACTCTTATGGACATTTTGAAGTTGGTGCCTGGAAAATTTTTAACTTGTCATGGTTAACCCATTTTGTAATGGGAGTGCCATCCAATTCCTTCAGTCGATATGTACCATTTTCATGCACAACTACTATTCTTGTAGGGCCCCATCCATTTGGGAAGAAATTTTCTCTGCCTTCTTGTTTGTATCTAGAATCATATACTAGAACCAAGTCATTCACATGAAATGTAGGACCAACGGATATTTTGATCAAAGTATTCCTTTTGCTTCATTTTCTTCTTATAGATTGTATCCTTCACTATTTCCCTTATTTCCTTTAGCATATGAAGATGTACTAACCTTTCCTTTACTGAATCACTTTCATCTATCCTTTTTATTTTTTCATAAAATCTCACAATGGGATTATCAAACTCAATAGGAAGAACTGGATCAATGCCATAAGCCAATTGAAATGGAGAGTATCTTGTTGTTGATTTTGATGTTTTCCCTATATGCCCACAATGATGTATGAATCCTTTTATCCCACTTATGTACCTACAAAGTTGTATCTTTTGCTAGGATTTGACACAAATACATAATTTGTTCACTCTAGCTCTCCAGTTTGTGCTTGGCTTGTAAGTTGTTGCCTTCCTGTGCTTAATAGAAAACTTGTTTACTGGGGCCTCTACCACCTCATTAATGAAGTGGCTTCCTTGATCTGTTAAAATTTCTAATGGACAACCAAATATGGTGACAATGGCATTCATACATGAACCTTGCCACTTCATCCATGGAAGTTGTTTTTCAATGGCCTAGCTTCAACCTACTTGGTTAAATAATCTGTGGCAACTATAATATACTTATTTTGTCATGGGGTCACTGGAAGTGGACCTACAATATCTATTCATCACTTTTTAAAGAGACCAAGTGGAAGAATAGAGCATAATGGAGCTGATGAAGTCTTATGGTTACCATGTGTTTGACGTATATCACATGTCTTACAATAATTATAACAATCTCTAAAAAGAGTGGGGCCAGTGATAACCTGCATCCAAGATCCTTCTTGTTGTAAGTTTTTCTAGAGAAGTGTCCTCCACATGTACCATTATAGAATTTTTCTATTAGCTCCTTCCCTTGATCATGTCCAACTTCCCTCTTGTACTGTCCATCAGGTCCTATTCGAAATAATACTCCATGTAGAATAGAATATGAACGACTGGCTTGAGTAATCTTCCTCTTAGTATTTGCATTGGCACCATTAGGAAACTTGAATTTATTCAGATAATTCTAAATATCTATGTATTCACTAGGGATTGTGTCAAGGGATATAAATGCTACATCTGTGAAATCATCATCATCACAAGATGAACCTAAACCATCATAGGATCAAGAGAGTACATCTGCATTGACATGCTTCTTTCCTGGCCCTATTTATAATATCAAATTCAAATTTTTGTAGCAAAATTATCTATCTTGTTATCCTCCCTAATCGGGTTAGGCTTATTTACAATATATTTTAGAGCCTGATGATTTGTTACAACTATAAATTTCTTCCTTAGCAAGTAATTTCTAAAATCCTTTACAACAAAAATGATAGCTAGTGCCTCTTTTTCTGTTACTGGTATAATTTACCTCAGCACTACTCTTTTGTCTGCTCCCAAAGTAAACTGGATGATAATTCCCATTTTCATCCTTTTAGCTCAGAGTACTTCCTAGTGTATGCATCTGAGGCATTAGTATACAGAATGAATGGCTTGCTCCAATCTAGATAATTTAAAATAGGTGAAGACACCAAAACTTCCTTTAGTTGTTCAAAAATCTTCATACGCCTTCTTTCCTGGTTCATAAGTAACATCCTTCTTCAAGAACTGGGTTAGTGGCTGTGCAATCTTTGAGAAATTCTTGATGAACCTTCTATAGTAACCCACATGGCCTAAAAATGATCTCAACTTACTTCTATTTCATAGGAAATGGTAACTTTTTGATTTTTGAAACTTTATCAAGATCATTACCAATACTATATATGGATATAACATGCCCTAACAAAATACCGTTAGAACATCCAAAGATACAATTTGTATCGGTTTAGTGAGGCTTGTGCTTCATCTAACCTTTGAAATGTTGTCTCCATTTGGTGCAGGTGGTCCATTTTTCTCCCATAGATACAAAAATCATCCAGAAATACTTTTTTGAAGTTTGCAATGTAGGGTTTAAACACCCTATTCATCAAGCGATGGAATGTTATTGGGAGAATTTACCACAACCACCCCAAAAGGCATAACTCTCTAAGAAAATTTTCCCCACAGGGGTGGTGAATGTGGTCTTCAGCTGATCTTTCTCCGTTATATGAACTTGGTTGTATCCACTATATCCGTCAGCAAAACTATAGCACTCCTGGCCAGCTACTTCATCTAAGATCTAATATGAGAATGAGAAGAGGGTAATGATCTTTCTTTGTTGCCTTGGTTTAGCTTTTTATAATCAACACAAATATGTAGCTTCCCATTGTTTTATTGAGATCACAATGGGGAGAAACCCATTCTAAATTACACCCACAACAAATATGAATCTGCATCAAACAACTTATCTATTTCCTCTTTTACAGTCTTGGAGGAAATTAGGATTCATTCTATATGGCATTTTCTTTAATGGGCTTAACACCATCTACCAAATCAATAGAATGTTCTACCCAACTTACTTGACAGAGTTCTTTGTAATCAAAAGTGAATAAGTGTGATGAACCTTCGAAAGAGATGGAGGGTAGGATTCCTTCTCACTCTCCATCACAACATCACCAATGTTTATTTGTTGGAGACGATCATCAATTTCTTCTTTAGATAGTTTTATGGTTTCATGAGTCAGTGTGACTAGAAGGATATCCATGAATGACACATCAACGTCACATTCTTAATCTTCTGTGTCCACTTCACTAGCACTAGAGTAGTCAGAGGATGTTCAATCATTAATTTCATCACTTGAATCCATAGGTTCTACCATTTGATGCGGAGGGATCACGTTTATCTTTACCATCTCTCTACCACGTCTAAGTGTCATGAAGCCTTCATTCTAGTAGTTTCTTGCATGAACTCTCCTTAGCCATGGCCTTCCCAACAACATTGGGTATGCAACAATACCATTTTTTCATCGCCTAAAAGTCTACTACACATACAACACCCATAACAGATATTGCCACATTTGAAACAACACCTTCTGGTTTAGTTTTTCCCTTATTTAATGACCTTAACATAAATGTTGAGGGTGGCGATCAATTTTTAAACCCAACATATTCATTACAGACTTAGTCATTACATTAACTGCAACACCTCCATCTACTAAGACATCATGAATTGAAAATACCATTACATAATACCTCATGTTGTGGAGCGTAGGGATCCGCCTCTGCTTCCAAAATAGGGACCCTCAACCTCCCTTCCTTCAATCGAGCATTGAGTTTACTTTGCAACTCCCACCTCTTCTCAGAAGACATAACCATAACTTGACCATATGTAATATTTACAGGCCTTTGTGGACATATCTTCTAAGATGAAGTATGGTCCTTACCCCTATGAAATCAAAAGATATTACACACCCAACTTTCTTCTCCTATGTTTCTTACTAGTCTCTCATTTCATAATTCCTTAGGATCATTTCCATCTTGGTTATCTTTTTCTTTCTTTCTTTTTGTTACAAACACATCTATTCATTATTTATTCTCTTATCTACTACATTAAAATAATTCACAGGTGTTTTTCCTTTATCATTATCTCTTGTACCAGATGTAGAAGCTCTATCTAGACAATTATACTTATAATGACACTTTTTTGACAACCATAACATACAACTTCAGATATATTTATGTTTGGACCTCTATCTCCTCCCTCGGAAACTAAATTATTTTCCTTAAAGAAGATTAATAGTTAACTAGCCCATCTTCATACTCAGTATATGTACTATGAGAAAGATTTTTTCTCACTGAGAGTGCTTGTGGATTTTGGACCAAAGGTGTTGGTGTAGGCTCTACCTTAGTAACAATTTCTTTGGGCTCTTTATTCCATGCTTTCTTCTTACTTTCTTGCAATCTCCTTTACTTGTTTTAGGGTCGATGGGTGGTCATACTTCACTCATTGTTTGATATATGGATTCATGCCAAGAATGAAGTGCTTACAAAGGAGATTATCCATGCCATTCATTAACCCATCCTCTAATCCTTCCTTCTAGATCTGGGCATTGAGCTTCCTCCTTAGCTATAGAACATGAGCATGATAATCCACTTATCTTCTCCTTTTCTCCTTGGTATAGCTTTGTGATATCGATCATGAGATCTGCATATATTCTATTGTTCACCAAATTTTTCAAGAAAACTTTCAGTTAGTAAATCCCACGAGTTTTTCACATTATCACCTAGTGTTTCAAACCACCTAAGGGCTGAACCATCCAAAAAGGTAGAAAAAAATTTAGTCCATTGCTCCCTTCTTATGAGGCCATTACAAATGCAGGATCGTTTTAAAACTCTTGAATGATAAGAGGAAGCATCTTCATTAGATTGGGCTTGAAAAAATAGGAATCTTCCCCATTTTCAAAAGTAACCACAATGAAATACCAACCCATAAGTACAATCAACAAGACTTATGTACACAAATAATTGGAATCACTATAATAGAAAGTGACTTTACACCTTTCTACAGTAAAATAGGAATGACCCACGGTAAACCGTGGTAAAACTTAACCTACTGCGGTAAAAACTAACTTTACTATGGTAAACACTATTCATGGTAAAAAGTGAAGTTAATGTGGTAAATACTATTCATTGTAAAAAGTAAAGTTACTATGGTAAATACTATTCACGGTAAAAAGTGAAGTTATTGTGGGTAAATACTATTCATGGTAAAAATTGATTTTTACCATGGTAACTACTATGCACGGTAAAAATAAGGTTACCCCTCGAAATCATTTCTGACTAAGTGGGAATATCTCTCCATAAAATCCACCAATGAGGAATGGTCCCAGAAATGGAACCAAAATGTCAACACGAATCCGACACTCTGATAGTATTTCACCGGGGAACTCCTTGTGCTATGATTATTTTAGTAATGCACAACTTTTGGTTTGGTGTGGTAGTAATCTGGGAAACATCATAATAGACATAACACAAGAATACCACAGACTATGACATAAAAGAACGATGAAAAAATATGAAATACAACTGTAAAATGTATTATTAACATGAAATTGTTTACAATCTCACCCATGAAATTACTCTAAGTGTTACCAACTCCACTTGTTTTCCAACAATAGTTATGGGAGAAACTTCGACAATTACTCATCTTGATGACTTCCTTAACACACCTTCACAATTAAATCTTTTATTCATAAAATAATTATTAGAACTTTTTTCTATGATAAATGAGAGGGGGTGGCCCCCCTATTTATAGAAATTGAGGCTTATCCACCCTATCTCTAATATAGGATAGGAAATATCTTCAGGGGGCAATCATATTCCATGCCTAAACTCTTACCTTTATATGTAGGCTTATCTTCTAAGATAAGATAAACCTTATCATCTCACATAGGTTCCACCTTTTTAGACTTTTCTACAGATAAAATACACAAAATATTTATGACATCACTCTTTGACCTTATTACAAATATAATATTTCTAATTCCTAATCATGTAGGACCCTACTTCTCTACTTACCTCAACTTTGACATTTTAATATTACCGGACCACTTACAACAAATATTTACTTTTTACCACAACATTCCTATTGTAATTTGACTATTACTGTACATCTACTTTATTGGTAGCACTGTACTAACAGCGTTGTTATCTTCTATCGGATGCCACTACTAATTATACTTAACAACATCATATTCCTAATACATACATTAATGAAATAGAAATTATGGAGGAAAATTTTAATGTTGAGAGTACACATCACACTTATGGACTACTATGTAGTAGGCCGTTGGGACGAGTATCAACTTCAAGAAAACCTATCATCTAGAGACAGATGGATAGACGGAGGAGGTGAATCATATTTTAGAGAACATGCTTCAGATGTATGTCATGGATCATAAGTCAAAGTGAGAAGAGTACTTGTATTTAGTTGAGTTTGTATACAATAATAGATTTTATAGTTCTATTGAGATGGAACCTTTTCAGGAACTTTATGGCAGGGAGTGTAGGACACCTTTGAGTTAGGACAGAATTGAGGATAAAGTATATATTGGCCCAACTTTATTATAAAACATGGAGCAGCAAGTTGTTTTGATACGACAGAGGTTACAGGAGGCACAGGATAGGCAGCAGAAATATGTAGGTTAGAGGAGAGTTGACCATAGTTATGAGGTGGGCACGAAGGTGTTTCTTCATGTTAGACCTCATAAGAGTCCTATCCATTATGGAAAAGGATCTAAGTTATCTCCTATATTAGTGGTTCCATTTGAGATCATAGAGTGGATCATTCCCTTAGCTTATCGTCTAGCCTTTCCACCCAACTTGTCTCACATGCATGATGTGTTTCACGTATCTGTTCTTAATAAATATATCCAAAATTTATCTCTTGAATTGGATTGGACTGTATTTCAGGTGTAGGAGCAGGGGAAAATGATGGTGGATCCCATGTGTATTTTAGAGCAAATAACCCTAGGCTTTCGAGGCCAAGAGATTGATGAGGTGTGAGTCCAGTGTGATAGGTATGATGAGATTTCTGCTACATGGGAGGATGTTACGTTGCTACAAGTTCAGTTTCTACACCTATTTCAGTGACTTCCACGAGGAAGTTTAGTCTAAGGGGAGAGGGATGTAGTGTCCACCCCTCTTCAACATTAATTATATATTAATTTTGATTACTGTTGACTTTAGACATGGATACTATGGTATCATTTTGATCTAGCATGATGTTAGATGATAGATATAATTTGACTATTTATGGACTTTGATTAATAGTATGATTGTGTGGATTCCTAGATACATAGAGAGACATTTTGTATTGGTGATGATGATGTGTTGTTAGCATATATATATGCTAGTAATATATATATATATATATATATATATATATATATATATATATATATATATATATTACTAGCATTAAGAATTATCTTCGTATTGAGTAGGATTTAATTTTTGCACTAATCTTGTGGATATTGATAAAATATAGAATTGAGATGCTATGGAAATTTTAGACAAATAATAGCATGGTTTAGTTGAGATGATGATTTAACTATATGCAGATGTTTACTAAGTGATATGCGTATATTTTATCTTTGATGTTTTGATGCGGATGCGAGGCCGAAGGAGGTATTGTGTGATTTTGGAGATAATTATATCACAAAAATCAAAAGGGGTATTGGATACCAACCACGACAAAATACCATATGGATACAACAAAGGTCACCATGACAACTTGTGTTATTTTTTTAGTTATGTGTTTTTATTTTTTTAGGGGGTGCCCATGGGCGGATGACCTCCAATTGTGACCATGGGCTTGTGTGTACTTTTTCTATTTTATTTATTTATTGTAGAGTATTTGGTTTATTTGTGATATAATTTATTTAATCCTTATTGATTAATGTGCTTCATTAAGTAATTTAATCTTGTTTATTAAATTTTCTAGGGGATGAGAAAAATGAATTCATTTATTAGAGTTGTTGGTTTTTGGGATATATGATTTTAAGTTGATTTTGTATGTGACTTTGCGTTTTGTACACTCTACCCTACCTTGCAATTTCTGATTTGTTCTTAAAAGCCAGTTTTAGAGGCTTGTGTGACAAGCAAAGCTTGTCCCACACCTCTTAATTTCATATACCAACCCTACCTATGGCTTAGGGGGTCAAAAATAGACCTCATTATGTGTTTTTTAAGACAAAAGTGACATTTAATTACACTTTTCTTACATGGTTTTTAATTTTTGTCCTTAGGGGGTGTGGATTTGGATTGTGTGTAAGAGTTTTATCATTCCTTTCAAGCACCCATTTATTGTGTATCGGGGTTAAGGTTTGACTTGTGATGTGAGGTTAAGGATGAGTGATGTGGCATCCTATATGGAGCCACCTCATCCTCCTGTCTATTTTTTTATATATGCAATTTCATTTGTTTGTTTGGGGGTTACTTCATTTCATTTGTGCCCTTGTATTTTTTTGGATTTGGAGGATTTTTTAGTTCTTGTGGAATTTTTGGAGCTTGTTAGAGTTGGATTGGGCTTGAAGGAGCTTGGTGTGTGACTCTTTGATCAAGATCTACCATGGAAAATTAGGATCTACACCCTTGTTTTAATTATTTACTCTTATATGTGTAAATTTATATGTTATTGAATATTTTGATATGCTTGTTGGGTTCTTGGGTAGATTGCCTAGGTATGGTGTAGGACAAGGCTATGGGGATCTTATATGTAGGGAGGCATAAGATATTATTTCATGTTTTGGGAGGGAGTTGGGTTGGGTGCCCTACCTTAGATAAGAAAATTCTTGCATTTCTTACTTGGTTCTTATGAGGGAGACATAAGACATTGTAGCGAGGCATAAGAGAATGTGGGAGGCATAAGAGTTTTGTAGGTGTTTTGAGTTGTATATTGGAGAGTTATTAACATGGGCACCTAATCCCATTGGGAAGCATAAGTGATGTGCACATAGATCCTTGCTCCATTGGCTTTGTATTTTCAAGCCTTTTATATTTTGTTAGTTTCTTTCTTAAGATTGAATTTTGTGTTGATTGTGTTTTGAAATGGTTGTGAAATCTTTGTATTTTTATGTGAAAGATTTGTAATAGTTCTCATGATTTGGGTTCATCTTTTGTTAAATTGTGGTTGGGGCTCATGGGCCAATGAGGAGGAAAGCTTCTCCTCGTCATTGGATTATTGGATGGGTGGAGGGTGTTACATCTGCCCCATTTTTGTTGTTTTGATCAAGTGAAGACATGGTGGAGCTCTTGCTGGTGATTCAGAATTGGGAGCATTTATTGAAGTCTAAAAAAAAGAAATTCTCCTTTGTGAGAAAATATTTCTTACAATTCCCGCTTAGGTGGAAGACTTGTAAACTTTAATCTTTTAAAAGAAATGTTGCATTGTAAGTTTCATGTACGAAGTTGTATTATTATATTTGAAGGAAATTTAATTAAAGAATTTGTATTTTCCTTTCTCTTCAAATGGTTGTATGTAAAGGAATGGATTAGAATGGATATCATGTTTAAAATTTCACTTGTAAGAGAATGAGTCATGCTCAAAATAAAAAGAAAAGTTCATTGCTATTGTAAGTGTTTGTATTTTGGTAAAAATGGAAAGAAGAACATAGAAGTTTTAAAATATTAATAGTGTATGCATAGAAAACTTGAATGTGGAATAAAGTGGTTTTTAGTTAATTGAACAAATGGTTATAGTAGAAATGGAAAGATGCAATAAATTTTAAATAAGTTATTATGTTGAAATATTGCACTTTGTTGAGAAAAGGGAAAACAATGATAATGAGAGTTAGATTAAGTTTAATTTCTTACTTTGAGTTGGAAACACATTTTGTGGGAAAAATAATCTTATAGATGTGATTCTTGTCACTTTAGAGATAATATATCTTTAAATGTAGTAATTTTAAGAATGGAATGAATAGATGGAATAACCTTTGAACTAGAGAATTTAGGAATATATTTGTTTGATTAATGGTAAAAAGAGGGTTAAGGGAACCCTATGCTGTACAACCAGAAAGCTCCATGAGAGTAGATTAAGAAAAATTATAATAACATCAAAACACCATAGTATAAAATTTCATAGTAATAAGGGCACTTAGGAGCCTAATACGAGAAACTAACAGCAATAAAAAACCATAATGCAGCTAACAACATTGAAAGAACTAACAACCAAAGATAGAGATAGTGAAAAAATAGAACACCTTGCACCAAATTCATTTGTAGTATTTTTCAAGCCCCTCCAGCACCTTAGCCCATTCTTTAGCAATAACATCAATATTAACAGCCAAAGAGCCCAGGTCTAAACCATCTGGGGTCGGGCCTCTGTTTCCTTCCTTGATTATCTACAGCACAATAAGAATTGGCATGCTACCCCAGAGTTTGACGGTGTAGCAGGGTCGACTTAACAGTCACAATGCTCCATTCCATATAGCTATGGAGGATAGCTTTAACCTGATCCATATCCCTGGTAATGGCCCCCAAGTTATGGAAAAGGATCTCAATCTCACCACCCTACCCATTTATAATAGCTTCCTACACCTTCTCCCTCATCTTGTGCTAATCATTAAAAATAAAATGGACCGAGCTCTTAGTGAGCCACATCTCCCCCTTGAGTTCATCAATATCAGAAACCATCCTAGCCAAGTGGTTATCCCCCTTGATTGAGTCATCCTGACCCATAACTTCATATTGGTGTTCCAATTGAGCGTTTATAGGATTCAAGACAACCTGTTTGCTAGACTCACCCTTAGTGTTTGGCTCATTATTCAAGTTCTACTTTAATTTTAGGTCCTATACGTTTTGGGCCGTAACTACCTCCACCTCATCCTCTTCCGTGTTTCCATCCAGAGAATCCTCTTTACCACTTTTATCATCCTCCTCCGAAACAGACTCTGAACTGACCACATAAGCTTCCAAAGCCAGATTGAGAGCACTAGCTTTATCAATTTCCATGGTTTCCCTTTTGACAAGGGCAAGGATAGATCCCTAGTGGAGAGGGAAAGAGATCCTACATGATTTAAACTATGAGACAAAGGCACATAAAGAATGATACAAGAAATAGGGGAAAATAAAAGACTACTCCTGTCTAAAATGGTTTAGCATTGGGAGGTGGTAACCATAAATACATTTTTTTCAACCTTCCAAGGTTAATAATTGAATTAAGGTGAGAGCCACCTTGTTAAAAGGTTTATGTAAAGACATTCTAAGATAGGAAAAAAAATGGGAGGTAAGATTCTCATTAGCTTTAAGAAACAGATTCAGTTCTTCAGAGGCTTCCTTCTTTAGTTTGTAGACCTCTCTACTGACCACTGGAATGCGCATAACTCTAGCCACATAATCCAAAGTGATATCCAGACTAATCCCTTTCATCTCCACAATAGCACCTTTTTTTTCACGTTCCAAGCGCTATCAAAGTCTTTGCTGAGATTCTCGTAGTGCCCTTCAAAGATTTTTAGAAAAGGGGTAAAACCTTGCTATCAAACAGGGACATAGCATCAGGAGTGACCCTAGGAAGGTCAGTAGGTTCAGCCGTGACATGATCCCCACCCATAATGCTAAACAACAAAGCCCTCTTCAAAAAATGACTCGGAAACCAGATAGCCGAGAACTTACTCGCACACCACAAAATGATTCTACATTAACAGTTTCCAAATAAAGTTCTCCAAAAATACGTGCAAATCACCACCCCAATCTTCTCATAATTAAGAAATAAATTCCAATTCATCATATAGTAAAAAATCATGACAGGATAGTCCTCCCATGAAGAGACCTTATACGTGGGCATTAGTGTCTTTTAATAACTGTGCCTGCATCTTGGGATCAAGAATTTATATCTCCCTCCAAAGTGTCAAATCATGCCCACTAACCCCCATATTAGCAAATAAATCTGCCACGGCATTAGCTTCCTATACACATGTTTGAAGGAGATAAAATTAAAAGAATGGGCCATTTTCTTAATACTCTTAATAGAGTTAAAATTGGCAACAGAGATGGGACCTTCCTTATTTATGTTTCCAATTATGTTCAGGGAATCACCTTCCATCTCCAGTTTAAAAAGTTTGTGTTAGAGAGCTATAGATAGACCCCAACAGCTTCAACAACATTATTTATTTGAGTGCCCAAATTGTAGAAGTATCCAAGAATAAAACTTCCTTCAGAATCGTGAAAGACCCCACCACAACCAGCACGCCCAGGATTACCTTTGGAGGCTCCATAAAAGTTTAATTTTAAATATTCCTTGCTAGGTTTTACCCATCCATTAAGTCTAGGGTTTAGACTCGGGGGCCTAAGGGTAGAAGGTCCCAGACCCCACTTCATGGAGAAACACGATTTCTGCTGAGAGAAAAACTTCTTTTGGGAGTTCAAGATAGAAAATTTAGCAATGATGGATCTCACACAGTGGGCTCCAATTTTAACATGGGACTCTTTTTCCCCTTTAAATATTCTTCTATTTATTTCCTTCCATATTTCCCAAGAAAAATGAATTATAGGGAAATCCATAAGAACTTCAGACCTTGGCTCTTAAAAGGACTATTCCATTAGATCCACAACAATTTTATGGAAACCGGGAAAACCCAGTTGACACCAAAAATGTTAAGGATGATTTCCCTAACCGAAGCAAGGAAAGGGAAGTTCAAGAATAGGTGTGAGGCATCTTCACAATCTGATTCACACAAAACACATCTATTAATCATGTGGAAATTTTTCTTGTTCAGATTGCCAATAGTAAGAATATTATCATGGATAACCAACCACCAAAACATGTTGATCTTGGGGATTAATTCTTTGATCCATATGCTCCCCCAATTAAAATTATCACCTATCTCCTCCTGATGAAATAAGGAGTGGTATGCACTTTTGACCGAGAAAATATCATTTTCTTTTTTAGACCAATATAAGATATCTTCAACAAGAATCTCTCTATTAATAATAACTCCTCTTAATTTGTTGTTAATAGCATAGATCTCAAAGTTAGAATTATCCAAAGATATGGTTTTCCACTGACCCAAAGGATCATCCATATTAAAATAATCTCTCACCTTAGTCCCAAATTTAGACACAGATTCTCTATAGATAGAAGGGAATATAGTCTTGAGAGGAACATTCTCCAGCCAATTGTCCTCCCAGAAGTTAATGATGTGACCATTTCCAACAAGCCATTTACATCCTTCAGTTAACACATGTTTATCCCAGTTTAAGGACTTCCAGAAGAAAGAAGAAGCATTAGAGTTTTGGGTACAAAAGTACTAGTCATTAGCAGTCAGGTTGGGCTAGTATTTACATCTTACGATACTACTCTATACACTATCTTCCTTTAACAGTCTCCAACTCATTTTGGATAGCATATATTTGTTCATTATATTCCAATCTCTGATACCCAAATCACCAATTTTTTTGGGGAAACAAACCTTATCCCAAGAAATTAGAGGAATTCTATCTTTTGATTCAGTTCCACTCCATAGAAATCTTTTTTGTATGCTCTCCAGCTTGTACGCAATCTCAGAGGGTAATATATAGATAGACATCATATAAACCAGTAAATTCTATATAGATCATTTAAGAAGGAAAACTTTGCCCGCTTGAGATAGAAGTGACCCTTTCCACCCTTCAAGTTTCTTCATGAATCTATCAATTAAGAAATTTCATTCAACATTCTTTGGTTTTTCTGTCCCAATAAGCATACCAAGGTATCTGGTTGGGAGGGTTTTTGAAGAGCGACCAAAAATACCATCAATTTTAATGCTTCTTCTTTCAGGGGTATTGATAAAGAAGATAGAGATTTTCCCATAGTTTATGAATTGATACAAAGATTCCTCATAATACATCATTAACTACTTGAATTCTCTGGCCTCAGGGACAAAAGCCACTCTGATTAACATGGTATCATCCATAAAATGTTGATGAGAAACCCTCTGATGGTTTATAGAAGGGGTGATACCTTTGATTCTTCCCTCCATGGTAGCCTTATTAAGAGTTCTACTTAGGGTTTCGGCCAAAATAATGAATAGAAAGGGCGATATAGGATCATCTTGTCTTAAACCACACGTGCTGTTAAAATAACCACAAGGAGTCCTATTAACCAGGACCTAGAAATTGGTAGTGGAGATGAAAGATATAATCATCTCCTTAAAATCCTCACCAAGGAAAAGTCTTGAGAGGATATTCATAAGGAAAGACCAAGAGACTTTGTCATAGGCTTTTTCCATATCCATATTAATGAACATAACTTCTTTCTTGTTCTATTTCACAGAGTGGAGGGTCTCCTATATGGTGATGATGCCATCTTGAATCTGTTTACCCATAACAAAACCTCCCTGCTGATCAGAGATAATTGAAGGTAGCACAACTTGGATTCTCAAGGCCAAAATTTTTGAGCACATTTTATAAAAAAAGTTACAAAGACTTATGGGCATGGAATTTTTTAACTCCATAGGATCATGATTCTTAGATACCAAATTGAGAAAATTGCTATTACGATCCTGTAGCATCTTTTTTTTCTTGAATAATTCTTGGATAGCACTGCAAATATCATCCCTCACAATATCCCAAAAAGTTTGAAAGAACGAAGTCGGGAAACCATCAGGTCCTGAGGATTTATCAGGGTTTAGATATTTGATCATGAATACGATTTCTTCCATCAAAGCATGAGATTGTCTTCATCATTTATTAGAAGGTAAATCATATTAAGAAACTTCTCTTCCTTAGTGCAGTTATGAACTTGAGAAGAGGTCAAAATCCTGCTGAAGAAAGAACACCCCTCTTGTTGAATTTTCTCAGAGTCATTGATCATAACTCCCTCTCCATTTTTTATACTTAGAATTCTATTAGAGCTCCTCCTTTTAAGAGTAGATATATGAAAGAACTTTGTGTTCTTGTCACCCTCTTTAAGCCAAGGGGCTCTAGATTTTTGTTTCCAAAAAATTTCCTCCTTCCAGAGGATGTTATGATACTTAGCAAGTAAATACTTCTCATTATTTTGGGTAAATATATAATTACATACCTCCTGTGACTCCAAATATTTCTGGAGCAAAGAAATCTCCTTGTCCAGGGATTGCTTCTTTTAAAAAAAATTGCCAATTTTTTTTTATTCCATTCTTTCAGTTTTTTTTAATATGAGCAAGTTTTTTAACAATTCTGAATAAAGTCATACCTTTGATTTTTATATTCCACCACTCCTTCACAAGCTCAGTAATATCCTCATTAAGGAGCCACATATTTTCAAATTTGAATGGGACTCTCCTCCTATCCTTAGCCTTGATCTAGAAAAGGATATGATTGTGATCAAATCCTATGCGAGGAAGGGAAAACAACCCAGCTTTATTGTTCAACCAACCCCAAGAGATCAATGCTCTGTCAAGTTTAACCTAAATCAGTTGATCACCCTTCCTTCTGTTAGACCAAATAAATCTACTTCCTTTAAGCTCAACATCCATAATATTATTGAGGGAGATAAAATCTTGAAAGTCTTCCATACTTTCAGTTAGTTCTATATGTCCCCCTTTTTTCCCCCCTGGACACAAAGAAGTGTTGAAATCCCCTAAAATCACCTATTTCATGCCTTTGATTACATTCTGAAATTTAGATAGATCAGCCCACAGTTTTTTCCTTTCACTTTTGCTATTAGAATCATAGATATTAGATAAGATCCAGAACTCTTTAGATATTTTATCCTGAAAAACCACTACCATATGGTTTTTTTTATTAAGGAGCTTCATACCTTTGATTTTTTCTTCATTCCAAATAAAAGCCATTCCCCTGGCTATTCCTATCGAACTAATAGTAAAACCCCTAATTTTTTTGTAAGACCTAACACAAGTCTCAAGAAAAGGGCCCTCCAACATCTTAGTTTCCTGTAGGGCTAGGATATCAAAATTGTGATTCTTCTCTAGATATTTTATCAATCTCCACTTGACCGGGTTGTTCAAACCCCTGATATTCCAAGATATTATATTCATTTAGTCACTTGATAATTATTTCTTCTAAAAATCCTTAGATCCAGTTTTGATTAGGTACCATCATCTATTTCCTTTTGACTTTGTTTCTTTCTCGCCACATGTTTGGAGGGTTGCCCAGATTCGGCTATTTTTGGGGTCCCTTCACAGTTTTTTCTTTTGAGGGGAATAGATGATGGATAAAAAATAGATAGGTTAAAGTCCTCCTTACTAGGCTTGAGTAGCTTCGAGTCCTTAACAAGCTGAGAAGAGACCTTTTCTTTAAAGATTTCATGAGTGTTGTTTAAAACCAGTTTATTTTCATTAGTCACAATATCCTTTTTCTTTTCCTCGTTCTGAAGATTTTCAAAAGGATTAGATAATTATTTTAAAGCCTCATTGAGGTTTCCTTCCCTTAGATCTTTTGATTTAAATATTTCCACTTCCTTCAGTAGATTCTCCAGTTGCTTTTTTGTGGACAGAGCCTTTTCCACTTGAACATGGGTCATAGCCTTTTGGAACCGGGTTTCCAAATGGGCATTCCGTTGGAAATTCTTATTAATTAATTCTATGAAACCTTCTTCATCCATAAAGACATGCTTCAAGATATTTTCCTCTCTAGATTCCTTACCATTATTTTCCGTTATTTGGATACCCTTAATTGAATTTACCTTCTTTGGAGTAGCTAATGGGGCACTTCCTTTACCTTTGTCCATATCCTTTGAATTATTTTCTCTAAAAACCTTAGAGATAGTCATTTTAAATTAGTGCTTGGCATGCACCCACCCCTGACATTTCTCACATCTTACAGGGAAGTTTTCAAAATATATTTTCGGTTCCCAGCTTCCCAAGTTCGAGCACAGAGAAATGGCTTTAGGAAGGGAAGAGCCCATCAAAGAGTAAATACAAAATATCACACAAAATACTATGGATTTAGTAAGCATCGTATTATCCACAACAACAAAGGTTCCAAGGGTATTAGCATCTCCTTTTATAATATCTACATCCCATAGTTCTAGAGGAAGACCTTGGAGTATCATCCATATGGGGAACTATTTAGTATTCTCTTTTTTAGGGTTGAAATTTGGAGACCATTTCCTAAGAAAGAGGACAAGTTTCCCAAGAAACCAAGGGCCTTCAATGAGTATCCTATGAGGATCTCCAGAGTTGTTGAAAATAAATAGGAAAAAGCCATTAGGAAGGGTAGTGACATCCATGTGCCTCTTAGGTTTCCATTTAGCACCTTAGGTTTCCATTTAGCACCAACCTAACATCTGATAAAGTCAATTATATGATGCTCTCCCACCACTTTTCCTATCAAATAATTCTCCATTTTTCTCTGATTTTGGTCAATAATGATATCTGGTATTTCTAAAAAATTACTTGAGGAATCCTGCTTGAGCTAAGGGATGATTCCAAGACTCTTCTCTTTCTCCAAGTTCAAAAAATTTGCATAAGTCTTGGGGTACCTTGGCACCACGTGATACTCACCCCAAGAAAGGGTTTTCCTCATACCTTTTTACCTCAAGGATTGGTCCATCGTATCTAAGATTTCAGGCGGGATATGTCTATTATCAGTTCCCCTACCATCATTGTCCAGCCCTTTTTTCTCCTCCTCATCCTGGTCGTCCTTCCCATTAATCCTGCCTTCCTTTTCAGCTTTCCCACACTCATGCTCATCCTTACCACTTGTCCTTCCTACGCTCTTTCTCATCCTTAGACTTTAGGAATATAAATTCAAGCTAAGGATGATCTTTAAAAAACTATAGTAAATTTTGTTATTTGAAAAATTATAGAATTGAGGGTTCTGTTATTAAAAAACATGACCGCTACCCTGTGTAGAGTGGTGGTCTCTAAACCACCACTTTGGAAAGGTGGAGGTTTATGAATCCTCACCTAGGTAGGGCAGTGGTCCCAGGACCACCAACCTGCTTTGGGTGGTAGTTCCCTCACTGTTGGCGGAGAAATACAAATCCGCGTCTGCGTAAAATTTAACTTGGTTTAATTATAAATTTAATCCCATAATTTTTAAGAGGAAATCACCAACAATCCATAATGGCATAAGTTCATTGTTCTAAACTTATAAGACTTTAAATGGGTATTTAAAAGCATTCAATCTCATGGATGTAAAAACGAAGTAGGGTTTGTTGCCCAAATAGAATACAAAAAATGGAAATAAATTTATAACTCAAGATTTTGAGTGGGAACCTCTAAAATCTTCAAATGGAAGGCGTTGTACAAATAAATCCATAATGTAAACTAAGCTAAGCTTGATTTTTTGAATTCCTCCATGAAAATTCCTTCCTTGTTAGCATGATTTCAATTTCTACAACCTGTAAATTAAACAAAAGAAAAGTGACCAAATGAGGAGGCTAGGGAAAAGAAAAAGGTTTAATAAAATTTCATAAGGAGAGTTAGGGATAATATGGAACCCTAAGATCTAAAGGCCATAATTTATTTGATCCAAGTGTTGAGAATCAACCCTACAATTATTAGGTAAGAATAAATATTATGGGTGTTTTAAATAAGTTTAAAGGGTGTGTGTAAATGGGGCCATTTAATACTCTTATATGTTAAGTCATTTATTTAGTTTCTAGTAAGTTTTAGTAATTAGTTAAATGAACATTAAAGATATTAAGATAATGGAACTAAAGTAACTAAGTCTAAGGTTTATTAATTATGGGTTTAATGTTAATTTAAGGAGGAGAAAACCACTTAACCAAATAAACTAATTTATGAAACCTTCCTAGTCGATTGTAATTAATTTGACCTTAGAGATAAATTAAGAATATTTAATCATTTAACTTAGACCTGGTCCATAATTTGTAATGTAGTAATTAATGGTGGAGATTAATTTAACGTACATTAGGTTTTGACACCCTTACAACCTTAAAACTTAAAACAAAAAAAAACAAATTGCCGCAACTTTCTGGATAGTTGTATAAGATTTAATGTGTTTTTAGAACGTCAATTTTTGTGGTAGTTATAGTTTGGCTTGGCGAGGAAGGATGGTAAGGTAATGGTCAACGGTTTGGAAATTGAGACTTTGGAGGAAACCATTTCCTAGATTACTGGTATGGAAATGAATGCCCTCAAAATTTTCAAGGACAAGAATAGACATGAGCATGAAATTGACACCTTTTCGTCTGACGGGAGAGGGTGCATTACATCACCGATGGAATGTTTCATTCTTGCATCCCTTGTATGTGGAGGGAGGTTTTGCTTCATATTATGAAGTATTTAACTTTGGAAGGAAAGTACCGTAAGATTTACACTCATCACTTATCTCTCCTTAATATGTTTAGGAACAAGAAAATGTTAAGTATCCATTTCTTTTTGTTCATGTCTTTGACTACCTCTGTGAAATATTTTCAACGACGTAAGTTAGATACCCCTATTCGTGAGGGGATCTTTCTCCTTCTATTTCAAAATGGTAAACATGTGCTTGATAAACCCATGCACCAAATCAAGGCGAAGGAGGATATTACTTTGGCTGAATGTCTTACTAAGATGCATGAGGGAAGATTGGAGATTCAGGAAGCTAGGTCCTTGAAATGTAAAGTAAAAATGATTTTGAACGTTGAGCAAAGCTAGGAAGACTTAAATAAAAAAGTGCAGTACTTGTAGACTGTGGTACATGTCATGGAGGAGAAAAATTCAGTGGTTAGGAATGGTATGATCGACAACATCGAAGCCACAAAAAAAATCTGCATGGCCCAGAAGAATATTAGGGGGGAATCAATGGTCTAGATAAACTTGTTTGAGATATGAGGTCTTGTTTGGAAGCGGTTGAAGAGAAGCAGAGGAAAATAAAATATTGCAGGGTCACCAGGTCTGATTAAGAAGAGGAGGATGAGGACGATACAAAGGATGATTTGGTGGGAGAAGAAGAGGAAGAGCCACCTTAGAAGAAGCTATAACTCGAGCATGACAAGGAGACTGAGACCATGGAGGACAAACCCTCCAAGAGGAAAATTAATGGTGTTGCTCTAGAACTTTCAAAGGGTTTTTGGAAAATTTTCCTTTTTTTTGGTTTATTTATGTATTTTCTTGTTCTCTCTTTGGTTTGGTTTCTAGACCTTGATGTTTTGGAGTTAAGCTTGTGTTGATGGTGAATCACAGTACTCCTGAGTGTCTGCAACTCGATGGGTTGAGAATCTCAGTGTGATTGCATAACAAGGAGCTTTTCCCAAGTTTGGCACCTTGCGAAATCGAAAAAGCTCTCCGGATGAAGGCCGATTCCTATTCCTCTGTTTAGATGCACACTTGAAAATGCAGATGGTTTACTCAAAAACCTAATCTAACTTGCTAAGGAGATAGGGTAAGAATATGCATAAACATAAACCTAAACTAACAAAGGTGATGCACCGAGGAATGAAGAACACCTGTCTTGCCAATAAACACAAACCATTAAAAGGCAATGCAAGATCATGCACAAATAACCAAATTTGCTATGAAAGATCAGGAGGATGCAAATGAACACAGAGAGGGTTGAGAATCATCCACAGACATGCATTATTTTCTCCAAATATTGATACAATACACTACAAAATTCCAAGAGGCAAAGTTGCATTACAGTTTTAGATGGGAGGTTTGAACTCCACAAATTCACCTGCCAAAGAGAAGAAGGGAGGGGCAAAACAAGAATTTCCAACCTTTAGAAAGAAGCCACTCCTTAAAATTTATAGGAAGAATGAGAGAGGGAAGAGAGATAAAATCCAAATTTACCCCAACCACCTCTAGGTTACATTTAATTTATCTCATTATGGCGGTAGGTGAGAACCCTAGCAAAGCCAAAAAGTGGCGGACTGTATTTTACATTTAAAAGAATTTTTTCTCACCCAATTAAAGATATCCAGTTGTAGTTGGATATAGGACCTCATAATATTTCCGAAAATTCCAACCTTGCGTGAATCTGAGATCCCTGTGAAAAGTTATGGCCATTTGAATATCTGGGTCAGGGTCTGCTTCCTGTCAGCGCTCAAGATGTTGCGCCTCTTGAAGATGCACCCCGGCGCATGCATCCTTATGTCAACATACTCTCACATGTGGCAAGGCATGAATTTATTCATGTCGACACCTTTTTTCATGTGCCCTTTACCTACGCCAAGGCACGAATTTCTTCATGTCGACACCTTATGTCTTGCACCCTTTACCTGTTGTTTTTCCCATATCTACCCGAAGGGGAAGATATATACAAAAATTTGATGACTCAACGGGGTTGCCTGCCTTCTAGGTAGAAGATTAGTGGCCTTTTAGCAATCCATTGGGCATGGAGTCATAAGCAATAACCTGAAACCAACTTGATCTTTGATCCCGAGCCTGATACCGCAACTCCTCCTTCGAGAGCATGCTGAACTGTAGAAATTCAACCTGAGAGAAAAAAAATCTATGCCGTAGCACTTAGGGAAAATGAAACCTAACTACAACAAGACAATGTACATACACACTTAGAGGAATTGAAAATCTAGGCTAATATTTACAAGGGTAAACCCTTTCCCTTTTAGTAGCAATGTTTAAGGTAGATTCCATTAACCGGAATTGGGAGTTCTTCTCCATCAAATGTAGACAATTGGAAGGCATTACTACTTTTACATCCCATGACCATGTAGGAGCCACTCCAAATGGCATCAAACTTGGAATGCTTTCCTGGTTTTTCCCGATATGCATCCCATTTTAGAACTAGGTCCCCTTCCTAGAAGGTCTTTGCTCTTGCCTTCTTATCAAACCATATTTTTACTAAGGCCCGATCCTTCTCAATCATCTGAACTACATATTCTCTAATTTCTTCTAATTCCCTCAACTCTACATACCTGGCCTCCATTGGTTTGAACTTAGACAACTCCAACTACTTCATGAGCTCCAATGCTGGTAATTTTAATGATATAGGCAATACTACCTCTTTCCCATAGACCAACTTGTAGGGAGAATTACCTGTAGATCTCTTTGGTGTTATCCTATCAGCCCATAATGCTGATTTTAGCTTGGTATGCCATGTCCTTTGGTTTTCATCCAGAGTCCTTATGATGATTCTTAGCAAATTCTTGTTCGTGGACTCTGCTTGTCCATTACCCTGTGGGTAATAATTTGAAGAGGTGCTCAAATAGATTCCATTCTTGATAGCCCATTCTGTAATCTTGGAACCTATGAATGCCAATGCATTTTCTGATATGATAGTGGCTGGCACACCAAACCTGGTCACTATTCCCTCATAAAAGTCTAATATGTTACACTCATTTGCTTCTTTAAGCGCTACTACTTCGGTCCACTTGGTGAAATAGTCTGTTGCCGTGAGAATCCACTTGTGGCCTTGGCTTGAGTTTGGGTTGATGACCCCGACGAAGTCCAATCCCCATTGCATAAATGGTTGGTCAACCAAAATTGGGTGCAATGGAAATGCTGCTAGTCTTTCTTTTCCTGTGAAGAGTGCACATTTCTTGCACTTTCTTATCCATGTATAGCAGTCATTGAACATTGTGGGCCAATAATACCCTACCTTCATTATCTTGAGAGTTGTTACTCGTGGGGCAAAATGTCCTCCAGAATATCCATCGTGAAAATCTCGTAACATCCTCTCAATTTGACCTGTCCCAATGCACCTCAATAGAACTCCATTGATGTCTTTCTTGAACAAAACACCATCAACAAGCATATATGGAATGGCTTGTAATCTAAAGTATCTCCTCTTTGCTTTGCTCATTTCTAGAGGGCATAGACCTGCTTGTAGGAAGTGTATCATATTCTGATTCCAACAAGGAGCGGCCACACCATCACTTTCTTGTTCTTGACCATCCTGCAGTACCAAAGCAGTCTCTTTTTCATCACTTGCTTCAACTTTCCGACTCAAAGCTAGTTGTTCACATAGTCCTTTTCCATGTACTAGCTTAGTGACCTTAATTTTGATGTCATATTCCATGACACGAGTGATCCATCCTTCACGTTTCTCGTTCAAATCCTTGTTTAGAAGGAAGTCCTTGACTCCCGCATGAGAGACCAATAATTGGATCTTATTGTTTGAGACTAGGTGTTTGAATTTCTGTAAGCACCTGATCACTGTAAGGACATTCTTTTCAATGAAAGAGTACCTAGTTTCATATTCCTCCAAGCCTTGACTGAAGAAAGCATCTGGTTGTTCTAATCCTTCTTTATTTTGTTGTACCAGGATTGCAAAAATTGTGTCTCCACCACCAAAGGCATATAGCATGAAATCCTTGGAGAAGTCTGGATTGACGAGAGTCAGAGCTTGAGATATAGCCTCTTTTATTGCCTCAAAACTTGCCTTGCCTTCAGATGTCCATTTAAATGCAATGCTCTTCTTCAACATCAGCATTATTCGTTTTATGAGAGTTGCAACATTTGGAACAAACCTGCGGACAAAATTGATCCTTCCCAAGAAGCTTTGAAGAACCTTCTTATGACTTGGTAATGGTAACGCTCGAATTGCTTCAACTCTTTCTGGGTCAATCATCAATCCCTCCTTTGAAACAATATGGCCTAGAAGTTTTCCTTCGTGAGCCAAGAATATACATGTTTTGGGGTTCAATGATACCCCAAATCATCTACACCTTTGAAATACCTACCTCAGATGAAAGAGGTGATCCACTACATTTTTGGAGAAAACAGTGATGTCATCAAGATATATCAAAACTATTTTATTGATCAACCCCTTGAATGCCATATCCATTGCCCTTTGGAAAGTGGCTCCAGCATTTGATAGCCCAAATGGCATCTTCTTGTAGGCATAGGTGCCCCATTTGGTGGTGAAAGCCGTCTTGAACTGGTCATCTTCTTTCACCCTTACCTGATTATACCTTGAGTAGCCATCTAGGAGAGAGAATCTCTCTGAACCGGATACCACTTGCAATATTTGTTCCATTGAAGGAAGTGGGTAATGGTCTTTGAGAGATGCCCTGTTGAGGTCTCGGAAGTCCATGCATAGTCTAATTTCTCCATTCTTCTTCCTGTCCGGAACCAATTTTGCAACCCAGCTTGAGTGCTTGATCGAGAATATAATGCTTGCCTCTATTAGCTTGTTTATCTCTTTCTTCATTAGAGGCTCGATGTGAGGGTTGACTGGTCTTTGCTTCTACCTTATGGGCTTAGCATCTAGATCAAATTCTATGGTATGTTGTGCCAACTTCGGATTGAATCCTCTCAAGTCTTCATAGCTCCAAGAGAAGAAATCTAGAAATTCTTGGCAAAGCTGTATAAAATCTGATTTCTCCTACTCAGTGGCCACTTTACCAATTTGAAGTGTTTTTCCTTCCCCAACTGGAATTGGCTCTGAATCTTCTCTCTTAACATGTATGTTAGCATTTTCCTTATGGAACTGGTCGTTAGGGTTGAAGATAGAATCCAACGTTACTAAACCCTTAGGAAGCTTGTTTGTTCACAGCTGTACTACTTGATCACCGTACTGCTGCTTTAGTCTGTTCTGATTCCTAGCTGAGAATTCAGCGTTTTCTTGCAAAAATTTGATGATCTTTTGATCGTTCTCAAACACCTGCTAGCTTGTGTTATTATCTGGAAATTCTGGCCTCACAATCACATGGATATGTGGTTGTGTTTTTTCCCTTATGATGTTGTCAACCACATCAAATGTTGCTCCAACTGCTACGAGCCTATCCATGGCTTTATTTTTTTTTCTGGGTATGGACACGATGTTGAAGGCTTCGAAATCCTCAATAAGGTCCCATACCCTATTCTTGTAGTTCCTCAGCAGGTCATTCTTTGTAGCATGTTGTCCCCTAACTTGGTTGACAATTATCTCACTATCTCCAAACACCTGCACTTCTTTATGCCCTTTTTCCTAACCCAATGAAGTCCATGAATCAATGCTTCATATTCAGCTGTGTTGTTTGAACAAGGAAAATGGAAATGGAAAGCTAAATAATATTTGATGCCTTGAGGTGAAACAAGCATAACTCCTCCTCTTGCACCCTGCCTACTCCTTGATCCATCGAAAAATAACTACCATACCTCATTGTCATCCTTATGGTCTGGTTTGGTGATGCTAGGAATAGACTGGTTTTCTTCATGTATATAATAGACTCCTAGCTCAGATTCTTCTACTTCTTGGTAGGGATCAAAAGCATGTACCTTGCTTGCCCATTCATCAAGATTCAAATCTGGGATGCTTCCAACTTTGGTGTCAGCTTCATCTATGCTTGAATAATCTTCTTGATCAAATGCTGAACAGTTGGCATTGATTTGGCTTGGAGTATGAGGCTCAATATGAAAGTTTGCAATTGGTTTAGATCTGATTGTGACCTTAGTACCATATCTTGTTCTGACCAACATGTGTGACCAGTCAGTAGATAAGTAGCCTCCAATTCTAGCTATGAAATCCCTTGATAAGCATAGGGAAAAGAGTGGTGCCAAATCTATCGCTGACACATCTTGCAAAACGGTAACATTGGGGCATGCATGCAAGATAAAATTTAAACCTTTAATCACTCCCACCGTTGCTACTGCTGTCCCATCAAACTGCACTACACCCTTTGATATGACTTCATATTGGAGACCCAGCTGATAAGCTATTTGCTTGGTCATGACAGAACTACTTTCCCCAGAATCAATCATGCAATTGTGAACTAGTTTATCCCCAATGATTAATGAAATGTAGAATGGAGGGGGTTTCAAAATTTTACCTTGTTGTCCTCCATGATTCCCTTCAGGCTGAGCAACATTTGTGAGGACATTCTCTTACATATGGACCTACTGGTTTGAAGTTGACCAATTCTTCATGACAGCTTGTAGAAGATCTCTTTGGCCTGAGATGGATAAAGATTCCCACATTAATATATTCACATTTGTCTGAACTTCATTTGATCAATGATGCTAAATGGGGATGAAACATCTCTTTGCTGTCCTTTAGTCTTTGCATTCCTTTCTTGTGCATGTGCAGCAACAGTTGGCATTTGAGTTGGTTTAGAAGGTGGTTTGGGCTGTCCTTGCATGTTTGGAACTGTATTTTGCTTACCAACACCTTGTGGAGTGATGGAAGGTTGTAGATCACTTGGAAACAATGACTGCTCTCCACCAATATTCCTCTTCTTTGATCTTGTGTTAGCTGCTACACTCTGAGAAATTGTTTGGGTCATGCCACAAAAATCCTCAGCTTGCCAATTCACAAGTGTGGTATCATTTGGAGCTGTGTTTTGCTGAGATGTCCCTTGTTGCTGATTTGTTTCTTGACTCACTTCACCCTCTACGCCAGTAGTTGTCACCAGCAAGGCTTGGTTCAAAGCACCATTGAAGCACATAGATTGGTTGTGAGGTTCATTGCATGGGAAACACCAATCATACTCTTGAGCTATGTTGTTTTGCACTAGCACTAATGCTTTAGAAGAAGATTCAACATTGGGGTTATAGGGCTGAAATGGTCTATTGGTGGGAGGCCTTACTTGGCTTTGATTTGTAGCTGGATTGGGTGGCCTATTGGGCTGGTATGGTGGCCTAGCCTGGTACTGCGCTTGAGGTTGATACGGTCTAGCACTTTGAGGTTACTGTCTTTTAATAGTCACTAGCTCATTTCCAAGGTTCTGCAATTGTTTCATAACCTCTTAGTGGTCATTTGAAGCACTAGAGGATGAAGTAGAAGTTTCATTTGAACTTTGATTTCTAGGAGTGGGAAAAGGAGCCAAAGTGGGTGTTTGACTAGTGCCTGGATTTTCTAAGTTTGGATACAAGGGCATGGGAGGCCTAAGATCCAGCTTACCAGCTTGAATAAGACAGTTTTCAGCACTAATGGAAATGCTATAAGCAACAGGTAAGGTTGTGCCTCCCATAGATTGAATTAACATAGAAATATTAGAATTCAAAGCTTTAAGATAATATAGAAAATCAACTTCAGTTGTTGGCCTAACGGCCACTAGAATTCTATCCCAAGACCTTTGAAATTTGAAGTTGAAGTCAGTCAGCTGCTCATTGGGAGCTCTCTTGATAGTTGTCAATTGATCTAGTAGAGACAAATTGTCTCCCTTTTCCCCAAACTACTCATGGAGAACTACGCATAACTGATTTCAATTTTGGATAGAACCAGCTCCAAGGCTCCTAAACCATTGCAATGCCTTCCCTTTGAACGAAGATGCCAACAATTTGACAGCAACATCCATCTCATTTATCTCATGGATTGCAAAAACATTAGCAATGTCTTTGATGTGATCACCAAGAGTGGTATGATTTTCTCCAGTGAAAAATGGAATGTTCTTTAATGCTGCAATTGGAAATGGATTCTGTGCATTGAGGACAAGTGGGCTGCTGCCAGTGAAGTTGACAAAAGGGTTTTTTTGCACCATTCTGATTGGCTTGAGAAACCTTGTTGATTGGATGAAAGGTCTACTAGGTGGAGGGGTTGATAAATTCCTGTTAGGTGGAGAAGGTGATCTTTGCGGTCTTCTTCCTCTCCTTCCTCTTCCTGGTGATAGTTGCAAGTGAACAAATAGCCCCTCTTCTCGAGTATCAGACCTGGTTCAAATTCTTCTCATGTACCTGAGCAACTTGTGCTACTATACCACTGAATTATATCCCTTCGGAGTCGCCATATGTGTTGCGGAACGAGCCTCAAAAGGTTGGATCCTGCCAAGTTACACACCAAACCGTACAATATTAAAAATTTGAAATCAAAACTTTGAAGGACCCAGAAGATACAACTCTTCAATTCAGTTATCGGGTATTGTTCTTCATTTACTAATACCCGAAGGTAAAGGTGAAACTCAGGTCATGCAAGGCAACTTACAAAACTTGAATACACCTTGTCAAAACTTGGGACATGCTCAATACCTGGGAAAACCTGAAATACTAAAAACCATGAAATTTTGAAAGTCAAAATCTCAAAAATCTAAGAATACCCTTTTGAATATTATCCCCCGATCTATCAACTGGTGAAATTTTGACTTCTTTTGAGTAAGTTAAGCCCTTGAAAATCGATTTCAAAGTTCATCCTGGAAGGTGAAAAAATCTAAAATTGTAAAACCTACAATTTCTAAGTTCAAATTTCTTGAAAATTCCCTAAAATATTGTGGAATGACCTCTTGGTCCCACCAGGCGTGCCAAAACTATTGATGGTGAATCACAGCACCCCTGAGTGTCTGCAACTTGATGGGTTGAGACTCTCAGTGTGATTGCATAACATGGAGCTTTTCCCAAGTTTGGCACCTTGCGAAATCGAAAAAGCTCTTCGGATGAAGGTTGGTTCCTATTCCTCTGTTCAGATGCACACTTGAAAATGTAGAGGGTTTACTCAAAAACCTAATCTGACTTGCTAAGGAGATAGGGTAAGAAGATGCATAAACATAAACCTAAACTAACAAAGGTGATGCACAGAGGAATGAAGAACACCTGTCTTGCCAATAAACACAAACCATTAAAAGGCAATGCAAGATCATGCACAAATAACCAAATTTGTAGTGAAAGATCAGGAGGATGCAAATGAACACAGAGAGGGTTAAGAATCATCCACAGACATGCATTATTTGCTCCAAAGATTGATACAATAAACTACAAAATGCCGAGAGGCAAAGTTGCATTACAGTTTTAGATGGGAGGTTTTAACTCCACAAATTCACCTGCCAAAGAGAAGAAGGGAGGGGCATAACATGAATGTCTAACCTTTAGAAAGAAGCCCCTCCTTACAATTTATAGGAAGAATGAGAGAGGGAAGAGAGATAAAATCCAAATCTACCCCAACCACCTCTAGGTTACATTTAATTTATCTCATTATGGCGGTAGGTGATAACCCTAGCAAACCCAAAAAGTGGCGAACTGTATTTTGCATTTTTAAGAATTTTTTCTCACCAATTAAAGATATCTAGTTGTAGTTGGACAGAGGACCTCGTAATCTTTCTAAAAAGTCCAACCTTGCATGAATCAGAGCTCCCTGTGAAAAGTTATGGCCATTTGAATATCTGGGTCAGGGTGTTCTTCCTGTCAGCGCTAAAAATGTTGCGCCTCCTGAAGATGCGCCCCGGCGCATCCATCCTTATGTCAACATACTCTTACATGTGCCAAGGCGTGAATTTCTTCATGTCGACACCTTATGTCGTGCGCCCTTTACCTGCGCCAAGGCGCGAATTTCTTCATGTCGACTCCTTATGTCATGCGCCCTTTACCTGTTGTTTTTCCCATACCTACCTGAAGGGGAAGATATATACAACATCTTGTTTAACTCATTTTGGTCATGTTCCTCTTTTTTTTCATCTATGATCTTTCATGATGTTATCTTTCATCTACTGGCCTCTCGGAGATGATCCCTATTTTTACCCTATCTATTAACATTATATGTGAGTTTATGCTTATTTTAGAAAAAATTCAAGTAACATTGGTGAGAATTTGAAGAGACCATTTAGTTCTAGAAGCAAATACAATCATGTTCAATGAGAATGAAGTTTGGTGAAATACATAATGTTTTTTGAGAATTCAGTCGACATTGTGACATCAATTAGGTGCACCACTACTTTTAAAGTGCGACAACTGAAAGTATTGTTCTCATAAATATGAGGCAGAGGCTGATTTTGGGAAAAACTACTATAAAAGACACAAATTTATATTTTAATCCAGTATACAAGGATGAAAAAGAAGATATAGGTTCTTCTGAAAGATATATCCTTGAAATTTTTTATTTAATCATCAAGTAATACTTAGCAAAGAAGTTGTTCACGTAACAAAGATCAGAAGATGAATATACCATTTAGTACTAGATTCAAATACAAAAGGTCTGTAGTGGGAAAACACATTCTTTTCAAATTATTAGTATAAAAATACAAAACTGAACGATCTAGAAAATTGGAGAGTAATTGTGTTAATCTGATTATCATTTTAATCATGTTTTTGTCTATTTATTCTAGCCTGAAGTTTTCTGGACAGTCAAGTTCTAAGTTAGAAGGTTTGAATTCAAATTCATGTAATTAATAATGATAAATTAGAAAAATATATGAGTAGATTCAATATGTTTCAAATATGCAAATTCAAATATATTTAAAAGAACTTCCCTCATATGAATGTCAATATATCTTATTGTGTACATGATAATTAATAAAACAAAATTATTAGATAGGGTAAGAAAGAAGGGATAAGGATCCTAGGGGCCATACATCAATGGACAAAAAAGATATAACAATGAGAGATAAGAAGGATCGCCTCTACTAACAACTAGAAAGGACAACCACATCTTCAAAACACATGATAAAAAAAGTAACCCGTAGGATACTCCAAGTAAGCCAGCAATGGTTTTTGGGATGGACTGTATTCCACCAATTCCCATCAATCGAGGAATCCCTCGCCAAATCTCCAAGTACCACTTCATCCTCCGTCTCGATCACACAAACTAAGTTTTTGACATGCCAACCTCCAACTCACTATTTTCACCGACTCCACCACCGTCAATGCCCTGCCGACCATTAACGACATCATTAATACAAAAAAGTTTAAAATTTGAGTTTGTAGTTAGAGCCCTCCCAAACCGGTTTGTCCAGCCAATAATAACGCATCAAGTGGCACCTTGTTCCATGTTCTCCACCAAAAGATGCTGCAATCCTTCCCTTTCAGGCACCGAAACCATAGAGCCAACTAACAGATCATCTTTATTATTAGCGTACGTCTTAATTTTGATATTATCAACATCTAAATCCTTTGTTCCAGAATCATCATCGATCTGATTAATTTCCTAATTTTCTTGAACTGGAAGGGTTCCCTTTTTCTTAAAGGACGGTCAGGGGCAAGTGCAGTCTTTGGGAATCACCCTTCGACTTCAGATTATGACTTTGATTTTGCACACAACAGTGAAACCTGATCTCTGTTACCTCCCTGCTGAGTAACATACATCATTTGTTGTATGCAATTAGCGATACCAACCCCACCGTGCCGGTGGGAGTCTCTAGGGAATGCTCCTGGTGAACACTGTATTTCTTCCACCTAGCCTTAAGGAGGCCTCATGGCTAATCTCCCCAGTCCCAAAGGATAGGGGCCAAGTGAAAGAGAAACTCTTCCAGCTGTGTGCATGATGGGAAGGCATTTCCCTACACAATCGTGCATTGGCTCATTAAATGCACACAATCGCTGGGACACCTCCTCACTGCTACATGTTTTCATCGCATATCTAACCCTCCTACACTTGCCACAAAAAATTGGTGAGATTTCAACTTCAATTTCCTATTCCCATCTATCTTCCGAGGATTTCAGGAAGATCCATTTGGGTATTTTGGTCCCTACATAGACGCTAATGCATATCTTGGAAAAAAAAATCTGGAACGTGCCTTGGTCTCAGGATCAATAAGAACCATCCACCCGATAGATCAGGTAATTTCTAGAAAATCTTCAGGCTTGTAGAACTTGAAGGGGAAAGTAAGGAGACGAATCTAGACAGGAAGGGTCTGAAATTTAAAATCATGTAGCGTGTAAGGTTCCCATCGATGGAGACTGAGTGTAGCATTCTCGTAAGACCAGGGAACACCCTAAATCAACTTTTGCACTTCCATCTCATCTCCAAAATAGAAAAGAAAACTTTCCGCTACAAGTGCTCTGACATCAACCTTGCAAGCCAATTTCTTGTTCCACCATTCCCTTACAAGCTCAATGTTTGTTTTAAGTCCAAGAAACCTACCTAAAATCGCGAATTTAAATCTGTCTTTAGATTTATCAATGATAGATCCCATAATCTCTAGCTTTGGTTATGCATCTCTCCAGAAAGGAGATAGCTTCACAGTTTCACGATAAGCTTCACCGAATAGTTTTTCAACCCAAAGCTCAAAATTATATTTCATCAATATTACATGATAATGATTAATGATATATTTAAAAAGTCTATATTTACATTTAATTTGTGGCCATATCCTAATATAAAGATATTTTGAAGAAAATACCTCACCTAAATGGCATATATATCTAAACAAGTGCATAACTGATAATGATATTTTTTTTTATTAGATTAGGTTAAAAATTAGATTTAGAAGGGATCAGGAATCTCTTACAACCGAAAGATAAGAATCAAGGCATGAAGGTGAAATATCAAGGAAATAAGGCCATGCAAGGGTAAACAAGAAACAAACAGAAGAACGGAAATAATAAGGGGCTCTAAAAGGGGAGATGGAGAGGCTTGAATGCCCTCAAGGAACAAGCCTATAAACCATGGTCCTTCCCTCTTTGAGATCTAAGGTTCAACTTTAGAGGATAACTACAATATTTTCCTTTCTTTTTGTTGTTCACCACTTGCCAACCAACACCCACATTAGGATCCGCGTTCTAATAAGGGATTACTGGTAGCTAAATTTTGATATCCCCCTTGTTTTTAGGACTTTGAAGCGGTGTGGGACTAGGAGGATGCATCAGAGAGGCCTCACTCTGACCTTCCATTTGATTTGAAACCTTTTCCAAACTAGTGGGAAAGGGGGCAACCTCACACCGTCTCTTCCTTGTTCTCCTGTGGGATTACTACAACATTTTCAAAATCACTGTCCTCAAGTCTGTAGACAACAAGATTATCTGGATAAAAAGCCTTCCAATAAGAAACCCATTCTTTAAATTGTTTTTAACCATGTGACAATCAAAACAAAGATGTCCTAGAGAAAAAAATGTTTTGCATCTAAAAGGAAACCGTTCATAATCTAACATTTGTATCATGTATGAATCCATAACTTGGAGCTCCATGGTAGCCGAAAAATAAGTAGACATGTCCATACCCACCAAAATGCGTGCATAAGTGGTATGATCAAAAGACTCAATTTTTGGATCAATAGATAATGATATACTTTTTAATATAGTAAAAAAAAAATCTTTGTTTTCCTATTCACCTATTCAACTTGAATTCTTGAAGAAAACATAACTAGCAAAGCAAACCAATATCAACATAAAATAAAAAAATGTTAGGCTGAATAATTCAAGCATTCAAAACACGTTATTACATTTAATTTTTCATTTTAATAAATGAATAAAACCCACAACATCATGGGAAAAATTTAGTATCTCTACCTAGCTAAAATGGATAAAACATAGCATAATCTGAAAACGTGAAATCATAGTAAACTCCTACATACTATTTTAACTTTAATACACAATCCATAGTCAAAATATTAACAAATCCTATTACATGCACATGTTCAGGTCCTATGAATTGGGATTTTTCACTATTACAACAATACAATACCAATTAAATAAACATGTTAACACTAGAGGCTAATTATTGTATGAAAAAGGTAGTTTTAGGAAATCCAATATTTTATTATAGTAAAGAAAATCCAATCACTACAACAAAGGAGATATAGTTACTACTACAGTAAGTTATTTTACATCTGGAGTATCAATTACTCTAATCCCATTAGTAATAAACTATTTTAGATCAATTTGTTCTCCATCCCAGTGCAACATCATGAGAGAATTTTCATACAATGAACAAATAGAGGTATAACCTATGTAGCCCATAAATTGTTAGCCTTTAGCTTAGGCCACTTCCCTAAGAACTAGATTTTAATTTGCTAATAGTCCATGACAAAGGAGAGGGAATATCACAAATAGCCTGGAAAAGACCTCCAAATCACTGCGGTGATGGAAATGAAACTTTTGTATCTTCATGTTGTTTATTGGAAGTATTTGCAAGAAAATTTCTCATCGAATAATGGGTAAAGCTTGAGTTCATGTTGGATGAGAAAGAAGTTTGGTGAAATTCATATTTTTCATTTAAAATTTGGTTTACCTTGTGACATAAATCATTTTGATCATGTCTCTTATAGTGTACCATCCCAAAGTGTTTGGATCAGAAATATGATATAAAGACTAATTTTGGACAAGAGTAGTACAAAAGATACAAATTTTTATTTTAAGTGAAGATACGAGCATTGAAAATGACAAAGAGTTGAAAATAACAAACCCTCAATGAAATTCAACAAAGTAGTCATGAAAGTGAAGATGAACTAAACATGAACCCATTTTTTATTCATTTCCCAAGATTTTTTTAATTGTATACTTGATTATAAACCAGGCATTTTGACATAACTTATCATAAAATATTCTACAGAGATGAGCATTAAGAGAAGCCAAAAACAATACTGCAACAATTCTAAATGTTGTAACCCAAGGACTCATTTTACTGAAATCAAATGTTTATACAAGAAATGATAGTTTACTAAATCTATTGATTTTAGAGACATGAACCCATTTTTCTCAGCACAATAAATTATACTCAAATCTATGGATATTAAATCTTTCAGGAAGCCTTAATATAGTTGAAGAAAAAGATTCCGAGCTGATGTTCCTCCGATTATGACATATCATAATGTTACCTGAATGTGTGGCTTTACCTCTATCAAATAAAACAACCTAAATTATTTCAAGTGTCTGATGTTACGATATGGGGATGAAATATCACTTATCATTGCTTCCTATACAAAAACATTTTTTAAAACATGTCATGCATAATCATGAATAAGTACAAGTTGGAGATCCCTCTAATATAAGAAACGAATGCAAATGTGGGAAAGAAATAAATGCCGTTAAAAACAATTGAACCACAATAAATACATTTATGGTTAAATGATAAATTTATCCAAATAATATATTTTTGGGTAAAATAAATAATTATAATATCTAGAAAAATCACTCTAAATAATATATTTTCTGGAAATAGTGACCAAAGATTCACACCTTCTTACTTTCCTATAGACTCCAAACTCGACCATTGGTCCATTGCATGTCCACAAATAGTTGACATAAATAAATTGCAGCATAGGGTTCTTATGTTGCTCCTTATGCTACTCGTTATGGGGTTATGTCAAAATATGAAGGATTTTTCATTCTGCTTCTTATTCTACTCTTCAGAGTGTTGTTTATTTTCCTCTAGGTCAATGAAAATTGTAAAGAAAATTTTTGTATTGTGAAAGAAAACAACAGACATGCCTTACCCCGAGCCACACCAAAGTAACTAAACCTGCGTCATACACAGTGAATAGAATAAATATAAGCCAGAAGAGTGGCTTTCCTCCCAACATTGACAAATAAAAGTGTTGACCAATATCGTGGATCCTAAATAAAAAATTACAACATAAAACTTTATTCCAATATTATTTAAATACACATAGCACAATTTGATTAAAACTGATCTAATTGAGTATTTGTTTGTGTGAAGACAATATACCTAACTTCGGTAGGATAATAAACAATTTGTTATTATGTTAAGAAGAGTTTTATAATGACAATTATAGGGTTGTGTGCTACGAATAAATATATCCATTGATCTTATTAGTTTGTTATTATGGTTATAAATTATTTGTAAAATATTATATTACGGGAATATAATGATGTGGTTTAAATTGTAGAGCTCGATATTTGGCATGATCCAAAACAAATACAAACACCTAAAAATCCAAGCAATGTTTAAAAAAAAATACATTTATTAAATTTACTAAATACATATTCATTTATTATTATCATTTCTAATTAGGGTTGGAACTATAACCTATAATTAATCTCATCAATTCTATTTTATTATTATTATTTTTGTAAAAAATTGTTTACACTAAATCGCAGAAGGTTAGACACAACCTCTCATGATAGAAATACCCCCTTTGGTCCATATTTAAATAATACATAAATTGGTTACTTTTTATCCAACCATACCTTCCCATACTAAATATTATTTAATTTCATCATTTTCTTAAATACCCATTTATTTCCTAACACTCCCCATGTCCACCTAGATAAATCCCTAGGCTCCCATTTAGTTCATTTATCCCAACACCCATTTAAATATTTATCCCCATAAAATTTAAAGTAAGAAGGTTAAATTTGAGCCCTTGGATTCTTTCAATCCCCACCCTATATCTTAGGGATCCTCTACAACCCTAATCTCTTCTTTATGATTTTCTTTCTTACTTTTGTCTTGTTTATTTTCTTCTCATTTGCACAAGTAGGGTTGTATGGAGGAGGATAGAGAAGGAAGGAAATCATGGAGGCCAAATGTAAGCTCCATATCATTTGTATTCATATTTTAATGGGGGAGGAAGATTCCCCCCTAGTCATTGTTTTGAGATTGACATTTTTCCCTTTTATGGGGCTTCAAGCTCCTTTTTTTGTTATACATACATACATAAGTATATATGTCTAGTATGTATGTCAATGTATGTATGTATGTCTATATATATATATATATATATATATATATATGATCATGTTTGTATGTATGTACGTAAAATGCCTATATATATATATATATATATATTTTAAATCAAATAGTATTGTGGGATTGGAGGGCCATAGCGGTTTTGATTTCAGGGCATGGATCGGGCAGGCTGACTATGTGTTCGAAAGGGGTGTTGGTGGCTATGAGCCACAGTAGCTATGGATAGGGGTAAAGGGGAGGCCACGGGCGTGGCACGTGTATAGGAAAGGCATAAGGGGTGGAAGTGATTACTGCATTTGATTTAGGGGCATGGCCACACTTTGTGGTGCGAGGAAGAGTGGGGTGTGGGGGTTGGGGCAGGAAGCAGTGTGTCCCACTTTCCACACTACCCTCTTTTTGATTAAAAATAATAAACCAAACCTAATATAACAAACCATTACACCAAAACCTCGAGGCATTAGTGTAAATCCATCACTTAAGGATCATAACATCCCACCATGCTTCTGTAGATCCCGAATTGGGTATGGGTTTGCACTGCACTCCCATGACATATGAGCCCCACTTCACCGACGTTCAGGCACCCCACGGGCCTTGGCTACACGACGTAACCAACCGAGTGAGTATTCAAACATGGGTGGTCACTTCTGATACCAAATGTAATGAACTGTTTTCACCATAAAGCCTTGAGGCATTAGTGAAATCTAACACTATTGTAGGATCATAACACATAATGGACACAACAATTTTATAATTTATATATATATATAATATATACCCATATCACTCAGTTTTTCTATAGAAAATTTTATTAAATTCAAATTCCTCATGTCGATGTGCATTTGTGCTCTGTGTGCATGTGTGTGTGCGCATTGGCACGCATGCATGCATGCATGTGTGTGTACTTATAATTTCAAATAGTGCATAATAATTCAAGTTTGGAGTTACTTATAAGATAATCGTCTAACAAGATGCAAGATATATTATTTTCCAACTCAAGTAGAAACCATGTACTCATTGAGTCTTAGATGGAAATTAGACTATGCTATCAAAAACCCTATATTCTCTTCTTCTTTTACAATGATTTAATGTAAATAACTTAAGATTATTACAAGTCCCAAACGAAAGTGAAAACCAAACTTATTGACCCACATAAAGGAATGCATCCATTTTCAAATTATAAGCAATAATTTGGTTATCAATAAACCTACAAGGGTATTTTTCTCAATACTACATACTTACATATAATCCATTTCAACCCAAAAAAATTATACAATGGTTGTAAACATTCCCAAAAGTCTTTTTATTCTTTCAAGATGTAATATACATTACAAAACTTCTACTAAAAACTAATTAAAAAGTATCAAATAAAAGGATAGGAGTCTAACACAAAGTGTGGAAACAAGTTTACAAGATTACAAGAACATTACAATGTTTACAAGATTAAAAGGCTTATTATCAAGAGAGAATGTAAGATAATAAGATATTACATATAACCATTACAACAACACTAAAATACAAGTGTACAAGCCTCCCCAAAAATGGGGAACAACATGCCAAAATTTTAAAAAAATTCCTCCATGCTCCAAGCATGTTTTCCAAGTTTCAACAACATATGAAATTTTTCAATCCACAAGATAAAGGGGCACGGTTTCCACCCAAAAAAATGAAATAATCACATGCCATCTTGACAAATGAATGACATGCTAGCCTCCCTCAAAGCCCATGGGAGAGAGATAACACATGCCTCAAGATTACACAAGTAAGGGGAGACAAAAAGTGACAACATAGACACAATTTCAATACAAAACAACCATAGGAACACACAAATAAAAAGAGGATAAAATCCATGTTTTACTCAAAGGGGAAGATGTTCAAGGAGCTCATTATAATCCATATTTTGATCCAACCATATGAACACCAAGATAATTTACATAATACCATCCTTATCACTCCATCCATAATACCATCCTAATCACTTGATCCCAAACACCAAGCCCCCTCATTGTAAGGATTGTAAAACAAAAAATGTTTTCCTTATCAAGGATGGAAGATGAGGTTCAAACCATATGAACAGTCATCTTCTACATCAAACCATATGAGGGGAGGAAATAAAAATAAATACCATCATGGATTACCCATCAAGCCATGTGGTGTAAGAGTTGGTTTCCTCCCTCTTCCCCTACACTCCAAAATCCATCTGAAGAAGGATGGATGGAGAAAATAAAAGACAACAAGATTCATTAACACCCACAACAAACATGTAAACAATATCACATTCAAAAACCATTATTATTTTACACAACATACTAAACAAGAAAAAATGAGAGGTATCAAAGGACTACCTCAAATAAGTTATCCCACTCCAAAGCAATCCAAACACTCCAAGCTCCAAGATCCTAGCTCCAAGCTCTCTTTAACTCCCATAGTAAAACTTACAAGAAAAATTCCATACTCCTCTCCATGAGGAAGTATAAAAAGAATAATAAAATTGAAATACTTAAAAAAGAGAGGGTGGCATGTGTCTCCTATCTCATTCTCAAAAACAATATTCCACAATCCAAGTAGACATAAAAAAAACACAGTTAGGAAGTAATCTCCCAAATTTCCTATAAAGCCAATAAGCCAACTTACATCAACTTTTGAGATAACAACAAGTCAAACAAACTTACAAGATGGTGTCATGAGAGGGGTCAAATAGGAGGAAAAATACAATTTGACCTTAAAAAGATACCCCTTACCCATAGGTAGGGTCCAAGGGGTCCATTTCAATGTAAGGGAGACCCCCAATGTGAAAAGAGACCCTTACAAATGCAACATTTAGCCTAAATTTGAGATTGGGTAAAGTGGTTCGAAGGAAAAGGTGGTGGGGCCCACCCAAATTATTATTAGGTGATCCTAAACCACTAACAAGAAGAATACTAACATAATAACATCACTAATGCAAGAGGGGAGAATTAAGTCATTAAAATAGTTTAGTAGAAGGCTCAAACAATTAAAAATAACATAGGTAAATTAGGAATCACCAATGGTGTCCCATAAATGAATACGTCATATACACACAAGGTTACACAAAGATCATGCATGACTAAACAATCGGCCTAGTCAGCCACTTGTGCAACTTAAGCTACAACTCTGAAACCCACATTCTCTTATGTGACATGTAATCTACACACTCAATTTACACATTAAACATACCTAATGTCTGTATGGAATGGCTATGCACTAACAACATATCTCCATAATAAATCAAGATATAAGACCCATCTAAGAACTTGCATGGTAACATTCACTTTACCATTAGAAGCCAATGATATCAATGTATACGATAAAATTATACATCCATCCATCATATATCAAATAAAACTAACTATATCACATCCTGCTAATATCCAGAACCATATAAGCGCAATAAACTAAAATAATCATCATAATACTAGTCTGGCACTACATGCCCCAAATCAACACATGTGTCACCAAATGATCCAATATGAAACCACATAATATCTAAATTGAGCTAAATCCATGTCCAAAATATAGAAAATGAAATGATTCATCAAATTAATTGATGCAAGAAAGAGGTGCACACTACATAAATATACAACTCATATTACGGGTAGTTATAAAATATTAATATTTAGAGTGCGTATTGTTACACAAGTAACAATCGCACTAATATAGGAGATGGCGAGATTATTATTGGTGTAAGATAAAATTTAGTTTATAGGAGTTGCATATGACTAGATATATTTGTATAACATCCTATGTGAAGTTAACTAGTATAGATATCTTAAATACATCTATCTACAATATGCCGAGAGATATGAAACACGAGAAACCTATCTAACTATATATTGAAAAAATATATAATACAATATGTATATAAAATACATCAATAGAAAAAATATTTCAAGGTTGTTTTACATACTCCTTCAATCAACAATTTAATTAAATTTTCTATCAATTTTATGTTTATTTTTGGAAAAAATATCTTATAAAAAAGACCCAAACATTATAAAATCACCAAATTTCCACAATTTCACAATGGAAGGTAAGGAGCTACAGGTAGACAAGGATCCATATACAAACAATAACGTGAAGGAAAAGGTTAGAACAAAAAACTTGAGGTGAGAAGAAAATGCAAGGAACTCATGGGCCTCAAAGTTTTTCAAATCTCAACCAAAGGAGGTCTTGAGAAAACCCAACCCTGAGTGGAAATAAGAGACTTCTTGGCAAAAAATTTCTAGATTTGTTGATTCAGAGAGCTTAGGATAGATTCAAATTTTCACTGATGGGAGGTTTTTCTGGAATAAGATTGAATATAGATCAAGGCAAGTACTTGATCAAGAAGAAGTGGAACATCTTGGGATACGTAAATACCTATCCTTTATCTAACATAAGATTTTTGTCTATTTTCTCTCTTGAAAAGGATTTTTTCCAAGTCATACAAGGAGGGCCTTGGTTTTATGGGAGAACCACTCTCTCCATTTCTAGATGGAAACTTGGTTCCAAAACACACATTACAAATGCATGGTCTATTTGGTTAAGCCTACCAGGACTACCTCTTGAGTTCTAGAAGGTTTATGTGTTGGTTGGAATTGCTAAAGCTATTGGGGAACCAATTTCTCTAGACCTAACCACAATGGCTAGGAAGAGATTCAATGCAACAAGGATGTGCGTTAACATAATTTTTGGTTCCTCCTATTTGAAGTTTATTAATCAGGAGACCAGATACGATATTTGGAAACAAAAAATAGTTTACGAAGAATCACAAGTTTACTACAGTAGTTGTAGGAAAGTGGGGCATGGAGGAAACAAATTTAATGGAAAAAATTATGCATAGTTGTTAACTAGATAGGACTGGAGAGCTCTTCAGACCCCTGGTATAGACCTGGTGGATGACTTTAACCAAGAAACACACATGAATTTACAAGGCAGTGGTTCTACTCATTCCCTTGGCATTTTGAATGGAGGTTTGAACCCAACCAGTTTGGTTATGACCCAGGTGGACTCTAAGGTGGATTTCCCAATGGAAAAATGTTTAGAACAGGATGTGGAAGAACCATTTGAAACATTCAAAATGGATGATGTGGAATTATGGATGGAAGTGCACATGGTTGAAGACATTAATGGTGGGGACAACCCGCCCAATTCAAATTCAAACAAGGCATTAAATTTGAACAATTTCAATCCTTCCAAAAAAGTAGCAATGAATGATGGCATGTCAGTGGAAATGACCATGTCTCCCTTAGCTGTAGATTCATCCCTTTATGACTCATCACAAATAAGAGATGTGGGCCCTCCTATTCTCATGGGGAAGGGAGATTCAAATAAGGAAATTGATGTACACTTTGAGGCACTAATGGTGGATTCACTACTCAATGACCTTGAGTGGAAACATAAAAAAATGAATGAAGTTCTTGCTTAGGTGGGTTCCACCATTAATTGTGCTACCAAGGAGGTCAATCCTCACATGAATAACAATAAAACCATATTGATTTCTAGTCTCTTGGAAATGTATACATATTTTCTATGAATGTGGATGTTGATGGTTGGACAAATGTAAAAAATAAAAATCCACACACTATAAATCCCACCACAACCTGGGGTCATGGTAAGAAATGCTAGTTGTTTCTTTTTGACCTAGCACAGTTGCTACATGGTTGCGGTCTTGTTGTTTTTGGGCTTCTTATCCACAAAATTTCCTCTGTTGTTGGGCTTCTCTAATTAGTTTGGCTTTTAAGAATTTTTCTGCATTTGGTCTTCATGTATTTTACGGCTTTTGAGCCTCTTTGTCACTTAGGATATAGTCCCTCCAAAAAAACCATTTACTAATAATAAAAAAACCATTATTACATGGCCAAGATATTACTATTTTTTATTGAATTCTCTAAGGAAATAGAAACAAAAATTATTTAAGTGGAAGTCTAATATAACTCAAATTTATGAATGAATTGTCACATGACATTTAAATGAACATTAAATTCAATGTTAAGAATAAAAGTGAACAACATATATGGACTCTATAAAAACTTTACATGTTGTTTTAAAATGCATCGTAGTGTAATTAATTTTATAGAGAAAAGACATAAGTTTTTTATGTCTGTAATCTGTTGAAGACCAAAATTTGGTATTAGACTAAGGTGTACATATGGTGAATCTTTGATTTGTATGTCGGGGAAGTTGGAGTATTTTTCTTTGTGCCAACCGATTCAATTTCTCGTGTTTGAGTTATGTGTAGTATAAATTGAAGGGATACATTTAATTTTTGAGGATCTTCATATGCATACATCATCTATTAGTATACAAGCGTGACAATTCATTCAAAAATCCCTTAAGGAAAATTATTCAATAGGGGAAATTTGTATATATACTATGAAATGTTGCATAGACTACAAGGAAAATTATCAACTCATATGGGAATTAAAATTTTCAAGCATTCTCATATAGATTTGGCAACATTGTTAGTTGAAGCCATGTCTATATTTTCATCAAAAATATTTTTTATGTTACTCCATCATCAAGTTTCAATAGTACACGTCATATTCTTAGTGTGAATACAACACATTCTTCACGTGGAGGCTTGGTATTTTTCATTTACACTTTTATACATGTAAAGGAATACATGCATGTCTCAATATGATTATAAGTCAACAAGTGAGTAGAAATAATCAGCCAATTCTTCATCCAATTGTCTAGATCTTATATTTGTAAAGTATTTCAACATTACTTGTTACACCAAAAGCGTTTATCTTTGAGATAAAACCTCTTGATTTTGACATATTTCAGAATTTGGACAACAGAGATTAATATTTTAGGACATGTGTTGAAATCTGACAGTTATATTAACCTTTAACTGATTCACTTTGTCTCTTCGTCTGACACATCGTATTGTCGAAACAAATTAAGACACATGTAATTAACTAGTGCCCTTATGGGTTTTGCACTTTTCCGTGACACCGCTATCTTAGAAGCTCGTGAAAAGTCTAAACCACCAATAACTTCAAATGGTCGCCATGTGAGGGACCATGTGGTTGGAATATTGGTTTATTCATACCCATTCGGTCTTTACTGACTTGAACTATGTAGAATGCATCGAGTTTCAAACGGTTTCAGGTTCGCAATGGTGAAATAGGTCGGTGATGTAAAAAATAAACATACAATCCATTAATGATAATTCACGATGAGAAGGAGCAGCCTTGAACCAATGAAAAACAAACATGAAAGTAAGAGAGCTTGACACTGCAAGATCAAAAAGTAAATCTGGTCTAGCATAGTGAAATCCAAAGATATATGTGGAGTCGTCATAATGGTTCAAATTTTGTGGTTGTCACGTAAGGTCTTACACAGTATGACATATGAGACTGTCACAAATATTTTTCATTGGCTTGAATTTCACACTCTTTCAGAAGGCGCTATCAAAGGAATGCCATTGTGGCCATACATATAAGTCTCTTATCGGTATATGGTTCATAGTCTGAAAATGCTGGTATAACTAAAGTTCATTGTAATGTAGCATGGAGGTGTCTCATTAGCTTATGATTCATAGTGGCTAGTGAAAGTAATGGAATGTGGCATTTTCTTATTGGCTTGCATTTCATGTTGGAACAAACCTGTGTGAAAATACATAGCGCACAAAAAAGGTAAGGGAAGCATACACATAAGTGAAGCCCAACCCAAAAACCCAACCAGATTCCAACACATGGAGAAAAAATGTAAGTAGCATGTCAACAGAAGTAGTGTACGATCCATTCACATGTTCACAAGTGTCATTCTCTTGTTCATCCCGACATACAGACACTCAAATGGCCATATATGTCACTCTAGAGCTCCAAATATTAGAAAATATATATCGTTGGAAAGGTCTCCTCAAGCCCTTTGATTTGAAATCATCAAAATCAAATTTCGGTGGGATTTTAAATAATGAATAAACCAAATCAAATTCACTTTCCTCTTCAACCCAATATAGAAGACTTCAACTAACAATATATTTTTCTCCAAAGATCCCAAACTTACAAAATATATATATTTGGAAAGCCCTCATCGAGCCCTTTATTTTTTCACTATCTATTTCAAATATTGGTAGCATATTGTGTGAGACCTTTTTTTAATTTTTGTTTCCAGTTTTCATGAATGTGTTTAAGATTAGATTTACTAAATTAATCATAATCAATTTGATAAATAGTAGACTTACATATTTAGTATCGATATAAATAAAATTTTAAAATTTACGCATGGTTGATAATGTTATAAATATAAAATAATTAAACTCTTATTGAATAAATCTAAGAATTGCTCATTAATTATACAAGTAAGAAAATACAAAATTAAAATTTCTATACAATTCCTTAAAACTAAAAAATGAATCATGCGTATCTAATAATTAAATGATTATTACAAAATTTGTACCATAACTATACCTATTAAAAAGAACACAAAAGAGGTAAAAAAAACTTAAACACATTAAATAAACCCTAAAATTACAATTTTTTACATAATTTATTAAACTATACATTCTACATTTACAACTTAAGTTGATTTTCTCTACAATAAACAATGTATTAAATGATTAAAACATAATTAAATCAACACATAAAATATATTTTAAATTTATAAAAACAAAAAATTAAAAATTAAAAATTTAAGTTGTTCATTAACCTAATAAAACAATCATATATGATAATAAATTAAACTATTACTAAATCATTATCATAATTAACCAAAAACTCAAAAACAATTATAAAATAAAAAAAATACTATAATTCAACAAGAGTAAAAACTACTATAAAATTTTACGTCTTTAATAAACAAGTGTCCACAAAATGTCAAACAATTAAGCCATTATGAAGTGAATAACATCCATACATGTCAAACAAAACTAATTTACCACCATTAACTAAATTGTTATTAAATGTATTCTAAATTTATACAAACAACATATAAAAATTTAAAATAAATACACAATTCATTAATGTAGAAAACCATAATATAATCAATACCAACCACACATGTCAAACAACACTAATTTTCTATTGGAAATTAATTTATTATTCAATCAATAGATTGAATAAATCTAAAATTTATACAAACAACAAATCGAAAATTTATATTCATACACAATTCATTGACCTAGAATACAAATATACATGTCATATAATTAAACTATTACTTAATCAATATTATACTTAACTAAAAACTTATAGACAATTACCAAATAAAATATTTACTATAATTAAACAAGAGTACAAACTATTATAAAATTCAATGTAATTATTAAAAAAGAATCCACATATGATAAAACAATTAAACCATTATCAAATAAATAGCAACCATATCCGTCAAACAAAACTAATTTTTTATCACTACCTTGATGTAATTTTTTTAATAGTACCATTAAAAAACATTAAGAGTGTAAAAAATTCAATGGTCGAATTAAAAATTTACTTGAAAAAATTAAAACCTTAATCATGGGTGTAGTGCCCACTTCCCTTCGACACTTTTGATAATTATCATGATACTGTTGACTATATTATGGACATTATTATATTTTTTATTTAGTATGGTGTTAGATGTCAAATCATGGATTATTGTTGACTCTGATTCATATATGATGCATGATGATTGTTAGAGACATTTTATATAGATGTTGACATGTTGTTGGACATGGTTATATATATTTATGGATGTTGTTAGGACATGTGATATTTGGATATATTGAGTAGACTGAGAAAATTGAATTTAAAATTGATGATTATATAGTTGCTGATGAAATTGTAAGTGATATTGTTGATTGTCAGGATGTTGTTGTGATTCATATATATATTGATGATTTTGAAATTATATTATATTCATTTGGATGCTCTGATTTGGCCATGAGGCTGCAAGAGGTATTTGTGTTTTGTAGGTTAAAATATCACAACACACATCGATGGATTGGAGACCAACCACTTTAGAATTCTAGATTAATTCAACACGGTCACCATGGAAACTTTATTTGTTTGTGTGTGTTTTATAGTTGTTAGGGATTCCCATGGGGGGGATCACCTTCAAATGTGACCAAGGGGTTTTATGTTTCTTTTATTTATTTTCCTTGGTTTAATGTTGCATGTAATCATTTTGTGATGCTTTGACCCCTTTCCTTATTTATTAAATGGTGTGTTAATTAATGTGAGTAATCATATTGTTAAAAATTAATTAATCAAATTGGGTCACAAGAAAGTAATTATTAGTGTTGTTGGCCTAAAATTAAAGTGTTGTAAGAAATGTGTAAGTGATGTGTAAGAGATGTGTAAGTTGATTTTGGAGTATGAAACACTCCATCTTCTTTGAAATTCGAAATTGTCCTTGGACGTTGATTTTGGAGACTTGTGGGACAAGTTAAACTTGTCCCATGCCTCTTAAATTTATATACCAACCTTACCTATGGTTGGAGAGTTAAATTTAGCCCTTCTTTATTCTTTTTTGTAAGTCAAGTTGAATGTTTTTATTGCAATTTTCTTACATGCTTTTAATTTCAGTCCTTTGGGGTGTGGGCTTGTTTTGGAGTGTGTAAGTAAACTGTCATTTATTCACCTGCTTATTTATTATGCATTAGAGAATGAAGTTGACTTATGAGTTGGAGTTGAGGATGTGTGATGTGGCATCCCACATGGATCCACCTAATCATATTCTCTTTCCTCTTCTATATATTTGAATTCCTTGTCTTGTTTTGGGGGTTGCTTCACCTTGCATTGCTTCATTTTGAGTGACTTCTTTTGGTTTTAAGAGATCTTGTAATTTTTGAAGAAAGTTGGAGATGGTTGAATACTTGTGGATTATTGATCTTGGATTTTTTTACATTAGAAAGCTTGTTGTTTGGAACTTTGGAACAAACTCCATCATGGAGAGGTAGGATCTTGGCTCTTTAAAATGTTCTTATCTTATTTATGCATATGTAAATGTTGTGGATGTTTTGATATTTCTTATTGGTTGGTTGGGTAGATGGCCTAGGTGTGGTGTAGGATAAGACTATGAGGATTCTTGTGGGCAGGTATAAGTGTGGAGGGAGTTGGGATTTGGGTTCAACCTTACAAACAAATCTCTTCCATTTCTTTACTCATTATGGGGTGCCATAAGAGGTTGGGGAGGCATAAGGAAATGTGAGAAATAAGGGGTACTAAGGGGAGCCATAAGGGCATGCCAGAGATTTGCAATAATATATATTTTGGAAGTTTGCCTTCAGGTGGTGATACCCATTTCCCCTTTGAGAGGCATAAGCAGCTTCCCCCATAGTTCTTGCTCCTTTTGCTTGCATAATGAAGCCTAATTTTTATTTGTTGTTTTCATGTGGTTATAATCTGCATTATTTTTTAGACTGTGTGTTGAATGTGAAAGATTTCTTTTATGTTGTGGAAACCTGTTGTTGCCATGAGTTGAAAAATATTTCTTATTACAATGTGGTTAGGGCTCATGGGCCAATGAAGAAGGATGGATTCTCCATTTTCATTGGATGTCTTGGTTGGGTGGAGAGCATTTTGTTTCCCCTATTCTATTGTGACCAAATTGGAGAATGATGGAAACTCATACTGTTGTTCTGGAACTGAGAAAGAAGACAATTTGACAGTCCTTTCTAGGATCATTTCTTAATGTAACCTTTTCCCACTTGAAGTGGATGATCTTGTATATTATTTGTGAGGGAAAGATGGTCTGTATGGGTTATGAAAGTTGTAAATTGAATTGTGAAAGAGATATACTCTTTTCTCTATTTTTGAATAAATGTGGAAGAAATTGTATTCTATATATTGTAATTGAGGGAGAAGATAAAGTTCTGACAGTCCCTTACAAAAATACGTTTGTACACAATTTCCCCACTTAATTTGGATGACAATTTAATATACATTTGTTGTTGAAGAGTTATAATGTTTTGGAAAAGAAATCCCCTTTGAATGTGAAAGAAACATACTTTGTATTTTGTTGTAAAAAGAAATGTAATGAGAAAGAGTTCTGATTGTAAAGTTGTATTTGATCTATATAAATAGAATTCGTTACTTTGTTCAAATGATATTGATTTAATTGGAAGTCTAATTGTTGAATGTAATTTGAAATCTCTATTGGAAAGATGAAAAAAAATACGTATGAAGAAATGTCATAATGCTCTGTTCTTTAGAAATGAAAGTTTTGAAAATCAGAATTGTAATTTGGCATTTGAATACATTGATTTGAATCAACTTAATGAGTTAGATTGGATCTAGAATTTTTTCTAATACTTAGAAGATGATAAATGGAAAATAGATTCTTTCAAATTAGATCTTTGTTAGATGTTTCAAAACTAGCAAATGTTTTATAAAATGCACAAAACGACCCTACAGACTTGGAAAGACATTTGAAATAGTAATGCAAGCTAGGAAAGATCAAAAAGATCCCAAAAAAACTATAATACTTAAGAAATTTTCATAGAACCTTTCAAAATCAGGATCAAACAATTTCTCAGTTGTTTTTGCTGTTAAATTGGGAAAATTTGAATTGATCTTCAATCAAATGATTTAACACTTGAAAACTATCCTAAATTATTACAAGTGAAATCCTCCATGTATGTTTGACATGTGGAGAAATAATTAATGGCGGATTTGAACAATTTTTTGCAAGTTAGAATGCCTGTTCACTTTATAAGTGATAGAAAGACGTTTTCTCAAAATTGAGACTTTAAAATTTGTCAAATTAAATTCTTAAGATCTCTGTACAAAGAGGACATCGAGAGCTTTCCATAAAGTGCTTGTTTTCCAAAAACTGAGTTCCCAATCAAACGTTATGGCCTTCTGAAGTTTGTATTTCATTTGGCTTCAAAAATATTATAACTGTCAAATTTAATTATTAAAATATTCTTGGGAGGACGCGTGGGTTAAAACTTTATTTTCTTGCTTTTTGTCCAAAAGGCACAAATTCATGAAGTTTCATGCTGCTCCGCTTATTCACAAGCCTTCATTTTGTCAAAAATGATCTAAGTCCAAAAGGTTAATTTGACAATTTTTCCTCTGCAGCCCCGCCGCCCTGCGGCCAATCATTGATCAACACGTGGCTTCGTTGGGCATCGGCAGGGCCTTAGATCAATTTTAACCTTAAGCACTTTCAAAAATAAATTGGCAAAAATTTGTAAGTTTTCCCCGCAGCCCCGCCAACCCGCAGGTAATCAGGCATTGCCACGTGGCTTCACGAGGCATCGGCAAAGGAGAGGATCTTTTTAAGGCTTCACACTTCAAAAAAATTTTGGGAAAAATTTCCAAATTATCCCCACTGGCCCGCTAAACCACAGCTAATGGTTAGCTGACACATGGCATCTTCTCGCGTAGGCACGGGTTCCTTTCAAACTTTTTCCCCTTCCTTTTAAATAGTCAAATTTTCCTAATGTTCCCCACCGAGCCGCTGACCCACAACCAATAAGGAGCTGCCATGTGATCCCCCTAGGTGTCGGTGAAGGTGTGTGTATAAAATTCACTTTTTCCGAAAAGGGTAAAAGTGCTAAATGCCTTCCCTGCTCCACCAGTCCATTTTTCTCCTCTGGGAAATTTTTTCTCTCTGATGTCCATAGGCCCAAGTTGGCGAAAATTTTCCTACCCAGGCCTGTAAGCCCACTCTTGGGAAAATTTTCACCCCAAGTTCCGTCGGCCCATAATTTGAGAAATATGAAGAGTTAAGAGGACTTGTTTATATCACCAAAAATGTGAGGAAATTCCCTATCTAATGGGAATTTTTTCAGGAATTTTTAATTGTGTTAATCATCGGAAAAATCAAATTGAATATTTAACCAAGTTATGGGAGCGGGTAAGTAAGAATTTCCTCTGATGATTTTAATATGTATTCTTTTCCCCCACTTTAATTAAACCTTGCTCTGGTCTTAGATCTTGCGGAATTAAATACCTTGGGTATTTAATTGTTTTCGTCCCTTTACCCTAAAATTTTAATCAGGGAATATTTAGCTAAAATGTCAATGTAATCAGTGATTAAATTAATCCCTAAGGAGATTTGACCTAGGTGTGGAATTATTATACTTTTTGCTTTATAATGTGGAATCATTAATTATTATAATGGGAAAAGTTATCAGTTGAATTTAATTGTCCTTGAGACTTTGGTTGTTAACACTTTAAAAAAAAATTATTACATAATTTTGTAACTAAACCTAGGTTGTTCATGCGTCTCAAGAGGGATATTTTAGCGGGTATTAGAATGGGAACCCTTCCAATACCATTCCTTGATGTATTTTTACTTTTTGGAGGAGGTAAGAGCCTCGTGCTTCATATATTCAAGTGGTTGAGCCATTTAAAATTGTTCTTTAATGGCCCCAAAAAATATTGCACACTTTTCACCCATCAAAATTCACCAAAATGTAATTTTGATAATTCCAAATTGAAGAGCTTGAGAAGACATTTCCAACCATTTAAATTTTGTCAAATTTAGAGGTGTACATCAAAATATATGGCCATTTGAAGTTTCACATGCGAGAAGTAAAAAATTGTGACAAGTGGAAACCTTTGATTAGTTCAGAGATTTTCCCCTTTCAACATGAGCATTGCTTTTCCATTTTCCATGGGTCAGTCTCTAGTTGGGTCGTGGGATAAGGTTTTTCTTCCCTTTCCTTTATTTTATTGTCTTTGCGAGGAGCCTTATTCCGTAATGAAATGTGAGCTCATAAAACCATGCCACATAACTTCCCAGTGTCAAACTTTCCATTCTATTGCAAAGCATCCACCAATGAGAAATATCCATGCATGTTGTCTATGTCAGTCATTCTTTTACCTCCTCAAATTGAGTGTAAAGATACAGCCATAAGGAAGCTCCACGAACCACTTAAATGTAAGGATGTGTCAGAATTATTCATAAACTTGAGTGGCCACTATGATGCACGAGCCAATAAAAACTCTCCATGCTAGTTCACATGTTAGCCTGTTTGATAACCCCTAATAAACAACCGTGAAACGTGAGGCAATGAAAAATCTCCACACTCTTCTCAAATTTCAATCTCTTTGCTTTGTGTTTACCTCTTATTAGATTTACCTTCGCATCCCTCCATGCACCTTCACAGCGTTAGAATATTCTTAAACCTTATCAAAACATGGACCAATGAAAAAGATCCATATGTACTTCTTAGTTTACCTTCAGCCATGAGATCAATGGTCCAAGGTAGACACTTGGGGAAATTCAGTCAAACTGCAGGAAGATAGTCTCCGAAGGATTTAAAACCCCGAAATGAGTGGAATTTGATAACAGTTATCGGGTATAGAAAAATAAAATGGTATTCAAAAGAAAAGGGAAGCAGACACATAAGAAACACCTAACCTGTAGCCAAATAGAGACCAACACATGGCTTAGAAAAAGTGATTAACACATTAGAAGAGGAAATTTGTGAGTCCAATAAAAGACTCCCATATGTTTTTTTCCTTATGATCGTGACAAGTAACTATTTAAATGGCCTTATATTTAACTCGAGAGATCCAAATCTTAAAAAAATTATATCGTTACAAAAGTCTCCTCTGGCCCTTTAAATCGATATTGTCTGATTCAGAGATTCTTGAATTTTGGTGGGAGAAAAAGACAAAAAATAGTTGATGCCAAGGTAGAATATTAACAACCCAAAGAAAAACACATGGAAAATTGTCAATAAGTAGTATGTGGGTAGATTCAATCCCCTTACTAATCAAAGATTGCCAGGTGGGACTCTCATATTCAACCCAATATGCAAATCTTGAAATGGTCTTATCTTGCACTCCAGAGAGCCCCATATTGTAAAATTTATATCATTGGTAATCTGTCCTCGAGCCCTTTCATTTGGAATGATGTGATTTAGATTTTGATGTCATAAGGTGGTTGAATAAAAAGGAAAATTTCAGTAGGATCATTGTTGGGCAATTTCAGATCCAGTAAACTAAAAAATGCATAAACACTTTTATAAATAGTAAACTTACATAACACGACCAATAATGCTTTAAAATTGAACCTATGTGTCAATAAACATGGCTTTACAAAGTTTTTTGGGTTGCACTTGTAATGTAGACAAATTCTAAATAAACTTGATATACTAAAAATAATATGAACTCCAAAAGAAAATATATCTCCTTCTTCATTATTCAATAATGTATTAAAATGTTTCATAAATAGGAAAAAAAATCCTAACTCGAGTTGCTAAGTAAACTCTAACTAACTTTGAATAAATCTACTCTAGGTGGCGGAAATTACTATTTTTAGTAGTTTACTAGAACCTGCTATTCTTAGTAAGTTCACATGCTTATTTGTACGGGCACACAAATCGCCACGGATCTTCTACATTCCTAAATTAGAGGAATTGCCAACTTTCTATTTCATAATGAAACTAATAGACTAAAATTAACTCATACCCAAAAATAGGAAAAAACTGAACTATAACTTAAATCTTAATTTTTCAGCCTCAAGATAGCAGATTTAGGGCCCAAAAATGTGTTGAAACTTGCTCCAACTGGTAGAGCAGGTTGCTAGTGTGTTCATCTCATCGAAACATGTGGTTTCAAAAACAAACAGACTCAAACGGACACTCAGAGCTCAATCTATGACCTTGTCAAGTTCCTGCTAATTTTGGCACATCATTCTCCCCTACTTGAAAAAAAATGCAGCTCCTACAAGTTGTCTTCTTCAAACTCCTTTTATTTATCTACATCTAACTTCTTAATCTCCCATTCTGTGACCCAAGTATCATCATCTTGTTCCAGTCCTTTCCAATGGATGAAATGTTTGTTATATTTTCCATGTCGTGTGTCCATTGTTTTCTTATCTAGAATTTGATCCACTTCCTCTTTCTTCACTGGAACCTACTGCCTCCAATCTACTACTTCATCAATAACATCCCCTTATGCACCATCCCCATGAAAATAATACAAATTTGAAACATTAAACACTGGTGAAATATAAAAATTCCCTAGCAATTCTACCTCATAAGCATTATCATTTATTGTTTCCATGATTTCGTAGGGACCAATCTTCTTGTACTTCAACTTGTTATAGGTTCCTTTTGGAAACCTTTCCTTCTGTAGATATACCATAACCAACTCACCAATTGTAAATACCTTTCTCTATCTGTGCACATCTACTATTTCCTTATATTTATCATTACTATTCTGCAGCTTCTTCCACACTTCTTCCTACAATTGTTGTATATGTTCGAAAAATGCTTCTGCATCATCACTGACTCTGCCATCAAATGGTATTTGTACCAAATCTAACACCCCATTTGGATTACTCCCATACACAATTGAAAACAGAGAATTTCCTGTGGATCTATTTATGGAACTGTTATATGCAAACTCATCTTGTGGTAATGCTAAGTCCCATTGTTTTAGATTTTCCCCAATGATGCACCTTAACAGGTTTCCCAAACTCCGATTTGCCACCTCTTTTTTTTCATCAGTCTGAGGATGATAGGCACTAATGAACTATACTTGAGTTCAAAATTTCTTCCATAAAGTCTATCAGAAGTGACTTAAGAACCTTACGTCCCTATTTGAAGTAATGGTTTTTGGAACACCATGCAAACGAAAAACTTATCTGAAAAACAAATCTGCTACACCTATTACATCACTTGCTTTCTTGCAGGCAATAAAATGAACCATCTTAGAAAACCTATCAACAACCACAAAAATTGAGTCATTACCTTGTTGTGTTTTTGGTAATCCCAAAACAAAGTCCATACTCAGATCTGTCCACAACCGTTTAGGAATAGGAAATGGAATATACAACCCTGTATTCTGTGCATGGCCTTTCAAGACATGGAAAATTTGACATCTCTCCACATATCTTACCACATATTTTTTTAGCTTTGGCCAATAGTATTTGTCTGCTACCAAGGCTATCGTCTTATCTTTACCAAAATGCCCAGCCAACCCTCCGCTATGCAACTCTTTCACTATATTCTCTCTCATAGACCCAACTGGAATACATAGTTGGTGACCCTTGAATAGGTAGCCATCCTGTAAAATATACTCATCTAGGACATCACCTGCATTGTCTGACAATGGGCTGATTAGTCTTTCAACAATATCCTTGAAATCAGAATCAGAAGAATACAAACCCTTTATTGCTTCAAAACCCACCACCTCATTTTCCATAGTGGTAAACAAAGTCACATGCCTACTCAATGCATCTACAACTTGATTCTGTTTTCCAGATTTATGTTTTAGAGAAAAAGTATATCCCTACAAAAATGATACCCACTTTGCATGCCTACTATTCAACTTCTTGTGGGTATTCACATACTTCAGGGCTATGTGGTCTATAAATAACACAAACTCCTTAGGCACTAAGTAATGCCTCCAATGCCTTAATGCTTGTACAATTGCATAAAATTCCACATCATAAGTAGAGTAGTTCTTTCTTACCTCATTTAGTTTCTCACTAAAGAAAGCTACTGGCTTTCCTCCTTGACTTAGAACAGATCCAATACCCACATGTGAGGCGTCACAATCAACCTCAAACACTTTATCAAAATCTGGTAGTGCCAAAATGGGTGCCTCTGTCACCTTCTTCTTCAAGAATTGAAAACTATCCTCAGCTTCCTTTGTCCACAAAAACTCCCTTCCTTTTGTGCAATCTGTTATAGGTGCTGTAATACTGCTGAAAATTTTAATAAACTTTGTGTAAAATTTTGTTAGACCATGAAAACTTCTTACCTCTATCATACTCCATGGAGTAAGCCATTCAATAATTGCCTTTATCTTTTCTGAGTCCATCTGTACCCCATCTACTGAAATAATAAAGCCCAAGAACACCAAACTCTCTTGCATGAATGTGCACTTCTTCATATTTGCATAGAGTTTCTCTTTCCTTAACACTTCAATACCAAACTTAGAGGCCTCAAATGTTCTTCTTTAGTTTTACTAAAGATCAAGATATCATCAAAATAAACCACAACAAACTTACAATTATACTCCTGTAGCACGGTGTTCATCAATATAATAAAAGTACTAGGTGCATTGGACAACCTGAATGGCATCACCAACCACTCATATAATCAATTTCCTGTCTTGAATTTTGTTTTCCACTCATCTCCTTCTCTGATCCGAATCTGATGATAACCACTTCAAAGATCAATCTTGGTGAAATATTTGGATCCAGCAAGCACATCCATCATATCATCAAGGTGAGGTATTGGGAACCGATACTTGATTGTAATTTATTGATCGCTCTACTATCCATGCACATTCTCAATGTTCCATCCTTCTTTGGTGTTAATAAATTTGGTGTTGCACATGGAATAATGCTCTCCCTTATGACCCCCTTTCACACGAGCTCTTCCACTTGCCTATTCAAATCTGCATGCAATGTCGGGCTCATCCTATAATCCGCTTGATTTGGGAGTGAAGACCCTGGAATCAAATCAATATGGTCTTGAATATCTCTTTTGGGTGGTAATCCATCCAGTAGCTCATCAAGAATAACATCAGACAATTCTTTTATTAATTATGTTGTTTCTATTGGTATTTGAGCACTTACAAGTTCATCCTTATTTGAAACTAGTGCATAACAAAAACCGGTTGCCTTTGCCTCCTTCACAAATTATTTTGCAGAAAGCATATTTTCAGCCTTCCCCTCTTTTTTAAGAGGTATAAAAACTATTTTTGTGCCATCCTTCCAGAAATTATAAGTATTCTTTCCCCCATCATGAATAAATTTTCTATCAAATTGCCATGGTCTTCCTAGCAGCATATGACATGCATCCATAGGAATAACATCACACCAAATCTCATCCTTATAATTGTTCCCAATAGAAAATCTTATTAAACATCTCTTATCAACAATAACTTCATTACCCTTCTTAAACCATGCAATATGATAAGGGTTAGGATTCTTCTCACAATGCAGACCCAATTTATCGACCATCTCATTTGAAACCATGTTCTCACAACTACCACCATCAATAATAACATTACATACCTTTCCTCCTGAAGTGCATCTTGTTGTGAAAATATTTGTATGCAGCCATGCATCCCCTTTGACCTCCTTTCTTGGAGCAATCATCGTCCTCTTGATCATCAGAGTTTCTCCAACATCTGGTGGAATTTCCAGGTCCTGTTCATCTTCTACTTGTTTAGCTTCAACAAGATTTACTCTTGGAGCATCTCCTTGCCTTTTGTCATGTGTATAAGTATGTGGGCATTCAAAATCCTGATGCCCTTCTTCACCACATTTGTAACAAACAAATGGCCTTCGTGGAGCCTCCCATCTTCTATCGCAAGCATATCCTCTGCCTCTAGAAAATCCTCTGCCTCTTTGATGATTCTTGAAATATTGTCTCATATCCTCTTGCTTTTCCAATCCACGAGATGATTCTCCCCTACCTTGGCTAAAACCATCTCATTCCCAAAAGGAAGATGAGGCCCCCCTATTCATTCCAGATGATCTCTTAAAACTTTGACGATTTTATTTTTCCTCAGCCTTTAAGGCTAATTGATAGGCATCCTCCATGCTTTTAATCCTATACATACTTATCTCATCTTGAATAGAAAATTTTAATCCATTAACATACCTTCCAGCCATTTTTTCCTCAGTTTATTCATTCTCTACATGAATGGACAACTTGTAGAACTCATTTGTGTATTCTTGCACTGTTTGTAAGTTCTGTTTGAGATTCTGAAACCTCCTGTAAAGGGTTTGTGCATAATCCATAGGGAGAAATTTATCTTTCAGCTTCTTCTCCATCTTACTCCACGTCCTAATTCTTTCTTTTCCCTTTCTTGACCGCTCTTTTTGTAGGTGATCCCACCATAACATAGCATGACCTTTCAATTTCGTGCATGCAAATTTTACCTTCTTTTCTTCTGACATAGCCTTCCACTCAAATAAATTTCCCATGCTAGTCAACCTGTCTATCAGCTCCTCTAGTTTTAGATTACCACCATACTCTTAAAAATCAATTCTTATCCCATCATTCTTTCCTTCTAATGCTCAAAGCATCCTTTCTTAAAAAGCTAATGGTGGTGCTTGCGTTTCCTCCTCTTCAAAAACTTCTTCTTCATCTGTGTCATCTCCACCTTGATTCCCTCTCTGGGTTATCATTGCAGCAAGCGCAACAACTTGTCTCTGTAGATCTTGCATATTTCTATTCATCTGGGCAATACCGCCTCCTCTTCCTCTTCCTCTTCCTACCATTTTTTAAAAAAAATACTTCAAACCTGCTCTGATACCAGATAATGTAGCCACGCTATGAACAAACCAGATATACTGTAAATAATATGAACTCCAAAAGAAAATAGATCTCCTTCTTTATTATTCAATAATGAATTACAATGTTTCCTGAATAGGAAAACAACTCCCAACTCGAGTTTCCAAGTAAACTCTAGCTAACTCTGACTAAATCTACTCTAGGTGGCAGAAATTACTATTTTTAGAAGTTTACTAGAACTTGCTATTCTTAGCAAGTTCGCATGCTTATTCCTATGGGTATAGAAATTTCCACGAATCTTCTACATCCCTAAATTATAGGAATTGCCAACTTTCTAACTCATAATGCAACTAATAGACTATAATTAACTAATGCTCAAAAATAGGAAAAAACCAAACTATAACTTAAATCTTAATTTTCGGCCTCAAGATGGCGGATTTAGGTCCCGAAAACGCGTCTAAAACTTTCCCTAACCAATAGGGCGGGTTTCCACTGCATTCGTCTCATCGAAACATGTGGTTTCAAAAAAAAAACAGACTCAAACGGACACCCGGAGCTCAAGTTATGACCTTGTCAAGTTCCTGCTAATTTTGGCGCATCAAAACTCACTAACATTGGATTGAAAATCATAACCAATTAAGTTCTCCAAAGGAAAAAGTAGCAACTATTCACCATCTGTATCTGACGAAGATGATCTTGATGGAGAAGTATGGGGGCTTTTGACTAGATCAACTGCTACTTGTTTCTACCTTTGGGTGGCATGATCCTGTTTGTGATAAAATTAATCAAGATTCAGATAAATAAATTTAAATTTAAATGTAATTCAATATTTTAAAGCATGTTGAAATTGAAGTATACCTGCTGGCCTTGAATCATCTCACAGGTATTGAAAAAACTAGTTGGGTCATTTCTATCAATGCCCAAATAATCTTCATATAAATTTATATTATTCAAAACCGTTATGCCCGTTGCACTGGGCAAGCCACCAAGTGAGAGCGTTGGAATTCGAAAGGAGGCAATGTTTAGTGTCCTGCTAGGGGCTGGAGCAATTGACATGCGTTTACCAATGTTCTTTTTCCATGTTCTTCTAGTTGGCATTTTAAAAGTTATTGGTTGAGGGGGGGTCAGTGCCATAGTTTGAACAGAAGGACTACAATGTGCTGAAAATTTCAAGAAAAAACATGAAAAACTAGAAAACAATCCAAAAAGGAAAAAACTACGAAATTAAATGTAGTATTCAAAAGTTGTACGTTTATGTTGAGGGGTAGTTTTTCGTGGTGCTAAGGGTCGCTGTCTAGGAGTAGTATTTGGTGGTTGTTGAGGAGATACGAATGCATGTGACTGTACGGAGTGAGTTGGGGAAGAAGGTTGAGTTTCTGAAAACATGAGTATGGTCCAAAGTCCCTGCAATGTCATCAACATTGAATGTTATGTCAATTCAAATGGTTAAAATTTAAATTGGAAAATAAAAATACAAATTTGGAATTTGTAAATAATATATGAGAAGGTATTACTTCTCTGGTGTTTAACGAGTTCAAACTATTGAGGGTTCGGAGAGGAGTGACCTTCCATTTCAGATTGGAAATCTCCCGAAGCCTCAGCTTGTTATTGGCCTCTTCCTCTTGATAACGCCTTTTTTCAGGAAAGGGCTTCAATAAATCTTCTCTGCAAACCGTAAATTGTTAATAACTGTGTAGTTTAATGTCGAAAACTGAAATACAAACTAAATAGTTTATACCTGTTGTTCTTCAAATGGAATTGACAACTTCATCAACTACTCATCAGTGCAAGTAGGAATTGGTTTGTCTTTTAAATTTAAAAGTGCCTCATAATAAAGGCCAAGGAGATAGTTTGTGGAATAAATGACAGGTTTTTCTAACAAGCTTTGAATTTGTTATGTCAGTTTTTTTTTTGATAGATAGGTGCACCAATCAAATTTTTGTTTTGAGATAGTGGCAACTATTTATACAATGGCCCAGTTTGGTATATATGTTTGCCGACCCTGCAAAACTATTATGGATTGAAAAAATGAAATCGTTGCAGCAAGAAATTGGTGTGCAATTGCTTGTGTATCCACACCACGCCTAGATTTATTGACATGAGCTACAAATGCCAAACAATGGGAATTAATATAAATTTATAACACTAAATTATATCACAATAAAAAATAGAATAAAAAATGATGAATGAAAACGAATTATACTTACAATCAACATGGAAACCAAATGTTGATTCGAGATATTTCTTGTCGTCTTCCAGGAGTGTTGCCTCTGTTGTAACAATTGGTAAATTTATGAACGGAAGGCCCGTAAACGAATGGATGTCATTTGCTTCGATACTGAATTGAAACATTCGGCCGTCGTTCAGAGTAACATAAAAAAGGATGTCCTCTGTATTGTAGGACGAGAGAAGGTAATTCAAAATATCTAGATCTGTTTCGAAATGGGGCACGTCAACAAGCCCACTAAACTCACACACATTGATCAAATCTTTATATTCGGAAGACATCTTTAAAACAATATGGATGTGGGGGCACAAAGCATTCCTATAGATGATCTTGCCCGTGGATTGGACTAGATTCTCTTCTTGATTTTTGTCCTGAGCTTATGGTTGGGAAGCACTTGAAGTCGCCACTGTAGTTGTGCTTGCGTCTTTGACAATGATGGATCCCTACAAAAAAAAATTGAGAGTTGGAAAGTGTAAACGAGAAAATGACCGGCGGGAGGGTATTTATAGGCCAAATAAAGCGTCAATGGCCTCTGTTGACGCATTTCAAATACCTCTGTTGACGCGTGTCAATGGCCTCTGACGTGCATCAATAGAGGCCATTGACGCACGTCAACAAAGGCCATTGACGCGCGTTAACAAGATTCCATTGACGCGCGTCGATAGAGACCATTGACACGCGTCAAGAAAAATGTGTTGACATGCATCGATGGTCCCTATTGACATGTGTCATTGACCCTTGTTGACGCGCATCAATGCCCCTACTGACGCGCGTCAACGAGTTCAATTGACGTTGTGTTGACGCGAGTCAACAAGGGTTATTGACATCGTGTTGTCGTGCATCAAAGGTGCATCGGTGTCTGGAACTCTGGTTTCTCCGGCTCGAAAAACCTAACAAAAATTTGGTTTTGGAATACTGTCAAATTCGTCTTTCACTGAAACTGGTTCCGGGGATATTCGCCAGGTATTTTCCACCTACAATTTTCTAGAGGTGTCTTAAAATGAACCCTAGTTTTCACTTGTGTTTCCAAAGTTTTTGTTTTCCTTTCATGCTTATGTTATTAAAATACATAACAATATCATTGCAGTAGTACCTAAAAGTTGCAAATCTAATAAAAAAATAGAGCTTTTCAAGTCGGTGGCTATTAAGACAAATTTAATGTTCAAATCAAACATTGCATTAAATAGATGATGTGGAAATGGTAAGAAAAAGTGAAACTTTGTCCATATGTGACTTATCAAAAGAAAAAATAGGTTTTTTAATGTCCCCTCCAATAGATTCCCCAACCAAAAAAATTCTTCTCCCTCAATCTCTTTCTTCATCATGACTCTTCCCTCATCCAATGTTCCACCTTTAATCATTCAACTTTTACTTCTTCAATGCCTTCTTATCGAAATCCTCAATGCACCACATGTGTGAAATTTCTAGTTATAATGAATAATTAGAATTTCGTTTTCCATCATTTTACGTTAGAACAAAACATATTTGTTTGGCATGAAATCCTTTGTTGAGTAAGCTTAGGACATCATAAACCATCATTTTCTTAATTGAAAAAGAATACCCAAAGAAAGGAAATTTTATTTTTATTTCTTCAAAGGCTTTTGGGTGTGTAGGTCAACATTAACAATAATACAATACAATGGGTCCATTCATTGCGATATTTTGAGGATATGAGATGATGTTTTAACTTGCAAAACACAATATTGACATTATTTTATAAAGTTAATAATGAGGTGGTTCATGAGATATCCATGTAGCATGAAATAGGAAACAATTTCCACACGTTAGAAATATGAGATGGGAAAGATTAAAATAAAAGTTAAGCATGTGTGAAATGTATTAATGTTGGGCATTTCCTTTTTCACATAAGTGATTCTTATCCAAAAGAGGAAAGATGAATATGATGACATTTTAATGGTCTACAAATGGTTGTTTATTTCCAATATAGGTATAACCATAACATGACTTTTTAATATTGTAACTTTGATAGATGGGTCTAGTTTCTTTTTAATTATATTTTTAAGGGCGACAAATTTGGAAAGATATTTTGACACATATCTATAAGGTCTAATTAAAATATTTTCCATATCAAGAAGAACACAAGGAGAGAATATTTTGGGGGAGATATGCAAATATGTTGAAATAAGTATTGAGTAACATGTATCAACTTAATCAAAAATCAAAATTAGTATCAAGCTTATGAATAATGTTGTATGACATTTCTTTTTAGCCATATGGAGGGGTCACTCGGCCAGTGTTATTAACTTGTCTATTAGTTCTATGGTGGTGATAATTGACCCTTACACAAATGGAAAAAATTAGAAAATTATTGTCAGACATTATTCTACTTCCGGGCTCCATTTTTCTGTGTTTTCAATGTAAATCAAAGTCACTCTACATGTTTTTTCTCTGTGGCACATCTATATGCACTCTCTCCCATGTTTCCCTTTAAACTATTCACTAACCATACATTACTTTCATACATATCTCTAAAATATATCTCCACCACAAAAACCTCTTAACATCCCCTATCTATGATGCATGATTAACCAAAATGGGTTCTTCTCTTAACATTCCTTTTTATGATAAAGGGGATATGTCCATTTCCCATAGGTTCCCTAAGCCTATTTCTTCTCTGATACACTTCTCCTTCTCTAATATCCTACTTCATTCCTCTTATTCCTCCTCAACTGCTCATCGCCCTTATTTTAAACTTCGTCAATGCATCCCCTTGGACATTTCCATTGCACACTTCACATGCGATTACTATTTATTTAATCAAAGGATGTTTTTACAAAGGTATTACACATTTAATAATGTGAAGAGCTCTTCTAGAAAGGAGGAGATATCCTTGGCAAGAATCCCAGTAGATTGGGGAGAAGGATGCCTTTGTTTGAAGATCCTTAAGTAGAATCGACGGTGTGTGTGTGTGTGTGTGTGTGTGTGTGTGTGTGTGTGTGTGTGTGTGTGTGTGTGAGTGTGTGTGTGTGTGTGTGTGTGTGTGTGTGTGTGTGTGTGTGTGTGTGTGTGTGGTGTTGTGTGTGTGTGTGTGTGTGTGTGTGTGTGTGTGTGTGTCTCTGTCTCTGTCTCTGTATCTGAGTCTGTCTGTCTGTCTGTCAGTCTGTCTGTCTGTCTGTCTATCTGTCTGTCTGTATGTATGTGGATTCAAAATCCTAAAATGTCTCAGTGTTAATAGAATTATTTCTATGGTTTCGTAGTTCTATGTTGTCATGCTTAAATCCCATTCGTATTCTTTTTTTGAATTGAAATTTGTAAATATATTTCAAACAATGAAATCCATTTCATTGTGTAGAATTATTACTATTTATCTTACAAGTCTTTGGTCTCAATTAGTTACATTACATTGTTTCCCTTTGTTTATCTCGTGTCTTGTTTTTTAATTAGAAAGTAATGGTAAAGTCTAGTATTTAAGTCATGTGCTTATTTTTTCTTTTATGGGAATTTTTAGTAGTGTGTTGAGTATTTAAGTCAATGGTTTTTACTAAATCTAAAGTCTCATTATACTATTATTGTCATTGTAGTGCCCTTGTTGAATATAAGTATCAATTCACTATTTTTTTATGTCAAATGTTGTCTTGTCAAAAATTCCAAAAAATAGAAAAAATTATAAATTATTATACATTTTGTCCTTCGTAGTATTTGTTGTAGAGCCCACACTTCTTATTAGTAGTGTGAGAATGAAAAATGAGGAAGGTATCATTACTCACCTATATTTTGTATTTAGTGTTGATCCCTTATCTCTTATTGGTGGCATGGGGCAAGATGTAGGGGTCACTCCACAAATCCAACAAAAAAAATCATTCAAAAAATCTGAATCAAACATGCTTAGTCATACAAATCAAAAGAATAAATTTAGTTTCTCATGTAAAGAGAGACACCAATTCACTCAGCTGGATCTTTATAATCAAAAGGAAAATTATAAATCTAAGTTTAGTCAATACCTCTAAAGTGAAAACATATTCAAATCAGTAGGATAATCTTGACTTGTGATGAGTCGAATTTTCCCAATTAGACCATTGTTAGACCCTGTGTTTTTACATCCATCATCTTCATTTTCATATCACTAATTCCTTTATCGCACGTCCTTCTTCACCTTTAGTGTTCAACCCTCACATCTTACTAGTTGCACAAAGTTAAGAATGGAGTAGGATATCTCATCACTCTATTATCTACAATCCATTCTTCGAATGGAATTTAATGCTTATAATTATTTGAACATGAGTTCAGAAAATATACACTTTATAGATTCAAAAACATTCAAATAATCAAAAATAAAAAAACTTTCAAAACATCCCACAATCCTAAAACACTCATGTAATAAAAAAATAATAAAATTAAACAATAATTAAAATTCAAAACCACATAAATACAAAAACATCAAATAATAAAAATCTAGAAACATTCAACTAATCCAAAAATCCCAAAAAATTACAGAAAACATAAAAAATCCAGAAAAAATAAACAAATATCAACACAATCACACTTTTAACTCCCATCTTAGTGATTGTTCCAACTATCCTACGACTATAAAAAAAAAATCATTTTACCTCTCTATTGGCGATATTTTTTTTTTGGGTAGACAGATTGTTGGATTTATCACCAACACTATAGGAATTTAAGTCCTTCTCCCTTAATAGTGCAGCTCCATGTTTACATGCGCATGATAATGTTTTTTTGTCTAGTGGCCTTGCGGCCGAGAATCCAATAGGGGCACTCCACTGACCCTGCGGTAAAGATAGTAATTTCTTGCTAGAGAGGAATTTGCAAGAATACGGGAAATAAAGCAAGAATAAGGGAGATGGATTAATGTTATGGGTAGAAAATCATATTCCCACGCCCATTAACTGGAAAATTCAGCACACATAGATTTCAGAAGAAACAATTAAGCCATTTTCAACAAAAGCAGATAAAATTGAATGAGCACAAAATCTCAGTTAAACCTTCTAGTCAAAAAGGAAGAAACTCCTTCTCTTTTATTAAATCTTGAGAAAAATTATATTTGCAAGAGAGAGAAGAATTTATGAAATGGGAAATGGAAGAAAATTATCTCTCTTTTCTCCTTCACAAGATCACTCTCTCATCAGCTTACAAAATTGACAACCCTTTGGAAAGGGAATGGGTTTACAATTTATAGAAAAAGAGATGACTCTTCAGCTACCACCCCAATGACCCTTCACATGACTTTACAAAACTTATGACTTAGGAAAATATCAAGTCCCTTTTTATAAAACAAAGTTGACTTATTACATTACAAACATAAAGTCATTTTTAAATCAAATTAAAGGCATTATGAAAAAGTGTAACCCCAAAAAAGAATTAGAACATGGGGGATAGATAAATTTGGGGTGGTGAGAAGAGAAATAAAGAAGAGAGAAGAAGAAATATGCTAATGAAGAAGTTTCCCTTGATGAAGTTCACTAATCCCTGCGAGATGACCCAATGAAACACTTCCAATCCAGTGAATTCTAGATCTTCGAAATATTGTCACCCTAAGAAGCCTCTTTTGAATTATGTACAAAGACCTTGAATTGAGTGTTTAAAACCAATGTTTAATTCTGACTTGGATGAAGGTGGGTGTTGCTCATGGAAGTCCATTCCAAAGAAGATGAGAATGGAAACAAACCCCTGCAATGACCTGTATAACATGGACAAAGTATTGCACTAACGGAAGCTCTGATGAAAGTTCATTTTAGACACAGAAGAATTATGACCAAAAAATCCTCACACATAATTCCTAGAAAATATGTCCATAATGAGAAGGTGAGCCCCAAACACTGATGTTGACTCCATAGATAACAATGAAGAATTCCCACTCTGCAATAAACCAATCCAAGCCATGAAAAACCACCATTCCTTTGATCTTATGATTTCACACATGAATGGGAGGCTGGTACATTATGTGAAATTTAATTTTATGCTTCCTAGACACCTTTTTATCTGCAAAAGGAAACTTACTATTTTTAGTAAGTGTTAAATTTCACTTTCCCTGATCCTGACGAGAAAAAATTTCTATTTTGATTGCCCTTGTGCACATTGCTTCCGCCTAGAATACCCTTTTGTGATGACATAAAAATTATAGCAAGTGACCATATAGGAAACTTATCATTTTTAGTAAGTGGCCATTTTTACCAATTTTTGGCACTGATCGATCAATCTAACCTTCTGATTATACTTGGTGCAAAGTGTCTTTTTTGCAACTACTTCTGGTGATGACTTACATAAAATAACAAGTACCCATGTAGGAAGGCTTACTATTTTTGGAAAATGGGTTTCTAGGCCTCGTTTTGAAATGAAATGAAATTTCTTGATATGTATTGTTTCTCTACATTGCACCTCTGAAATTTCATGTCTACTTGGTGTCTAAAAATAGAAATTTTAAATTTCAAAATTTTATCGCCAGAAATTTGGGTTTCTTCACTGTGAAAAATATTGGGCATGCTTGTGAAATTATTCACTTGGATTCTCATGGTCTCTAAAAAATTGATTTCAAAAATCATCACATTGATTTGTGCAATGGTGTTTTACCTACGAGTAAATCTTGTTCGAGGGATTCAAATTTTCTATAAGAAAAGATCTCATTTTTTTTATCTTCTTGAATCCAGATCTCCTCGTGTTTGTTATTTATTTTCATTTCATTAGATAATGGAGAAGATTCATAAATTATTGGATCAATAAAATGGAGAAGTAATATTCAATAAAAAAAATTAGCAGAGTTTTTGCAGCGCGTGGAGCATGTGGGGAGAAATTAGCAAAAAATGGCTATCTCTGCAATTTATAGCTTTGCAAATGAAGGGAGGAGGTTGGGTAAATATTTTTCTCCCCATTTTCCCTTTGGTTTATGATAACAGGTGCACAAAATTAACCTTATCCAATGCTTAACAAGTGTCTCTCATTGATTCGATGAGAGAAATGAAGGGGGCAGCCACATTTAAGCACTTGGGCGCCAGAAATTGGTCATATGAGGGACTTGGAGGATAAAAGGGAATGGGGAACATTTTAGTGTCCCTATTGTCCATTTGGAAAGGTGAAAATGGTGTTAAAAAATTCTCCCTATCCCTACAGTGATAAGTGGCATACATGCGGTAGTAGTTGGGAGAGCAGGTCAAACTGGTCAACGACAGCTAGAAGGTGGCATCGAGTCATATGGGTGACTACGAGACTAAATAGGGGGAGGGAAAATTTTTATTTCCCTTATGTCTCTTTTTTAAGGTTCAATATGGACATGAAATTTTTCCTTAACATCATGTTGACACGTGTCTAAGTGTGAAAATGGTAAAGTACCGAATAGCGCACCTTGAGAGCCGATTTCTGAAGCTCAAAACTTGAGCTCCAAGATGAGTTTTCGAGCACTTATTTATATCATTGTGCATGAAAATGACCTTTTGATAAGAATTATGAGGATATCAAGACTTTATTATGACTAAAGCACCCCAAAAACCTCCATTTTTCTAGGGATCACCGGTTGTGCATGAGAAGAATCAGTTGGCCTGCGAAATGCATGGTACTTGAAGATGATGTATTTTTCCACATTATAGGGTATTGAAAGATATTTCCAGTGATATTATTTTTGGGACATAACTCATTCCATACTCTTGGAATCATTCATTGAAGATCAATTGTTTTTTTCAGTGCAAGCTCCTTTAGGCCCAAAAACCCGCTTTCAGTGAATTGGCTCCTAAACACGTGAAACTTCTAATATTCTTCATAAATCAGTTCTGTTGTGTTTTTGGATATAATATACATTTCCATTATGAAAATTATCCTCATCTACTTATTTATTGATGGTGTTCTTGGCTTATAAAGCCTGATGGGAGCTCTTTCTAAGTTTGTTGCAAACTTGCCTTGAAAACCACTGCTCTAACATACTTGAATGAATTTGATTATTCCTACATCACCTAGGGGGAGATGATGACACCACATATGCACCACTGGGGGGAAATACTGGACTAGACACTGAGGGGTATATTGATCTAGGGGTGTCATAGAAAGGTATGACATGAAAATATTGACACTATGGTATAGTTGTCCTATTTTCGGAGGATTGTTTCTCATGCCAAGACACATGACAAGACCCTCTCATGTATCCTTTCTTGGGGGAAAGTCAATTCAATCTTATTTCTTATGTGTATCCTCATTCTAGGTAATCTATTTTCTCATTTTATCCCTTGCATACATCCTTGGTTTGGGGAAATGACCCATTCGATCTAAGATTAATCTTCAATGTAGATTCAAAATATAGTGTCACTTGACCCCACTCTTCAGGTCTAATCGAATCCCCTTGCATGAAACCTTGCTTGAAGGCATGAAAATACTCTCAAACATCACTATGGAATACATTAAAGGAATAGTCAAATGTCTTTATTTACAGTTATGTTACATTGTTGCTTTTCTTTCTTGACCAATTGCAAGTATTTTGTTATCATGTTGGTTCATTTACAACCATTGTGCATACTTTTACTATGTATATTCAGCTTACAACTATTTTTAGCTTTTGTTTTCCTTGGACCAACTATAAGTATGTTATTATCATCTTAGCTCCTTTATATCCACGATGCATACATTTACTGTGTATATTAGGTTTTCTTTACATTTTATCATTTGAATTATGTGTGTGTATTTTTTAATGCACATAATGGGTTAATCATCATTATTTGTTTCATAATTTATTAATAGTATTTCAAGATATGAGAAAAATCACTTCCACCATCTTTCTAATACTCTAAAATCATACGCCTTCTCCTTCTTCCTTTCAAGCATCCGTCAACATATTTTTTACATCACCCATTGGCTTGGCAGGGGGAATCCCTTAGAATAATCCACACTCGTTGGGGAATCCAAATGCTTCACCAAGGAAATTCAAGCATCCATACTCGTTGGAGCATCCAAATTCTTTAGCGGGGAAAATAAAGAAGGTCCACCACATTGTCCACCCTGGTGTGGAAAAATAAAAACACCCTTGAATGCCTGTAAGTGAATAACTGGGTAGTCAGTGTGATTTTTCAAACACATAGCTATCCCAAAGTGTGGGACTTTGCAAATGGGATAGTTCTCCAGAGAAGGTTGGATTCCTATTCCTATCCTAGTTTCAAATTACTCCAAAGTGAAGAGAACAAATACTCTAACACTAATATAATAATTTCCAAGAGGACAAGGATAGAAGTATGCATAAAAAAAAAATCTACTCTAAAGGAAGGCGATGCACCAAGAAGGAATGTCAAACAAATCTACACTACATGGGAATGAATACAAACAAAATTTAGGTGGGTGGTCAAGAACAACTGATCAAAACAACTACTACAAACACATTTTACAATAAACATAACCTCATTTTAAACCCTGCAATACAAGTATGATAGTGCACAATAAACTTACATGCAATGAATAGACTAGAAGATACAATAAAACACAAAGGAGGGCTGCAAACATCCACATATATGATATTTTATTGCTCCATAAATTGATACAATTCATTACAATAAGGGCCAAAGGAATGATGTTTTGCATTATAGTGTTAAATTAGGAGGTTTTAAGTTCCACTAATTTCTTTCAAACAAGAATAAGGGAGGGGCATATGCAAAGTGTCCAACCCTTTGAAATGAGCCCCTCCTTACAATTTATAGAAGAAATATTGCATGAGAGATAAATTTTAGGTTTCTATGCATTATGGTTGACCATCTCCACTCATGTCCTTTGTACTTGGTCTCAATGCTGAGAAAAATGGTTCCCATAATCCATTAATAATTCCTTCATCTACCACCTTCTGTTCACTGTTCCTCAATTTCAGAGGGCCAAACCTCCTTAATTTTAATTTTCATGATCTCATGCTATATATATCCTCTTTACCTTTCCAATGATTAGTCTTTTGTGAAAATATATCATCTCCAGTTCAAGATACAATCATTAAAGTGAGGGTTGTTCTTGTGTGTATTTGGGCCTGCATTGTTCTGGATTAGCGTGCAAGCTCGACGAGATCTGTATCAAGTTCCACATTGATCTACATCATGGTAATTTCCATGTTTCTCCCCACTTACTGCCTTAGAATCCCCTCTGAGCTCCTTTTTATAGCTTCCAGGATTCTACGAATTAACTTTGGATGGAGGTGAGCTACATTTTGATCACTGAGCCCTTCGGTTCTCGCCATGCCTTGCATTGAGTTTCCTATCGCGGGGAAGCCCCCTGAAACAACACTTCCACCTTCATCCTCATAACCCCATTGGATCGGATCCATGTGTCCTTGAAACCAAATTGGCCACCCCAGAATGAGATCGGCTCCATCTTGACGACTTTTCTGAAGCATTCACTTGCTTCAATCCTACATGTCTACCGTTTTGGGCTCTCCTCTTGAATTACGCCGTGGCACCGAGGCATAGCATTATCTTTGTCATCAAGCTCTCCATGTGGTGACCTACATCTACCCTCAGACACCTCATCCCTCAAGCTCAGCGAATTTTGATCTTTCTTGCATCTGGATTTCAGATTTCTGACCCCTCCAAGCCGTTTCACTATACATTGAGTTACCCTTTCAAAATCCCCAAACCCCTGAAATTCTAAACTCCTAAATTCAGAGTTCAAAATTTTGAGCCTTTGAATCACCGCTCGCCTTAGAACTATTCATCATGATTGGAAAAATGTCTGAAACTCCAACAGCGGCAACCCCAAAATTTACCCACCTTCTGTGTGTTGACCTCTAAAATTCGGAGTTTCACCCTTTCAGACTCTTCCACCCTGTCGAGTTCATCCAACTCCCCACGTTCTATGAAGTTGACAAATTCTTAAGACTAAATTTTTCAGAATTTTGACACTATGTCAATTCCTTGAGCACGTTCACTTCATCAGGATTTCCTACTGACCTTGTAATACTTCATCCATTCCAACTCATTTCGACCTCCATGCGATGCCTTCAACCCATCTGGTCGGCTCTGTAATTTTTCCCCGAGCATCATGGCTCGATTCTCAACCAAACTCCCTACCTTCATCATTTCCTGTGTGACTTGCGAGATGGTTTGACAGAGCCCCTTACGTAACGTCCCCAAGTTGTGGGTTTCCATTGGTGGCTTGGCTCACCATGTCAAGCTCTCATTGTGTAATCCTCCCCCTTTCTCCTGTGTTCCGAGCTAGGTGTTTCTTGCCATGCACTCCAACACTCCTATGAGATCAGGGAGCTTGATCCTTGGCCCCCGAATTCACAAATCATGTATGCACGGCCAGAGCTTTGTTGTAACTCATTTTTGACCCTGATCTCCATGTTTTCCATCACTTAGATATCACTCACTTTCCATTCTCATCTCCAAGTTAGCTTGGCCTGATCCTCTATTTTGTGGTCAATCCCAGAGCTTGCCAAGGTGAGCTCTCCATTGTATCTCTCCTTCCAGAGTTTGTTCGCATGGCTTGTCAGCCCGAGCTCCAACCGTGAGCCATTAAAAATGCCTAGTCCTCTTAATGCTGAGTTGCATTATTTCATAACTCGACCGATCTTTGTGTATAAGCTCGCCAAACTTTTAACCTTCAAATTGTAACCCTAGTGTTGTGTGAGCTCGCCGAGCTGCTCGGCAACCTAAATTTTATGTCATCTCCTCTCTAAGCCAATTTTGGGAATTCCAACCCTTCCCCTTGAATTTTTTTAATATTTCTCTTGATTTTTTTGAATCGAAAGGCCAAGATGAGAAAGTGGAACACCCTTGAAATTGATTTCCCATTTTTCCAACTTTTTACTTATTTTCGACCGAAGTGGACCTGTCGAGGCTTAGTTTCTCCTCAAGACCAAACAAAGTCTTATCAAAACCCATAATAGGGAAAAATTACTCAATCGATTTCACGCCCTCTAATTCACGCTCAAATGTTCTTGAAACCTGATTTTATTTACAAATCTGATATTTTCCGGTGTGGGCCCCTTTGTAGTGCCAAGGTCCCAACTATCCCTTGTTGTCCATTTTTCCCAGGGGGAAATGAATAACAATTTGGTGACTCACAGGGGAAACTTCTTGCTACATGTTCTATACCTATATCTTTGATGTGTCCATTGGACATAATGTCATAAGTGATAACCTGTAACTGATCCGACCCTTTGAAATTTTTCCCCAGAGACCTCTTAGTACTATTGAACCTGAACTGATCCACTACTTGTACTCCCAATATTTGTAAGAAAATATTAATATTTTCATGAGTGGAAAATAGTTTTGATTGAATTTTTCTTTTCCCCCTCTACATTTTTGATCTGCGGGACACTATCATCTACTTGTTCTTGATTATCCCGCAGTACCAAAAAAAATTCTTCTTCTTCATTATTTACCTCATCATTTTATTGACTAGAATCCAGCTGATCGCATATTCCTTTTCCATAGAATAATTTGGTGAATTTAATTTCTATGTCATATTCCATAGCGCGGGAAATCCAATCTACCTATTTCTTATTAGTTCTTGGGGAAATCCTTAACTCTGCCATGAGACACTAAGAACTGACTTCTATTATTTGAGACCAAATGCTTGAACTTTTTCAGACTCCTGATAACTGTGAGGACATGCTTCTTGATGAAGTAGTACCTTAATTCATAGTCCTTCAAGATATGACTGAAGAAATTTGCTCAGATCCCTCCATGTTTTGTTGCTTCATAATGATAGAAATAGTATATGAACTGAAATTAGAATAGAGTATCAAATCCTTGAAAAAGTCTAGATTAATGAGAGTTGGGGCTTGATATATGACATGCTTAATAGATTCAAAAATATCCGTTATCCACTTAAATTACATACTCTTCTTCAACATCATCATTATTGGCTTGATAAGAGCAGAAAAATCTTGAAAAACCTTTGAACAAAATTGGTCCTTCCTAAGAAGCTTTGGAGAGCCTTCTTATAACTTGGCAATGGAAATTCACAGATGGATTCTACCCTCTCTGGATCTATTGTCAATCCCTCCTTAGACACAATGTGGCCCAAGAGCTTACCCTTGTGAGCTAGGCATATACACTTCTTTTAGGGATACTCCAAATCTCCTTCATATTTGGAATAATTTCCTGAGGTAGAAGAGGTGACTCATTGAGTCTTTGGAGAATAGAGTAATGTCTTCTAAGTACACGAGAACTATTTTATTTATCAACTGATTGAATCCCATATCCATTGCTCTCTAGAATGTAATTCCAGCATTCGACAATCCAAATGGAATTTTCCTATAGGAATAAGTGCCCTATTTGGTGTTACATTTGCAACCCGAACTAATCCTATTATTTCACCATAATTTTATTGCAGCCTGAGTAGGCATCTAGGAGAGAAAACCTTTCTTAAGAAGCTACCTCCTATAAAATTGGCTCCATGCAAGGAAGTTGATAGTGGTCATTTAGATATACCATGTTTAAGTCCCGAAACTCCGTGCACAACCTAATTTCTCCATTCCTTTTGTTGAATGGAACCACCTTTGCAACCAAACTTGAGTGCTTGATTGGAAAAATTATACTTAAATCTATTAACTTATTTAGCTCTTTTGTCATGAGAGGCTCAGTATGAGGGTTGATTGGTCTTCGATTTTGTCTAATATGGTTATCTTCTAGATCTTGTTGAATAGTATGTTGTGCCAACTTTGTATTAAATACCCCCAAGTCATCATTTCTCCAACCAAAGAAATCTAGGAATTCTTGGGAGAACTGTGTGAAATTATATTTTTCTTAATTAGCACTTACTTTCCCAATTTGGACTACCTTTCCCTCTCCAACCAAAATAGGATCTGAATCTTCCCATTTGACATGAATATTTTTCTTCTCCTTTTGGAATTGATCATTGGGATTGAAGACTGACTCAAATATCACTAAGCCTTTTAGAATATTTTTCTTCCTTAACTAAACCACTGGATTCCCATACTATTGTTTCAATTTATCCTAGTTCTTGGCAGAGAAGTTAGCTTCTTCCTAGAGGAAATTGATAATTTATTGATCATTCTCAAACACCTACAAGCTCGTGTTGTTATCTGGAACTGCTAGCCTCACAACTACCTTGATATGGGGTTATGTTTCATTCTTTTTAATACTATCAACCACATCAAATTATGCCCTAACTTCTCTAGGCCTATCCGTAGCCTCATTCTTCTGCCTTGGTATGGAATTTATATTAAAGGCCTTGAAGTCCTCAATTAGATACCATACTCGGTTCTTGTAGCTCTTTAGGATATCATTTTTGGCAGCATTTAACCCTAAGAATTGATTCATGGTTAGTTCACTATCTCCAAATGCTTACAAGTTATTTATACCCATTTTCCTTGCCTAGTGAAGTCCATGGATTAGAGCTTCATACTCAACTGTGTTTTTTGAATAAGCAAACTAAAATTAGAAAGATGAATAGTATTTGATGTCTTGTTGTGAAACCAACATGGCACCTCCTCTAGCACCTTTCCCGCTTCTTGAACAATCAAAAAATAGTTATCATACTTCTTTGTCATTCTTATATTCTAGTTTGGTAATGTTAGGGAGAGGTGGATTATCTTCATGTAGACAATATATGCGTAGTTCAACTTCTTTCATCTCCTTCTATGGATCAAAATCATGATTTTTGTTTTCCCATTCATCTAACATCATATATTGAATGCCCTTAACCTTAGTACCTATTTGTAGAGTGCTTGGGAAATATTCTTAATCAAAAGTAGAGTAATTGGCATTGATTGGGCTTGGTACATGGGGTTCAATGTGGAAATTATCAATTAGCTCCAACCTGATAGTGGCTTCAGTTCCATATCTGGTTTTGAAAGGTATGTGGGACTACTTTGCAGATAGGTACTTGTCAATTTTAGTTGTGAAGTCTCTTTACAAGCACAAGGAAAAAAGTGGAGGTAATTCAATTACAGAAACATCCTGCAACACAGTGACATTGGAAAATGCATGTAGCATTATGCTTAGTCCTTTAATCACTCCAATTGTTCCAATTTTTGTCCCATTTAATTTCACCACTCCCTTAAATACTGGCTCATATCTTAAGTCCAATTGATCTACTATATTCTTCGGCATTATTGAGCTACTTTCTCATGAATCGATCATATAATTGTGCGCTAATTTATTTATGATTATCAGTGACACATAGAAAGGTGGAGGCTTAAAATTTTTACTTTGGTGACCTCCTTCTTGTTACATATTGTTGGTAAAAACCTTCACCTAAATCCTAGATGATTCATTAGAAGTGGACCAATGTGTCATGGCTTCTTTCAAAAAAACCTGCTTCCCTGGGATTGTGAGTGATTCCCACATGGAGATGCTCACATGTGTCTTATTCATTTGATATATGATGTTAAAGGGAGACAGGTTGTCCTTTTCTTGTGCCTTTCTTGGCACAATATTTTCTTGCACATGAGTTGGTACTTGAGTTGTCAGAATAAGTGCCTTAGACTGAATTTGTACATTCGTGGCTGCATTTGACATGTTAATTCCCTGTGGGGTGAGAGTGGGTTGAGTAACAGTTAGAGGAGATGATTTTCCTTATTCTATGTTCCTCTTTTTTGACCATGTGTTGGTTGTTAAATTTTAGAAGATGCTTGGTTTACTCCAAAAAAGTATTTGATTTTCCAATTGACCAATTTGGTTTCAGTTAGAGTAGCCTTTTGTGAACTTGTTTGTTGTTGGTTTTATTCCTCCTTTATTACCAAGGTCACACCAATCGTTTTCACTATTAGGGCCTTATTTAAATCACCATTGAAACATATTTCTTGATTATGAGGTTGATTGCATGGGAAACACCATTCGTACTCCAGTGTAATGTAGTTTTGGGTTTGAACTAAGGCTTTGGATTTTGAAAATACATTTCGATTATACTTTTGAAATGGCCTGACATCTTGGGGTTGTCCTTGGTTTAGGTTTTTATTTGTAGCTTTAGATAGAGGTTTGTTTAATTGATACGGAGGTCTATTTCCTTAAGCTTGAGTCTGATATGGTCTGAAGCTCTGATCTTGTTATCTCCTAATATTTACTAGCTCATTACCTAAGTTTTGTAGTTTTTTCATAACCTCCTGAAGTTCATTGGAAGTACCTAAAGAAGTATAGGATTCACTATTGCTCTGATTTCTAGGGGCTACAATGGGATTCAACTCGGGTGTTTGACTGGTGGTAGGATTACCCATTTTTGGATACAGAGGCATAAGTGGCCTTGGTGCAAGCTTTCCATCTTGAATCAAACATTTCTCTGCTCTAATAGCTATGTAATAAGCCCCTAACATTTTTTTTTCATCCCATTGACTTTATCATCATAGCTATATCAGAATTTAGAGCCTTCAAGAAGTAGAGGAACACACCTTCGACAACTGGCCTCATGGCTATTGGAATCATGTCCAATGTTCTTGTTATCTCTCAAAAGTGTACTGTGTAGAGAGATGGTTGCAGGTGTTCTAAGATTGCAAATTTTATCTCTCTCTTTCATAGATATAATGGAAACACCTCAGGTCTGTGGGTATATCTATTTTGAGGTGAGTATCCGGTATCAAGTCTAGTTCCTTATTGATGTATCTGTTGATAATTTTTGCACTTGTGAAAAAATGGGCAACTCGAAACTTCGTCCTTATGATGAGAAGTCTTGGGTGAAGTATACCTAAGATAAGGAAGTCATTATGTTAATTGTTACTACTGAATTAGTTACAAGATTAAATGAAATTTGTATTTATGTGTGTTGTCTCAAAACAGAACAGATCACATAGTCTATAATTTATTTCCATCTTTAGCAAAAGAACACAAAGCCCAAAAGGAAAACTATGTTGTCTTGTTGAAGACACTGAATTACAGAGTAGGTGAAGTGTTAAGTTTTGAAGCAGCAAAAAGAAATGCAGATTACACAAATCATAGTTCATTACTGAATGTTACAGGCCCTTATTAATGTTCTTTCCTTCATGTTTAAGACATTCAATTATGTTACTGAGTTGTTTAGTTCATCATATGATCCATACATAAAAGCTATATTGCACAAGAAATACACAACTCATTTTCAGAATTCAATGTTTTATTCACAAGGAGAGTTAAATGTTTCCCACACAAGTCATTAGATGTGACTGAAAAGGAAAGAACATCTACTGAATTAAGAAGTGTACATGCATGAAATAGAAAGCGAAGGAGTATGATGGAACCCATCATTTCCTTGTATATTCTTCGTTGTGCAGAGCATCTCCTTGCCAGCTCCTTTCATCCTCAAGGCATGGTACCTGAAAAGCAAAAAAAAAGGAAATCATTAATAAAGAGCTCAGGGTTAATCCATATTCCTAGATTGTCCTAATTCATGCATATGGATCTCTAAGCAACAGGAGATGTAAGTTATTTGAAAATCAGATTGCATAGCTCACTCAGGAAGCAGAAATATAGAAAAGAGAATAAGAAACATGGACCCAAGAGAGGCCAAAAAGCCTAATTATTTTCTAACTATTTTCCTAAGTGTGCAGGTACAGGTTACAGCCAAAAGAAAAATAAACAAGTCATAAGTGCATGTGAGAAAAAGAAGAATGTAACTCAAAGTTCCAATAGTTTTTCTAAAATGGAAGAAGTTTCAGTGTAAAAGAGAGAGTGGAAGATATAAACACTTGTTTTAGTTGCAGCAGAAGAGGAATAATCAGATTTCAAGAAGCTGAAGCTAAATGGAAAGAAGGGATTATAGTACAACTTTTCATCATGTTGTTTTCAATTGCTACATGCTTTAAAGGAACTATGCAAATCAAATAAGTGATACAGAAAGCAGAAAAAAATCACATGATCAAAATAAATAGCTAACATGTTTCCAGCTCTCAATTTGCTATATCAGTTCATCAATAAATGTGTTACTTTCTGTGTTCTAGATCAGAAAATACAACTACTATTTCTGGAAATGCATTAAAGAAATGATTATGAAAAAAATTTGACAGGGCTTCGCCATGTAAAATGGACATTTATGACTTTTCCAGCATATATATCAGATCTGTAATGAAAGGAAATATAGTATATAATGCAAAAAAGAAATGGACTATACTTTCACTCATCAAATTGAAGTACTTTTAGCATTATTTCTAGCTTAAATACCTGAGAAATGAAATTACTAGATAATCCTACAAGTACAACCATCCTGAAACTATAATTTTTCAAAATGAAGCAAGTATCAAGTATGCAGCATGCCACAATATGTCTTCAGAGCTCAAAATTAAATACAAGATTCATAATTTTTCAGAATAGGAAAGTGCAAGATTGAGCAACCATTTTAGAAAATGACAAAAAAAGCTTCAAATACCATGAAATTTCAAAAATAAGCATGTTTTAGGCCTCCTTTATTCAAAAGCAACAGTTTCATGTTTAAATATTAAAGAAAATCAGAACCATAAAGGATATCAGAAGCCATTACAGGTGAACAAAGGAGCTATCTCATGATGCCATTAAAAGTGAGAAGTAATTCAAGTAACATCTACAGTTATAAAGGGATTCAAAAAAGATAATAACCTAGATTTAAGGTATAACTATCTTTTCAGAACATGTATGTCAATTCAAGATTAGAGTAAAGAAGATGGTTATAACTCAGGAGTGTAATCAAAGAAGTAAGTCTCAGTCAAGAACAAAGTAGTTTTCTTAAAGAAGGCACTCCCGAAATAAAAATGTCATATTAATACAACTTTAATAGCTACAAAAGATCAAGAATACATGTATTCAGAATAGCCTCCAAAGAATATATCAAGGAAAACACGAAGGAAAACAACACAGTTTTCAAGTATCAGAACCCTTGAAAAGGCCTATAAGTACCAAAATATGCAAAGAAGGAGCTTTGGGAAAATGAAGTAAATACAAATTCTCTATAGAAATAGACATCAGAGAGAAGTGCAGAACTGGGTCAACAAGTCAAAAATTGAATAGCCCACGAATGAGTATCAATAGATCAGGTTTGAATCAAATGTCAGAGATAGAATGTGTAACTCACCAGCTGGGTCAACATTAAAAAAAAAACATATTGCCCTAGTCTGGAAAGTGAAATCCAACAGAGTTCAAGTACCCAACAATGGTTTTCATTATTACGATTCAAAAGAAAGGGGAATAGTCTCAATAGAAAAGGGAAACACTCACCCCTGGAGTTTTTCTCTTGGTAACATGTCTACATAAAAAGCAAAGTCTCCAGATCCAAGTGATGGTTTTAGAAGAATAAAAGATACACAAGCCCAAATTTCAAAAATCAAAGAAAATACAAATACCCAAAACTCAAAAAAAAAAATTACAGATCCTAGTTCTTCATTATAAACCCATTAATGGGTATTAAAGGAAATATCAGGGTAAGAAATAGTGCTTATTATTTAAATAAAATATGAGAAACCCTCAAGTGGCCATCAAGTTCATCAAAAAGGGACAACCCAACACATTTTCAACTTGAAACAACCAAAGAAATCAAGGTGTCATAAGAAAATGCAAAAGAAAATGTTTATCAGCACTTCGAAGTAGAAGTGACAAAGAGAAGTAATAGTGGCACTTAGAAGATCAAAACTTACCATTCTCTTCATCAAACAGTGATGCCAACAACATAGAACCAAGCTTGACAGAGGCCAAATAGAGCTTGAAACCTATAATAAGGGCGGCCAATTTGAAGAAAACTAACAGAGACCAGAGAATAATAATACAATTCCATGCTCGGAGTTTACAAAAATTCGGTCATGACCACAGTGCCTCACATGGAAATCTTGAATGCCAAGATATTATACTAGAAAACCTCGCAACAGAGCTTGGAAGGCCGAGAGTGACACATAGTCAAAACTACAAGTTCACGGTAGTGGTGGCCAAGTAAAATACCATGTGCACCTCCTCAGAAGAAACACAAAAATGTAAATACAACATAGTTTTGAATGTCGAGAAAATACAGAAGAAATGAGCTCAAAATTAGTCATCAATGGCGTCTAAGAAAAATTTTCCAAGGCTTCGCCACTCTCTACGAGCAAGCTAAAAAATGATCAAAAGGAAAGGGTTTGAGCATTTAATTCATTCACCTCAGCAGAGTTCAACCTAACTCAAAAATTATTTGAGATCAACAATCAGGCTTCATCAAGTATGAGGATCAATGGCCAAGAATCAAGCTCAGAGATCAAAGTGATTAACCACAGTCAATTGCCACCAACCACATTAATTACTGGTTTAAAACCCTAATCACAGTCAATGATCAACGACATCAGATACAAAAGGTACAGAAATTAAGGACCCAAGGATGATCACCAAATTTCCAACAAACTCAACTCAAGTTACAAATGCCACCGACAAAGCATATGAGGGGTGAGTCACTGTGAGGAAGGGCCCAACCCGCATGTCTACAATTTAAATCATTACATTGACTTTCTAAAGTTTGAAACCATATTCTATGTAATCAAATAAACAAAAGGATCCGATCACCACCATACCAATAATGATCACTCAAAATGTAGGTTTAAACCTTATTCACCAAGTATTATCCAAATTGCAAATGCTGAAATTTATACAATACATGTATTTAACAAAGGGTGGCAGACAATAGTATGGCGTGCATAAAGTTCACAAGGTGGTCAAACAAAATGGTCGACCTTTGTATTTGCTAAATCCACAAGGTGGAAAAACCAAGTATAATGCAAAAGTGGTCCCCACTCTAGAGAGGAGCTAGAGTTGATTCACAGAGTGTCACTCATTGTGAAGATTTAGAATGATATGTCAAATATCAAATCATGTGCATATGGGTAGGTGGTCCCCACAATGGAGGTTTATACTTTGAAAATATTACATTTATTGTAATTATTTTGTTCTTGCATAGAAGTATTTTTTCATGCCTCCACAATAGGAAAAAATAGAAAAGGAGACAGAGTTGCATGATCAATAGAGAGAGACTTGCCTAGCAAGAAATCTTATTTCTAGCAAATTATTCACCCTTGCCTTATTAAAAATAGAACAGTCAACTTCCATTTGATTGCATTGTAAAAAAGGCTATTAATGCCTATTTGTAACTGCATGCTCTAGTTTGTATTATTTTATCCTTTCATTTATTATTAAATAAAGGATAAAATTAGGATGCTATGGACGAGTACAAGCCTTAGGCTATTTTTAGGAAGGGGGTGAAATTTATTTTACTATATATTGTGTACCTTTGCAAAACACAAGGGAGCTTCTTGGAGGACTTTTATGGATATATGAGTACTAAAGCAAAATTTTTCAAGTCCTGCCCTCTGAGTGTGAAGTATTTTCTTGCCTTTCCAAGTTATTTTGTAGTCTTGTGTATGTTATATGAATCCTGTGAATGCAAATTCCGTAATCAACCACCTTACCTTGCTATAAAATTTCAGTCCTTTTTGCTTAATTTTAATGTGCATGTTAACTTATTATGTATTGTTTTGATCCTCCCTTAGTATAATCAAGTGTTTTTCCCTTAGATATTCTGCAAAAAAAACTATTGGTTCGTGCATCAAGAATCCTTCCCAAATCAGTTGTGCATATACTCAGTCAAATCCCTCATACAATTTTGGTGTATCACCTTAGTTTTAATCATTTTATAGTCATCTTTTACTCTCAAACTCTCATAAAGTAGTTTATGATACACCAATACGGAACTAGCCTTGATACTGAAGAGTCATCTCGAAATAGTTATACCCACAGACCTAAGGTGTTTCCATTGTATCTATGAAAGAGAGAGATCATTTATGCAAGCTTAGAAAACCTGTAGCCATCTCTCTACAGGGTGCACTTTCGAAAGATAATAGTAGCCTCAACTGATTTATGGGGTTTAAGGGTAAAAGATGACTGTAAAAAATTAACTTAAAATTGAGGTGATACACCAAATTTGTATGAGTTCTTTGACTGAGTTCATGCACATTTGATATGGAAAGGATTTTTGATGCACATGCCAACAATTTTCTAAAGATAATTAAGGGTAAACACTTTGATGTGTTGAGGGATAGAATCACAACAATACTGCTAAGTTACACATACATATTAATATCATGCAGAGATTACTAAATTTGTAACAGGGTAAGATGATTAATCAGGGAATTCAACATTCACAAGATTAATGGAAAACATACACAAGAACGCAAATAATTGGAAAGGCAAAAAATACTTCACATTCAAAGGGAAAATTGGCAGAAAATTGCTTCGGCGCTCCTGTATCTAAAAGTCCTCTTCTAACTCCTCTTGTGCTTTGCCAAGGCACACAATATATAGCAAAATTAATTCACCCCACCCTTCCTAAATATATACTAAGTTTGTACTCACCCACACATCCTATTTTTATCCTTTATTTAATAATAAATAAAGCAATAAAATAAAACAAACAAGTACAAAGAGGCATCAATAGCCTTTGATTACATCTCAGTCAACTGAAGTTAACTGTTCTGTTTTTAATAAAGCTGGGTGAATAATTCTAATAATAAACCTTGCTTGCTGGGCAAGTCTCCTTTCTTGTAAACGTGAATTTTTATTCTTGTTTGTTCTGCTCTTTTGCAAAAGGCATGCAAAAATACTCTTGTAAGTGGAAAAAATAATTACAATAATTGCAATGTTTGCAAAATAATTCATCCACTGAGGGGACCACTTGTCCATGTGCACATGATCGACTCTTCTCTCTGCAGTCTATCGGGCCACTTCTGATGTTGACCACCTTTAGGTGTGAGGTATCTTTTGCAAATGTTAAGGTAAAATATATTTTGGATATACTCTATTTACCTATCATTGCACGATATAAAAAGGAAAAGTCTACCTTTTGATCGACACACCATGGTCTCGGCCTTTTCAATAAATATTCACTATATAATCTTTTATTCTTTTGGCATAGGCATAAGTCGTGATGTTTTTTGGCTTTTAGTTTCTTGTGATATTAAGGTTTTAGACCTTAAGAGGTCGAAAGAAATGATTTTAAGTAGTGATGAGCGATGACCCATTTTCCTCGGTGACTCAACCCTTCTGATGGTTAGTTGGCACTGTGCACATTTAATTGATTTAAAGGCTCGGGCCCTCTCCTCCATTGATCTTTTTGGCATTTAAGTTGGGCTCTTGGTGGATTCGTAAATGGATTTCTACCATTGATTTCACTACACCCTCAATTAGGGTTTCTTTTTGCTTCTGACACGTGTGTATTTTGATGACTATAGTTGAGTTCAACTAACTCACTAAGTTAGATGGTAAAACTCCAAACCCTAACCATTTTTGGCATTTTTTCTTGAGCTCTTCTCGAGCTAGCAAAGCTCTGCTGAAATTTTACCATCATCATTGATCTTTTATGTTGAATATTTCGAGCTCATTTTGAGGGGCTTTAATCTACAGGCATGGAAAGTGAATGTGGAGCTCCTTATATCTTTGATCCTCTATTCATGCTTGCTCTTCCTGTGATCATGCTATGAGTGATTTTCTGGTTTCTACATTTCATCGACGAATGTTGACACTATAATGGGTTTTTCAAGCTTGTAAAGCACTACAACTAGAAGGAGGGTCATCATTTATTCAAATTTGTACATTTTCCAATGTGGGTGTTTATGTTTCACATGATTGAATTTCGGCTTAACCTAACTTTTATGACTAGTAAGTCCATTTACCCTCACGGGTATTTGGTAAAAATGAAGAGAAATACATTTTTCTCAACTAGATCTACATCTTCTTCTTGACGTTAATAGATCTCTTATTTACCTTTGCCCAATATTTTCTTAGATCTGAAAACTTCATCATTTTTTTTCTCTGAAAGAGCTTTCTGAGCAAAATTTTCACGAGATTCTGACATTTTTTATGGGTTAAGCTTTGTTATCCTACTATTTGCATCACTATTTGATGACGAATGATAAGTCTTGATCTCTGGCTATTATAACATGCTTCGTCATTTTCCATTTTATCTTTCGAGACAATGATAATTAGCTCCCTTTTATATCTTCTTTGTGATTTCATGGTTATCATGGAGATTCCAAGTTGAAGCTCATTCTGGGTTCTCACTCTCTACTCTAAATTTGATGGTTTTTCGAGGACTTGATAGCTCTATGTCAATTGGTGAGTTTTGTTTCTTACTCTTCTTCCTTGCTACCCATTAATGGGTCTTCGTTCACTGGCCAGGATTTGTACATTTTATAATGTGGGCACTCATAGGTCTGTGTTCTTGTCAGATATTTAACTATAAATGTGGTCTTGATTCATGAGTTCAAAACACAATCATTATGGAATTCTCCCTTGCATGTTTTCTCTGAAACATGGATCTGTAATTTTTGTTGGCAATTGACCTGGTTAGACAGCTTGGTATACACCTGAAATTTCAAACCTTTATCCTTAATTTAGGCTCGTTTTGCTTTCAGTTTCCTCTGTTCTTTTGAAACCATTCTGATATTTCTTTGAGTTGATTTCGAACTCATGGCTTCCAAATGCACGGTCGTTATCGAATATTTGCATGTACATCTAGAGTGCTTCGCGAGTTTCTAAATTTCATTAAAATGGCATGGCTGAGCTTGTAATCGTTATGTGAAACATATTGATTTCCATTTGATCTAGTTGGGATTTTTCTTCTCCCTTGACTATGCAACCCTTTACCTGCTACAATAAAACCATGGAAATATTTTTCCTCTTGTTTACCGCTTCAGCTGATAGTATTTGATTTCTTGAGGGGCTTGCATTCTACCTTTTGAGACTTGATATCTGATTGTCTGACCTTTCTGTAACTCTTGAAAGGACATATTTTCTCTAGAAAATTCTATTCACAAATTCCTGCATGCTGAACATTGAAGCTTTGTTGAGATGTTGTAGTTCCATTTATTTTCTACTTAAATACTATATTTGAGCTTCATCATAGTTTTAGTATGTATGCTGAAAAATTTAAAATATCCATTTTACATGGCGAAGCCCTATCAAAATTTTATCAGATTCCTTTGACTATTAGTTTCAACTGTAATAAATCATTCCAGTTAATCTCAACCTTTATATTCTGATTCTTCTGCAATCTCATTTTTTTGTGATGTACTTGAAACTTTCTTGTGAATACCATATTTGCATCTTTTAAATGCATGTTTTCTGAAACTAGAAATATAAGGAGTTAAAATAAAACCCTGAGCTCAAAAATAGACAACCATTTCCTTCTCTTTTTTAGGTACCATGGTGCAGTTTGCAGAAGACAACTGGTGCACCAATACAAAAAGTAAAGAACACCTCCTCGAGGCAATGACAAGTTTACTTTACCTCCTTACATTTTCAGCTTCATAAATATATGCATTTTTTTTTTCTCTCAGTTATTTCGCATGGCTTGTGTGAGAAAAATATGTACCATTATTCCTCATGAATAAAATGAAAATATTTTCATGTTATGAGATGTATGTTCTTCCTTTCTATAATTTCTTTCATTTTTATGGATAATGAATGAACCTATACAACTCAAAACACTTAAATAATTCACTTAATCATAGAAATACATAAAAAAAATCAAGTGTACCTTATTGTCGCTTATTGAAAATGCAAACTGTTTGTAAAACTGCACTTTTTCATTTAAACCTACAACTTGTTTGCAATTTAACAACATCATGTCCGGTACATGCTTCCCTTCTTGCCTTCCTCAGGGCCTTACAATGGTTTTTTACACCTGTTGCATAGTTCTAACGAGGGTTTCAAATGGAATGGTTATATCTATGAGGCATGGTGGTCGTTAACTATACCCAAATTATATTTTTTATCCCAAATGACTTCCACCTTTCCAAAACCAAACAATTAAAATTACATCCTTCTCTAATATGGATGTCCCAAACATAGCCAAACTCGTAACTTGACGAATCTGAGAAACTTTAAAAGTTTTGGGTTGACATTTTTGGCATGGGGTGAAAAAATGTCAACAATTCTTTTCAAATAGAAGTTAAAATCTATAATTTGTTCATTTGGAGCCCATTTGATTGTGGTCAATTGTTCCAATAAAGATAGATTGTCTTCCCTTTCTCCAAACTGATTATAGAGAGTTGTGCACAATTGATTCCATTTTGTAATTAATCCCTCTATTAAACTCCTAAGAAATTGTAACACTTTAACCTTGAAAGAGGAAAATAACATTTTAGTTGCAACATCCATCTCATTGATCTTATGTATGGCACAAATATTTACAATGTCTTGGACATGGTCAATGGGATTTGTATAGTTTTCTCTAGTGAAGCAAGGGGTGTTTTTTACTTCTACTATTGGGATCGGATTTTTTTGAATTTATTCCAAGTGTACTACATCCCATGAAGTTGAAAAAGTGATTTGGTAGGCCTTGTGATGTTTTTTGATGTGCCATCCTGATCATCCTACGAACCCTATTTGATTGAAGGAAAGGTCTTCCAGGTGGATGTGTAAATAAGGTTCAGTTAGGTGGAGTTGGGGATCTTTGTGGTCTTTCCCATTTCCTTCCTCTTCCTAGAATTAATTCGAAGTACACAAATATTCCTTCTTGTATTATCTCATATCTAGTTCAAATTATTCTCATGAATTGGGGTACTTGAGTAGCTAAGCCAATGAGTTCTGTTATCTAGCAGAAGTGTACCTGTTTTGAGGGGTGACAGATTTGTGTGTCTTTAATTTTCCTTCACTTTTGTAGATACAATTGAGACACCTCATAGACTGTGGGTCTCCCAGATGTGAGGTGAATCTGCATATTACTAAGGTTTGGTTCCCTTTTTGCAGTATCCCTAAACAAGTGAACCGTAAACTACAAAAATGTGAGACACAAAAGGGATTTGAGGTCTTTCTGAAAATAACATACACAAATTTATGAGAACAAGTATGATGAACATGATCTAGAGGGTTGATGTTTAATTTCAAGAAAAATATTGGCATTGCTAAGTGATTGTTCATAATAGAAAACACAAAGATGCTAAAATGAATAACAACAACTAATTTGCAGCAAGGTAGATAGCTTAAGAAAAACTTAATAATTCAGGGAATGAAATTCACAAGAAAATATATCTTAATATACACCACTACAATATTTTAGAAAGGCCAATCTATTGTTCTCATAAAAAGGGTAAAGATGGAAAAAAATTATGCAACACTCTGTTACATCAAGAAGTCCCTCCTACAATGCTTGCAAAGCATGAATATGTAGTAGAAATATTCACCGAACTTCCTCCAAAAATAGGTTTTCCAATACTCACTTCAAACTTCCACTTACATGATAATTTTATCCTTTCTAGTGACCAAAATAATAATAAATCCTAAAATAACATGTTGTCACATAAACATGAAAATAGCCTCATCTAGTGATACTTCGGTTCTCTTTGCAATAATAAGGTTTTTTTGGTACTTCAAGGTAAAGCCTATTCTAACTCATCTCCAAAAGTATGTTTTTGACTTTACATACATTATAATAATCATAGCCTTTGTTTCTAAAACAAAACACACGGGGACATGGCATGATTAGTTTGACCTCGGGGCTCAATAATTGATATTACCTAAGTACCCCCACTCATAATTTAATAATTTCGAATATTCAAAGCACCCCCAAAGGATATGAAAAATTTCTTGACCCCATTATTGGACTCCCAGTGGTCATAAAGGCCTTTGAACTCACCATAGTTAGTTCTAGTTTCACCATGGTTAAGTGAACGTTAGGGATCCAACCCTAACATATTGACACAATTTCATTCCTTTGCTCCCGGAAACTTTGTGATTTCTGCTTCTCCATTTTCGAGATGGGGTTATGAGTTTTAATGGACTCCATTATTATTTTGAAGCTCCCTAATTCGAGTATATATGGCAGCCATTATTGGGTTTACAGACCCTGAAGCTATGTTTTGACCTTGGACCGCCATTTTAAGTTTTCTCGAACTATCTTTCATTAGTAAACTCTATTATCTATATCTCTGGGTCTCTTTTTCCTTCAAACACCATTATCCTTGGGTTTGAGCTTTGTATTCAGTTCTATCTTTCCAGGGGGAACATATTTTCCTTCAAAGTTTGATTATTTCTGATCTGTGCTCATATTTTTCCATTATTTAATGTTTTTGTTTCATTTATTTACTGTGCCGCCATGATTTTAATGTAGGCCGCCATGATTTTTTATTGAAGTTCTTTGTTTCTTGCTGAAACCATGCACTTCATGAGGGTTTCGTGGCTTTTGAATTTTCTTGGCATATTTTGAGGTAAAGATATATCAAATTCATTAAATTTTCTTCTTATTTTAAGATTTGGTCTTTTCACCTTTTGCCCATGTTCTAAAAAACTTTGTTTTTCCTCGATTTTCTTGAGGGTTTCCATTTACAGGGCTTATTTTCCCAAATTTTGTGTTTTTCTCTGTGGATTTAACATTATAAGTTTCTCAAACCTTATCTACATGTCACCATGGTTTGAATTTTGGAATTTGTTTATGCAGTAATAACTATTTATGCACTTTTTATTTATTTTTTAAAATTGGTTATATAGGAATTTTTAAGATTTTCTACATTGATACTCAAGTTTTGCTCATAGGATTCACTAATTTCAAATTGTTGGTGAGTTATGAATTTGCATTATTCATGTCCATTCTCTTGTATAGACTCTTTCATATCTTCATTTGTCTTCTGCCTTAATATCTAGGTGTCTTATGATTTTCATAGCTATAGTCAGCTTTTGATAGAATCTGTGTTGATATCACAATGTCAAAGATAACGCCTCCACACCTGATGCCCATGCTTCACTTAATACACAATGTGATCCATTATACACATAGTTCCTTCATGTATTTGTAAATTGGAACCTTTTTTTTCTATGATGTATATTTTTCTTCATTCACTAAACCTAGTGTAAGTAAAAAGAAAACAATATTCAATATTTGTGATTTCTGTATAGTTTGAATAATTCCTCTTCTTCAAATAACATTGTGGCCTCCTTGGAAAACAATCATATTGTGAATTTGTTCCTAATGAAGTTGATAATTAAGAGGAGGAACTATCTTGTTGTTTATATCATTTTCCTAACTCAGTGTGGCCATGAAGCTCTCATATAAGCCTTGTTCCTATGATTGATTGTCTCTAGATTCAAATTATTTTTTCAATACAATATGTTGTTACATAAGCCTTGACAATCGTATTTCTATTTTTCAAGGATATGGATGTAACTTCCTTTCTGTTCTGATTTATGTTTAGAAAATGCAAGCCTTCCCTTCCTGAAAGTGTATGTTATTCATAAATGTAAACCTCCTCTTCTCAGTTGATGGATTAATATATTTTCTTCCTAGAAATACATTAATGATATGAATGTAAGGCAAAATAAATCTTCCTCAAAAGTGACAAAAACCACAATCCTAGCTATTTTTGATCTTTGTGAAGATGGAGAATTTGTTTTGGAACTTATGTAAGATGTGCATACAACTTTCTGTGCTAATTCCCTTAGTTGAACTAGAAAAATTGATGCACTTCATATGAAATTTACTCCCTTTAGATGAATTGAAAAGTTCTTTGCTGAAGCTATTACATCCTGTAGAACTTTCCTTGATGTGTTTGAAGATGATAATTTCGATGAGAACATCGCTTACAACTTAATTTCATTGTATTATATTTGATATAATGTAAGCTATACCTGTTGCATCAAAATTGTACTTCATATTGATTATAAATTTTGTTAAATGATTTCCTTTTTTGACGATTTCAGTATGAGAGATGGTTACTTGATGATTAAACCATTTGGCATTCTTGAATGTACACTTTCATAAACTTGAAATATTTGAAAACTATATTTAGTAAGCTAATTGCTACCCCTATATTGATCATTTGTGCACAAGATTTATATTCAATCTGAAAAACTACAACTTTAAGTTGGTTGCATTCTTCTATTTCTGCAACTAATTCTGAATGACTGCCATGACTTGACTGCCAAAACCTTAAATCTTGCAGATGCATTAAAAACTAAAAATACAATGGATTTAAGGTACCCTAAGCTCTAACATAAAAATTTTCCCTCTTTTTCAGGTACATGGAGCATCATGGATGAAGATAGAACAACGAAAATGCACGAGAGGAGATCAATTCATCAGTAAATGATGGGTCCCTTCTCTCCTTTTATTTTTAATTTTTAATTGGTATACATTCTCTCCTTATCGGTTATTCCTCATGGATCGTGTGAGAAAATGTACAATTATTCCTTATAATTAAATGAAAAATAGATTTCTATAATGAGCTACGTACGTACTATTGCATTTCTTTTCAGTATCATAATGTGAAATGAACATAAATATCTCAAGATAATGATGCATTTTCACTTAAATATAAGTAATAAAATGATTAATTATACCTTTGCTTGTTATGAAACTAATAAAAAAAATAGTATTCACCCATAAAACTGTACAATTTCCTTCAAACCTACAACTTGATTGTAGTTTCAGAGTGTGATATTTGATACATGTTTCCCTTCATGCCTTCCTCACAGCCATGTGATGGTATTTTAGCGCTGTTGCATAGTTCTTACGTGGGTAACAAATTGGAATGGCTACATCTATGAGGGATGAAATTCTTAAACTGCACCTAATTAACTGATTTGATTTAAATGTCACTCCCAACACTTTTAAAAACCGAGATAAAAAAATATGTAATGTACCTCCCTTCTGATTACTACCTAACAATAGTTAAACACCTAACCCCTTGATACCAAGAAACTAAAAGTCAACATTTTTGGGGATTCTGCAGGATTATCTTCCTGCTAGCTTCAAGACCGGTGCCTTAAACTCATCCATTAGGCATGGAATCGAATCCCAAACCAATTCTTGCCTATTATACTAAAAATTCTACCTTTTCAAAATTAAACTAAAATGAGAACAAATTTGGAAAACTAGATCCTATGAATGAAATGCACTTATTGAATTGAAAATAGTTGCAAGTGTGCATGAGCACTTATTGAAACGAAAATCCTACCTACCCTATTCTAACTAGATGAAAATTGAGCTAAACAAATCCTGACATGGGAAGTTAAAATAGCTTCCTTTTCTAAAAAACTGAGGCCATGAGTTCAGATTGAAAAATAGGTAACATGACAAAAATGGAAATGAGACATGTACCTTTATTTTGCTCCACAAACCAGTCCAAAACATGAAGAATGTGTCAATTGGATATACAACCAACTCTGGAAGGTTTAGGGGTTTGTTTATGAGAATCTAAACCTCGTACTTGTGCTCTAAAATAGGCACAAATTCTGGTACTACTGAAATTGGCTTCAAACCAACCAAGTACTGTATGGGACATGGCCTCCTAATAGTGGAAAAACTCATTGTTATGATCTATATTGTTTCATTGATTTTATCTTCATCACTAAGTAGATTCTAAAATTTCTTAGAATTTTGATCTACTTTATGAAACAACTATTCCATTACTCAAAGATTCAAGTTCATCCTTCATTAAAGCTTACTTCCCTTGGCTTCTTGCAGTGTATTTTGATAATCTTCGTGAACCAATGCAACTCTCTAATAATGTAGTAATCTCCAAACATGCAGAACAACTAGGATATTTGCATTCGTTGGTATTGCCTTGATCATTATGGAATTGTTCTTCCTCATTATTAATACCAACTTCATTATTTAGTAAAAAGTTTTTCAATATGAAAACATGTTGTTAATCCATTAAAATTGTTAATTCATTTTCAAATCTGATCTGTAAATCCTCTTCATTTGAAACTGATACTTCCTCCTCTTCATATTCTACAAATTGAGAGGAATCGGTAACTTGTATGAGTATGGTGCCTTTATGCACACTACACTTGGAACATGAAGATTTCTAATCATCTCCCTCTTCTACTTGATCCTCTAAAAAAATCATATTCCACATCTTGCATGGGTTCTTTTTCTAACTGTGGAACATGATAAAACATGAATTTTGAGACCCATTGTTGTAAATTCTACATGAAATCTAGCCTACTATTTTCTTGAAATGGATGCCTTTCCTAACTGATTTTATGATCTTCACCTTCTTGAATTGAGCATGCAAATGAACGAGGAGGGGTGGGTTGCGTCTCATCTTGATTTTGAATTTTTTGGGAAAAGGAGGGGGTTCAAAATATGCATGTTAGGAAGTGGGATTTGGAATAACACTAGAAATAAAAATTGGAAACTAAAAATTGGGCTTAGATGGTGACTGTGGAATAGAAGCCGTAGAATTTGCAGTATCCTAAAAACTTGGAAACTAATAAAAGGGTTGGATTGACTGGTAAGGAAGGTATGTGGGCATTGGATTATGATGGGGAAGGTAAGTGAGAACATCTGATTGACGTGGTTTCTCAACCTAATGCCTATCATTCTATAATGCTTGTAATTTTTAAACATGTTCCTTGATAAGTAAATATGTCTACTTAAGCTCATGAAACTTGATCTCAAGATCCTCCTCATGTGTACAATCAACATAATCCACATAACCTTGATCTTGAAAAACACAACAATTGTCATACTGATAATCATATTGATATGCATGGTTTGGGTTAAGGGGATATTCATTTTGATAGGGTTCATAACACTAATCTGGATGGGAATATCAGTAAAAAAGATGTGTATCTGACAGATACAGCTCTTGGATAGAAGAATTCCACTAAGGAATTGACGTCATGATTACATGACATCATCAAAGATGTAAAAATGGAAAAATAGGTCCGATCCTCTTGAAAATAGGTAGATAACAAAAAAATAATAGATCTGATTTTTTAGAAAAATACCTCAAAAGACTGTAACTAAAAGATTGAAGTCACTTTAGGCTTTAAAAACATAGTACTGGTCTGAAATCAACTTTACGGAGTCACCAGATAAGTTCTTCTTTGAATCTTCAATTTAATGAATTCATCAATATTCGTCTAGTCCCAGCCGGTGTGCCAGAAACTATTATCTAGCAGAAGTACAAGTGTTTTGCGGGGAAATATTTGTGTTTCTTTCCTTTTCCCTTACTTTTTTCGATACAATTGAGACACTTTATAGGTTGTGGGTATCCCAAATGTGAGGTGAATCTCCATATTACTAAGGGTTGGTTCCCTTTTCACAGTATCCCTAAACTAGATCTATGGGGTTAAGGGTGAGAAAGTGAACCATAAACTATAAAAAGGTGATACACCAAGGGGATTTGAGGTCTTTCTGAAAAGAACATACATAAATTTATGAGAAAAAGTATAACTAACATGATCCAGAGCATTGATGTTTAATTTCAAGACAACTATTGGCACTGCTAAGTGATTGTTCACAATAGAAAATACAAAGATTGCACACTAAAATGAATAACAACAACAGAAAGGTAGATAGTTTAAGAAAAACATAATAATTCAAGGAAAGAGATTCATAAGAAAATATATCTTAATACACACCACTGCAAAATTCTGGAAGGCCAATCTATTGTTCTCATAAAAAGGGTAAAGCTGGAAACAATTCTCTAGCACTCTGTTACATCAAGAAGGCCCCCTACAATGCTTGCAAAGCATGATTTTACTGCATAAATATTCACCAAACTTCCTTTGAAAATAGGATCTCCAAGAATCACTTAAAAATACCACTTCCATGATAATTTTAGCCTTTATAGTGAATAAAATAATAATAAGGCCTAAATTAAGAAAATGTCACATGAATACAAAAATAGCCTCTTCTAGTCATGTTATGGTTCTCTTTGCAATAATAAGGTATTTTTAGGAATACAAGGTAAATCCTATTCTAACATATCTCCAAAAGTATGTTTTTAGCTTTACATACATGGTAATAATCATAGTCTCCTTTTCTAACAGAAAACACATAGAAACATTGCATGATTAATTTTACGTAGGGGCTCAATAATTAATATTACCTAACTACCCCCCCATCCACATTTTGATAATTTCAAATAATCAAGCCTTCCCCAAAGCATATGAAAAAGGTCTTTACCCCATTATTGGACTCCAAGTTGTCATAAAGGCCTTTGACATGACCATATTTAGTTCTATTTTCACCATGGTTAAGCAAATGATAGGGCTCTAATTCTAACGCATTGACACATTTGCATTTGTTTTCTCCTAGAAACTTTGAGAGCTTTGCTTCTCCATTTTCGAGCAGTTGTTTTGAGTTTTAATGACTGCCATTTTTTAAGCTCCCTGGTTTGAGCATGTATGGTAGCCATTATTGGGTTTACAAACCCTAGAGCTTTGTTTTTACCTTGGACCGCTATTTTAAGTTATCTCAGACTCTCTTTCTCTTGTGATATCTATTCTCTCTATATTTGGGACTCTTTTTCCTTGAAACACCATATCCGTGGGTTTGAGCTTTGCATTCAGTTCTATCCTGCCAGGGGGCATGTATTTTCCTTTAGAGTTTGATTATTTCCTATCTATGCTCATATTTCACCATTATTTCATTTTGTTGTTTTAGTTCTTTACTGTTCTTGAGGAATTCAATGTTGGCCCGTTGTGATTTTTTATTAGAGTTCTTTGTTTCTCTCTAAAACCATGCACTTCATGAGGGTTTCATGGATTTTGAATTTTATCGGTGCATTTTGAGGTAAATATATATCGACTTCCTCAAATTTTCTACTATTTATAAGATTTAGGCTTTTCACCTCTTGCCCATCTTCTAAAAAACTGTGTTTTTCCTCTATTTTCATGAGGGTTTCCATTTAGAGGGCTTATTTTCCCCAAATATACAATTTTCTCTGTGGATTGAACATTGTAATTTTCTCAAACCTTATCTTCATGTTGCCATGGTTTGAGTTTGGGAATTTGTTGCTGGAGTAATAGTTATTTCTACACTTTCTCTTTCCTATTGTAAATCATTTCTATGGTAACTTCAAAGCTTTCCTAATTTTTTATTGAAACTGTGCTCATAGGATTTGTTGATTTCTCATTGTTGGCAAGTTATAATTTTTCATTATTTCTGCTCATTCTCTTGTATAGTCTCTACCATATTTTCATTATGTTATGTCTTGATATCTAGGTGTCTTATGATTTTCATAGCTGTACTCTTCTTTTGTTAGAATCTATATTCACATGCCAATGTCAAAGATAATCCCTCCACAACCTGATGCTCATGCTCTAGGTAATACACATAGTGCTTGCTTCTAGACACAGTTTCTTCCTATATTTGTAAATTGAAATTGTTATCAAATTTTTCCCTTGGGAAAGATTGAACAAACAAGAGCTCGAGATATTTCGAAGAATCAAGATGAAGTTTGAAGTTTGAAATCTTGGAATTCAGATCAGAGGTGGAGCTTTTTAGAGATCTTAGTGAACAAAAATGTCCAAAACTCTAAAAGTCTGAAATTTTATAATTTTGGGTTTCAGGGTTTCAGATATATCAAAGCACGAAGTTGAAAACGTGAAAGGAAAAGTTTTGAAACCTGAAACTCCGAAAGTTTGAAATTTTAGAATTCTGGGTTTTTGAGTATTGGGGATCTCGGTGAGAGAAAAAATCCCAAAGTCCAAAATTCTAAAATTCTAAAATTCCATACTTTCACGTTTTAGATTTTCGGAGGTGTGGGATTCAGGGTTTCAGAAGTCTCGGCAACAAAATAAAAAAAAAGAATGGAAATTTCTGAAATATCAAACTTTTGAATCCTAAAAGGGTTTGGATTTTAGAGTTCGATGTAAGTTTTAGGGTGAACATGGTCGCATTTTCAAATTTTGGAGGTTTGGGTTTTCTGACTTTAAAGTCTTCGGTGAGAAAAGATGGAAAAATACAAGTCAACGTCTATAATTCTAAATTTTGAAAGTCTGAAATTTCATAGTTTGGGTTTTTGGGTTTCAGACTTTCGAAAATATTAGGTCATTTTGAGCGATGAATAGTGGTTCAACATCCAAAAAGGAATTGTCTGAAAATCCAAATTTCCGGATTTCGAAGGTTGCATGCATTTTGGACTCGAAAATAAGATAGATCACCAGTTCACCATTTGTTGTAGAATGACAGCTCGACCTTTAGATGGCCATAAATTTTGACCAGGAGCTCAGATTTGCACAACAAAGTAATTTTTTGAAATCTCTTGTCGTCTGCTACACAATTATAGTTCGTAGAATTTTTTAGGTGTCCCACTAATCTTTAACTAGTGGGACTAAGTTCATAAAATTGAAAAATGTAGTTCTCCATTTTTGAGGTGTCTTAGGCTTCTCACCTACCATCATAATGAGGTATGGCTTTACTTTCTTGCCCAACAAGAAACAAAACATGGAGGGATGAGTTTTGTAGTAAAAACCATCATTGTTGCAGGTGATTTCAATACATTTCTTGGGTGGTTGGAGTAGGATTTTAAAATTCTTCTATCTCTTTCTCCCATTCTTAATATATATTGCAAGGAGGGGCATTTTTCTAAAGGTTGGACATTTTTGGCTTTGCACCCTCCCTTCTCCTCTATCTGTAAGTGATCTTGCAGAGTTAAAAACTCCCATCTAAAATGTAAATGCAATCTTACCTCTTGGCTATTGTAATGCACTGTATCAATTTTTTGAAGCAATAAAATATGTCTGTGGATTATTTCAACCCTCTCTTATGTTAATTGTATCTTCCTGACCTCTCATGCAATCTTGGTTATCTGAGCATAGTGGTTGTATTACATTTTTAACGGTTTGTGTTTAATTGCAAAGCAAGTGTTCAACATTCCTTTGGTGCATCACCTCTATTATAATAGGTTTATTTTCTTTCATCTTCTTAACCATATCTGCTTGGCAAGTTAGAGTAGATTTTAGAGTAGATCCTATACAAATTGTATGTGTGCACCTAAACAGAGGAATAGGAACTAGCCTTCATCCGGAGAGCCCTCCCGATTGTAAACTACCACACTTTGGGAGAAGATCCATGTAATTTAATCACACTAATATTTTCAACCCATCGAGTCCTAGACATTCAGGGGTGTCATGATTATGCATCAATAGGAACCTTATTGATCTTTGATGTATATTTTTCTTCATTCACTAAAATTAGTGTAAGTAAAAAGAAAACATTATTAAATATTTGTGCTTTCTATATAATTTGAATATTTCCTCTTGTTCAAATAACATTGTGGCCTCCTTGGTGAAAATTCATATTGTGAATTTATTCTTGATGAATTTGGTAATTAAGAGGAGGAACTTTCTTCTTCTTTATATCATTTTCATAACTCACTGTGGCCATGAAGCTCTCATATAAGCCTTGTTCATGTGCTTGGTTGTCTCTAGATTCACATTATTTCCTGAGTACAAGCTTCGGTTACATAAGACTTGAAAATGGTATTTATGTTTCGCAAGGATATGGATGTAGCTTCCTTTATGTTCCAATTTCTTTTTAGAAAATGAAAACATTCCCTTCCTGAAAATTTATGTTATTCTTAGATACAAACCTACTCTTTTTAGTTGATGGCGTTACATATTTTCTTCCTAGAAATACATCAATGATGTGAATGTAAGGAAAAAGAAATATCCCTCCAAAGTGATAGAAACAACAAACCTTGTTATTTTTTACTTTTACCAATATTGAGAATTTGTTTAGGAACTTATGTAAGCCGTGCATAAAACTTTTGGTGCTAATTCTTGTGGTTGAACTCGAAAAATTTATGCACTTCATAGAAAATATACTCCCTCTGGATGAATTGAAAAGTTATTTATTGAAGCTATTACATCTTGTAGCACTATCCTTGATGCATTCAAAGATGATACTTTTGATGAGAACCTCTCTTACCACTTAATGCCATCACATGATATTTGATAGAATGTAAGCTATACCTGATGCATCAAGATTGTACTTCATATTGATTATAAAGTCTATTACATATTGTCATTTTCTGATGGTTTCTATATGAGAAATGGCTTCTTAATGATTGAATCATTTGGCATTCTTGAATATACACTTAAATAAACTAGAAATATTTGAAAATTGTATTTAGTAACCCGATTTCTATGTCTATTTTGATCCTTTGTGCACAAGATTTATATTGAATCTGAAAAATGTAGCTTTAAGATGGTTGCATTCTTTTGTTTCTGTAACCAATTCTAAATGACTGCCATGACTTGATTGTTAAAACCTTAAAGCTTACATATGCATTAGAAACTAAAAATACAATGGATTTAAGGTACCCTGAGTACTAACATAAAATGTTTCCATCTTTTTCATGTATAAGGAGAAACATAGATGAAGATGGAACAAAAGCAATGCATGATAGGGTATCACCTCATCATGAAATGATGAGTCTCTTCTATATTTTTATTTTCAATTTTTAATTTGTATAAATGTTCACCTTATTAGTTATTTCTCACCGCTTGTGTGAGAAAATGTACGATTATTCTTTATAATTAAATGAAAAATTCCTTTGTGTAATGAGTTGTCTACATTCTTTTGCATTTCATTTCATTATAATAATGTGAAATGAACCTAAATAATTTAGGACACTTATGCATTTTAACTTTAATATAAGTAATAAAATGATTAAATTTTACAAGTTATCACCCATCTAGCTTTACCTTGTCCTTCAAACCTACAACTTGATTGTAATATTAGAGCATGATGTTTGATACATGCTGCCATTCCTTCCTTTCGTAGGGCCCTAAAATACTCTTTTATAGTTTTTATATAGTTCTACGGAGGGTAACAAACTTGAATGGTTTCATTTATGAGGGATGAAATTCTAAAACTACACCTGAGTTTCTAATTTGATTTAAATTTCACTCCCAAGACATTCTAAAACCGAGCAAAAACAAACATTTATACCTCCCTTCTGATGACTTCCCCAAAATAGTCAAACACCTAACCCCTCCATACCAAGAAACTAAAATTTTCAAGTTAACCTCTTGCATGGGTGCGAAAAATGTCAACAAGTTCTATTCCTAAGAATCACAAGATGTTTTGGGAATAAGCCTCTGAAGGCTAGGAGTTTACCAAGACATGCACCTAATCTTGATAAACTGGGGAAAATAACTTTAAAGGGCGTGAATGTTGATTTTAAGAAGTCAAAATTTGTCTTGCAACTGGTACTCTCTGAAATTCTAAAAGGTGGGGATATCTCCCAAAATTTTGAAGTTAGAAAACTCTTAAATCTAAAATATAGTGCAGAGTAAAAGTTCTGAAATCACAAAACCTAGAATTCTGAAATTCCATAAAGTATGAAATTCTAAAACCTAAAAACCTGAAATTCTAAAATCTCAAAAGTTGTGAATTTGTAAAACCCAAAATTTTGAATTTTTGAAAACAAAAAAAAAGTCTGAAATTTTGAATCCCAAAATGCAAAAAATCCCAAAATTATAAAATTATAAATTTTTGATTTTTAAGATTACCCTTTTGATCTTCTACCTCTAATATATCCTTTGGTGAAATTTTGGCTTATTTTGCTCATGAAAAACCTCTGAAAATTGATTTCAAAACTCTGACCCTGCATTGAAAACTCTAAAATCTGAAATATGCAAACTCTGAAGTCTGAATTCCTCACAAATGCCTCAAAAGTGGCATAAATGACCTCTTCTCCCACCGGATGTGCTAAAACTATTTTGGAAAAATCAAATCTCCTTTGACTGCTTGTAAATGAATAGCTGGGCAGTTAGTGTGATTTGTCAAACATAGAACTATTCTAAAGTGTGGGAATTTCCAAACGGGATAGTTCTCCAAAGAAGGTTGGCTTCTTATTCATAACCTAGTGCCAAACTACTCCAAAGTGACTTGACAATGGCTAATCTAACCCTACTCTAATACTTTTCAATGGGACAAGGATAGAAGTATGCATGAAAAACAAATCTACTCTAAAGGCAAGTAATGCACCAAGAAGGAATGTCGAACAAATAAGCCTTATATGGGAATGAAGACAAGAAAAATTGAGGTAGGTGGTAAAGCACCATAGATCAAACAACTTCTATGAACCCATTTTCCAACAAGCACAATCCCCTTTTAAACCCTGTAATACAAGTATGATAGTGCACAATAAACTTACCTATAATGAAAAGACTAGAAGATACAATAGAACACAAAGGAGGCCTGCAAACATCCACATATCTGAGATTTTATTGCTCCATAAAATTGATACAATTCATTACATAGAGGGCCAAATGCATGATATTTTGTATTACAGTGTTAAATGAGGAGGTTTGAAGCTTCACATATTTCTTACAGACAAGAAAGAATGGAGGGGCATATGCAAAATGTCCAACCCCTTGAAATTATCCCCTCCTTACAATTCATACAATAAATCTTGCATGAGAACGAAATTTCATGTTTCCATGCATTGTGGGTGACCATCTTTGCTTGCATCATCCCTTTGAGCTACCCATGTCCATGGTACTTGGTCTCCATGCTAAGAAAATAGGTACCCATATTCCATTAATAACTCCTTCACCTACCTTCTATTGTTCATTGTTCCTTGATTTTGGAGATCTAGAACCTTTGAAATTACACTTTGGATGATTCCATGTTGTATATCTCCTCTTTACCTTTCCAATGATTTTTTTTTTGTAAAAATATAACATCTCTAGCTCAAGATATGGTCATTAGAGTGAGGGGTGTTATTGTGTGTATTTGCACCTGCATTATTTTGGATTGGAGAGCTCTGCATCAAGTTCCATATTGATCTACATTGTGGCATTTGTCATGTTTCTCCCAACCTACAACCTTAGACTTCCCCTTGAGCTCCATGTTCTAGCTTTCGGGCTTCTACAAACCTACTTTGGATTACGACAAGCTACGTTTTGATCACCGAGCCCTTTAGATCTCTCCATGTCTCGAATTGAGTTTCCTATAGTGGGTGAGCCACCCGAAACAACACTCCCACCTAGAGCCTCACCACCCCATTGGTTTGGATCCATGTTTCCTCAACATCACATTGGCTAGCCCCAAAATAGGCTTTTCACCTGCTTCGATACTCCACGTCCACCGTTCTAAGCTCGCCTCTCTAATTAACCCGTGAAACTGAGGCATGGAGTTGGCTTGGTCATTTATCACTCCACGTCACGACTTCTATCTACCCTCTCACACCCCGGCCCTATCACTTGATGACTTCCGATATTTATTGCAATGGGATTTCAGATTTTTGACCCCTCTATGTTATTTCACTATTCACTGAGCTTCCCTTTAAAAATCCCCGAACCCGTGAAATTCCAAACTCCAAAATTCAGTGTTTGGAATTTTGGGACTTCAACTCGTCACTCACCTTAGCACTATTCATCAGGCTCTACCAAATTTCCAAAACTATGACAGTGGAAACCCCAAAGTTGACTAGCCTTATGTGCGTTGTCCTCTGAAATTCAGAGTTTTTCCTATTTGGGCTCTTCTTCCCTGTCGAGTGTATCCAAATCCCTACATTTTTTGAAGTTGAAAACTTTTGCATTCCCATTTTTTTGGACTTTGAACCCTATGTCAATTCTTCAAGCCCATTCACTTCATCAATATTTTTTGCCGACCTTTCCAAACTTCGTGCATGCTATCTAGGTTTGACCCCCACACAATGTCTTCAACTCCTCTAGTCATCTCTGCAATGTTTCCCCGAGCTACATGGATCGATTCTCGACCAAGCTCCCCACCTTCATCATTTCCCGCGTGACTTGCGCACTGGCTCGGCTCAGCTCCTTACACAACATCCCTGAGTCGTGGGTTTTCCTCTGTGGCTTGGCTCATCATGCCTTGCACTCATTTTGTATTCAACTTGATTTCTCATGTGCTCCGAGCTAGGTGTTACTCGTGATGCACTCGAAAAATCTCGTGAGCTCAACGAGATCCATCCCAGGCTCCCGACTTCACAGATCCTCCATACACAGCAAGAGCTTTGTTGTAACTTGGTTTTGATCCTAATCTTCTTGTTTTCAATCGCTTGGATCTCACCCACTTTCCCTTCTCATCGCTGAGTTAGCTTGACCTGATCCTCTATTTCGAGCTTGATCCCACGACGTGCCAAGCTATCCCTCCATTGCATCTTTCCTGCCCAAGTTTGTTCACAATGCTCGCCAATGCAAGCTCCCACCATGAGCCGGTCAAAATGGCTTGTCCTCTCAACGTTCATCTACCTTAGTTCACAGTTCGCCTGAGCTTTGTGAGCTCCCCGAGCTCATAATCTTCAACTTGCCACCCTAGCATCATATGATCTCGCTGAGTTGCTCAGCGAGCTAAATTTTAGCTCGTCTTCACTCTAAGCACCGTTTGGGCATTTTAACCCTACCCCTTGAAATTTTTGAGGATTTCTCTTGATTTTTTGCGTCAAAGGGCCAACACGAGGAAGTGGAACACCCTTACAATTGATTTCCCATTTGCCCCATTTTTACTTACTTTTGAACGAAGTGGGCTTGTCGGGGGTTATTTTCTACTCAAGACCAAACCGAGTCTTTTCAAAACCCATAAGAGGAAAAAAACTCTCAATTGATTTCCCGCCCAAATGCTCCCGGAACCTGATTTTATTTGCATATCCCAGATTTTCTAGTTTGGAGCGCTTTACTGTGTCAAGGTCCCGACTATTCCATGTTGTCTATTTTTCCCAGGGGCAAAATGGATAACAAACCAATTAATCTACATGTGTCTACTATCTTTAAAATGTTAGTACTTGTTAACAAGACTTTAAAGTGGGTAAATGTAGACACCCTAGATATAAATACCTATTTGTAGTCCTTCGTAATCATCCTTACCATTTGCATACTATGCCAAATCTAATTCTAAAACACATTTTAGACCATCATTATGCATCATCCCATTATAATTAACCCACATCTCATTAGAATTAATTTAACTAATCCCATCATGCGTAAAGCTATAAATTAATAATCCACTTGCACACCTTAGCTAATTTAATTAGCTATTTAATAATTATTCAAAGTAGATAGTGGGTCAAAGTATATAACTTTGTTCCACTTTAGTACACTTTTTGTAACTTTAGCAAAATATGTCCGAAAACCAAAACTTGACAAAACACATATAAAATTACCAAACATGTATTTTCAATAGCCTAAGTGGGACACACAATTATGCTTTGACCCACACTACATAGACCAACTCAACTTACTAAATTAGGAAAATGCATTCATTAACCTGTAACTCATTCAAAGCTGGATCCACAATCCATGACTTCTCCTTCAAATATAAATAATAAGCTCTTTCCTTTCTAAATCTTCTCTTAGAAGCTTTAGGCATTTGCAACATTACTATACCAAATTTCCACTACAATTTGCACACCTGAATACTATGCATTTGATCGTCCATTGCTAGTTGAATCATTCTTCCATTTGAAACCAAGTTTGGAGCATCCACAATCAAATCATCCAATGAAATTCAACAAATGTGGTAATTCATTCCACACTTCAACTATCTCATCCAATGTTGCAAGATAACTTGAAGGAAAGTTTGTATTACAATTTTACTCTTATTTTCATTCATTTGTTTTAGTTTTCCTTGTATACACTTATCAAATTCAACTGCTGTAATAAATCAACATGCAATGTCAACTCCCATTGACATTTATTTGTCTCTATAATTTCCTCCATCATAAATAACCGAGTTCCCCTAAAGCTATCACATATTTTGACTATCCACATAACCTATTTTTCCTTTTACTCACTAAAGATTTTATCCTCTACACAAGCACAAATGCTAATAAGAGGATCTATATGGCTCAACCCTGACTTCAACACATAATTACATTGATCTCCATCCGTTTTTATTCTACATTAGTATATGTAAAATCCCCTTTAGCCCTCAAACCTAATTTTCCTTACAATTTCTAGGTGCTCTAACTATCTAGAAAACACAAGGGCTTAAATTTTAAAACTAAAAAAATAATTGGCATTTCAAAATTTGTATTGATGGATAGGGCACAAATTTCAGAGATATCTCCATAGTAAGTTGCCTCAACAATTTGTGCACAACACTAAATTTCCCCTTCTAAATATTGACTCGTGCGCGTGCATGTGTGTATGTGTCTAAATATTGACGCGTGCGCGTGCATGTGTGTATGTGTCTATTATATCTGTGTGTGTGGGTGTGTGTGTGTGGTGTCATCATGCCTTACACTCATTTTGTATTCAACTTGATTTCTCATGTGCTCCGAGCTAGGTGTTACTCGTGATGCACTCGAAAACTTTCGTGAGCTCAGCGAGCTCCATCCCAGGCTCTCGACTTCACAAATCCCGTATACATGGCAAGAGCTTTGCTGCAACTTGGTTTTGACCCTAATCTTCTTGTTTTCAATCGCTTGGATCTCACCCACTTTCCATTCTCATCACTGAATTAGCTTGACCTGATCCTCTATTTCGAGCTTGATCCCACGATGTGCCATGCTATCCCTCCATTGCATCTTTCATTTCCAAGTTTGTTCACAATGCTCGCCAATGCAAGCTCCCACCATGATCCGGTCAAAATGGATTTTCCTCTCAATGTTGATCTACCTATTTTCATAGTTCAACTGAGCTTTGTGAGCTCCCTGAACTCATAATCTTCAACTTGCCACCCTAGCATCATATGATCTTGCTGAGTTGCTCAGCGAGCTAAATTTTAGCCAATCTTCCCTGTAAGCACCTTTTGGGCATTTTAACCCTACCCCTTGAAATTTTTTAGGATTTCTCTTGATTTTTGCATCAAAGGGCCAAGACGAGGAAGTGGAACACCCTTACAATTGATTTACCATTTTCCCCATTTTTTTACTTATTTTTGAACGAAGTGCCTGTCGGGGGTTATTTTCACCTCAAGACCAAACTAAATATTTTCAAAACCTAGAAGAGGAAAAAAATCTCAATTCATTTCCCGCCCAAATGCTCCCGGAACCTGATTTTATTTGCAAATCCCAATTTTTTTGGTGTGGAGCGCTTTACTATGCCAAGGTCCCGACTATTCCATGTTGTCCATTTTTCCTAGGGGAAAAATGGATAACAAACCAATTGATCTACATGTGTCTACTATCTTTAAAATGTTAGTACTTGTTAACAAGACTTTAAAGTGGGTAAATGTAGACACCCTAGATATAAATACCTATTTGTATTCCTTCGTAATCATTCTTACCATTTGAATAATATGTCAAATCTAATTCTAAAACACATTTTAGACCATCATTATGCATCATCCCATTAGAATTAACCCACATCTCATTAGAATTAATTTAACTAATTCCCTCATGCATAAAGCATCCACTTGAACACCTTAGCTAATTTAATTAGCTATTTAAATAATATAAAATCTATTTATCCACACACCTCGCACTCAAATCCAATGCACTAGTTCACTCCACTCAAGTTATATAACCCTACAAAGGTAGAAGCAATATTACACATAAAATTGAAGAATTCAACAGCCAACTATTCAAATTCATTTCCCATTTAATCATTATTCAAAATAGACAGTGAGTCAAAGTATATAACTTTGTTCCACTTTATTACACTTCTTGTACCTTAAGCAAAATATGTCCGATAACCAAAACATGACCAAACACATATAAAATTACCAAACATGTATTTTTAATAGCCTAATTGGGACATACTATTATGCTTTGACCCACACTACATAGACCAACTCAACTTACTAAATTAGGAAAATGCATTCGTTAACCTGTAACTCATTCAAAGCTTGATCCACAATCCATGACCTCTCCTTCAAATATAAATAAGAAGCTCTTTCCTTTCTAAATCTTCTCTTAGAATTTTTAGGCATTTGCAACATTACTATACCAAATTGCCACTACAATTTGCACACCTAAATACTGTCCAATTGATCGTCCATTGCTCGTAGAATCCTTCTTCCATTTAGAACCAAGCTTGGAGCATCCACAATCAAATCATCCAATGAAATTAAACAAATGTGGTAATTCATTCCACACTTCAACTATCTCATCCAATGTTGCTAGATAACTTGACGGAAAGTTTGTATTACAATTTTACTCTTATTTTCATTCATTTGTTTCAGTTTTCCTTGTATACACTTATCAAATTCAATTACTGTAATAAATCAACATGCAATGTCAACTCCCATTGACATTTATTTGTCTCTATAATTTCCTCCATCATAAATAACCGAGTTCCCCTAAACTTATCACATATTCTGACTATCCACATCACCTATTCTTCCTTTTACTCACTAAAGAGTTTATCCTCTAAATAGGCACAAATGCTAATAAGAGGATATGTATGGCTCAACCCTGACTTCAACACATGATTACATTGATCTCCATCCACTTTTATTCTACATTAGTATATGTAAAATCTCCTTTAGCCCTCAAACTTGATTTTCCTTACAATTTCTAGGTGCTCTAACTATCTAGAAAACACAAGGGCTGAAATTTTAAAAATAAAAAAATAATTGGCATTTCAAACTTTGTATTGATGGATAGGGCACAAGTTTCAGATATATCTCCATAGTAAGTTACCTCAACAATTTGTGCACAACACTACCTTTCTCCTTTTAAATATTGACGTGGACGCACGTGTGTGTGTATTTGTCTATATATATATATATATATGTATATATGTATATATGTATATATGTATATATGTATATATGTATGTGTATGTGTATGTCTATGTCTATGTATATGTATGTATGTATGTATGTATGTATGTATGCATGCATGCATGTGTGTGTGTGTGTGTGTGTGTGTGTATGTTTGTGTACACTTGTGTGTAGCACATGGTATTTATGTGTCTACTAGAAAGAAAAAATAGTGAACTATGTATATTTTATGTCCACATTTTTCCCATTCCAATATTTCAATCCTTCAAGTTTAAGTTCTTCAACGAATCCCCTCTAACATATCCATTGCATTGTTTGCGTGCAATTGCTAGTAATATTAAATGTAAAATATTTATAATATAAAATTTGAATGTGTATCGATGATAACAATAACACATTTCATACAATTTATATAGAAATTCTAATGTGTATTGAAAATGTAATTTTAATTTGCAAGGGAAGGAAGATTCAGAAACAACACCTTGTAACGGAAAGAGTTATATATGTCAAATGTTTTTCCTTTCTCATGGTTGTTTTTCTCCTCCCCCTTTCTTATTGCCAACTAATATCAATAGATTGGTCGTTCAGAGGTAAATCGATCATATTTGCAGTTGGTGTTGTTAAAAATATCTAGGAGACATTTCTAGTTATGAAGTTCATTAAATAAATAATTTATTGTGTTTAGAAAATTTATATTGAATTATTTCGGAATTATGTATAAAAAGGTGAATTAATTATTTTTGAACACATTTAACAAATATTATTCACTAGTAAAATACTTAAATATTTATAAAATTTCCAGAGATCTTAATTTAAAGGTTATTATCTTAGATTTTTTGTATTGGAGATTGATTAACTATATTATAATTTCTATGAATATTACACTAATTGATAATAGATAGTATAATTTTAGCAACACCACCTTGTAAGATTTGAAATAATATGGGAAAATAAAATAAGTTGCAAACTCCATTTTACAACCAAAATATTACAATTTTTAGATTTTAGTAGCCTCCTTAACTAAAAGTAAAAAAATACATATAATTAACAATTAAATAGACATTAAATATTACGTTTTCTTTTATACAATAACCAAAAAAAACTATTAAATTTAAAATAGTAACTAATAGTTTAAGCACATATATTGTTTCCGTCCATAGCTACCCAAGGCTATGATTATAAAACACCCAAATAACGATGATATGTTGACAATATGTCCTCATTTTTTAATTTCCTTAAGCATGAAAAGTACTACTACCCAAAAGTAAATGCCTTTCCTTTTATAAGGAAAGCTCATTTTATTTCTACAATTTTATTATTTCGAACCCCCGCCATTCACGTAAGGAAACCACGGCATTAAAGGCTACTTTTGACTTACTACGCAAACTGTCCTACACAAATCAATTAGGTTTACGTCGCGTTATTCACATGCGTAGGTAGTTAATGTCACTTTATGACTATTTAAAACTAGAACGAATAAATTTGGACTTTGCTAAAACATATTTCAAATTTAGGGCGGGCGAGGTACAGGGCTATTAAGTACGTGTAAAGAAAAGTAATCCGCGAGTTAAGGCCGTGGAGAATTATTCAAAAAATGAAAGTAACATACGCCTACTATATTTTCTCTCCATTGTTAAATTCGATCCTTCGTCTTAATTACCAAAAAAACCTAGCCTTATTGTATGTTTAAATTTCATTAATTTAGGTGTCTAAGGATTAAGAGGTATTCATTTTGATAATTTTAGGTGGACATTCTCATTCTATCTTCTAATATTTAAATCATTGAGAATGGATAGGAAACACCTTTTATTCAATCATATGTACTGCTAGACTACAATATATTCAAAGGTTTTCCAATTTAGATCTTCCATCTTAGAAATTTGGCTAAATATACCACTTTGATTGTTTTCTTAAAGTAACAATTTTGAACTCAAAATTTTGTTTCATTTGTAGGATTCTCTTAACTATGAAGCATTACTTGCTTGTATAAAGCAATTTGTGGGTTCTAAGAGAATACCAAATTCTTTTTATAGTTGTCTTTGTTAAGCTTTGTTTGGTTGTTCATGATGTTTTTGATGTCTTTGTTTTTTTATTTTTTAATTAATGGTTGTAAATAAACAAATCCTCTTTCATGTTGTTTGGTATTGAGACAATGGTAGCTAAATTCCATTTTCGATATTTGTTGGGATTTATTTCATGTTAGACGGTGAGGCAATGTGATTTACACCATTGTATTGTAATTTATTTCATATTTGGAATATATTTTGACCTCAGAGAGATGTGACAATATAAGCAAACTGATGGACAATGGTATGGGGAAATCCTCCACAACAACTATTAACGAACAAGTGTCTTAGAGAGTTGTTCACTCTATGGCCCCTAGTTTTGTCCACAAAAAATGGGGGAGTCCACTGTAAAAGTGGCTTCTTGGCAGGGATTTTGGTGTCCATAGCTCATTGGAGCTTAATGACATTCACATTTAGTGAGAACGCAAGAGACTTTGCTCACTAAGGATTCACTATGTAAACTTATGTCCTATTATGTGCATTCATAGAAAACTAAATAATACCCTTATTCCCAATTATACATCTCAATGTTTGATTAATAACACCCTCCCAATAACTTTCAATTATAAAATACCCCATATTTTACCATATATAAAAACTACCTATTTCCCCTTTGACATTTTCTTATACTCGTTTTATTTGCATCACTTCGATACAATATGCTACAGCTAAGTTTTTATTATTATATATCAACTTAAAACCATGATGAAATTCATATTGCACTTGAAAAGTATAAAACCTCAGTATGTTTAATTTAATGCATCTCTTCCTTTCTTTTCGATCTAGATTTTTTACACTAATCAAAATTTGTATTGTATTGTCAAGGGTTATGTATGGTTGCATTCTTGTTAAAAAAAAATGTATTTTCATGACATCCATTCTCTTAAGAATATTGAATCAAATGAAAAAACCTTAGCAAGATTTGATGGTATAAAGGATGTCGTAGCTATTGAGAGCTTTGTTGTAGTGCCCACTTCTCTTTGACACTTTTGATACTAATCATGATACTGCTGATTATATTATGGACTTGATTATGGACCTTATTATAGTATGATGATAGATGTTAGATCATGGATTATTGTTGACTTGATTCAGTTATGATGCATGATGATTATTAGAGGCATTTTGGATATTGATGATGATATACTGTTTGACATGGTTATGTTATGGATGTTGTTCAGACATGTCATATTTGGATATTGTGAGTAGACCTAGAAATGGAAATTATTGGATGATGATATAGTTGTTGATAAAACTATAAATGATATTGTTAGATTGCTTTGATGTTGTTGTGATTCATATATCTAGATGATTTCGGGAATTATATTTATATTATTTTGGATGTTCTGATATGGCCATGAGGCCCGAAGGAGGTATTTGTGTTTTGCAGGTTAAAATATCATGACAAACATCGGGTGATTGGAGACCAACCACATTGGAATTCTAGATGAATTCAACAAGGTCACCATGGAAACTTGTTTTGTTTGTGTGTGGTTGTTTTGTTAGGGGTACCCATGGGGGGAACCACCTTTAAATGTGACCAAGGGGTTATGTGTATTTATTTATTTGACCCTTTTGTTTTATGTTGCATGTGTTTATTTTGTGATGCTTTTACCCCTTTCATTAATTATTAAATGGTGTGTAAATTTTGTGAGTAATCATATTGTTAAAATAAATAAATCAAATATGTCATAAGAAGGTAATTAATGAGAGTTGTTGGCCATGATTTAAAGTGATATAACTATGTGTAAGAGATATGTAAGTGATGTGTAAGTTAACTGTTGAGTGAGAAACACTCCACCTTCTTGGAAATTCGAAATTGTCCTTCGAGGCTGATTTTGGAGATTTGTGGGACAAGTTAAACTTGTCCTATACCTCTTACATTTATCTACCAACCATAACTATGGTCGAAGAGTTGAAATTTGAATTTATAATACTTTTTGAGAAGGCAATTTGTAGGTTTTAATTGCACTTTTCTTAAATGTTGTAATTTTAGTCCTTTGGGGTGTGGGTTTGTTTTGGAGTATGTAAGTAAAATGTCATATTATTCAGCCACCTATTTATTGTGCATTGGAGAATGAAGTTGACCTTGTGTTGGGGTTGAGGATGTGTGATGTGATATCCTACATGGATCCACCTCATCCTCTTCCCTTCCCTCTTCTATAAAATTCAATTTTCTTGCCTTATTTGGGGTTGCTTCACTTTAGAGACTTGCTTCTTTCGGTGAATTATTTTGCTGTTCTTGGGAGCTCTTTCTTTTGGAGAAGTTGTAAGATTGTGGAATACTTGTTCTTGGTTGATTTTTGGATTGTTTTCTTGGAAAAATCTATTTTTTCGAACTTGGGAAACTCCATCATGGAGAGGTAGGAACTTGGCTCTTGAAATGTTCTTCTTGTATGAATGTAAATGTTAATGTATGAATGTTTTTTGTATTTTGTGGGCTGTTGGGTAGATGGCCTAGGAATGGTGTAGGAGAAGACTATGGGGTTTAATTTTTAGGAGGCACAAATGTGTTTTAGGGAGGTATTTGTGTGGAGGGAGTTGGGATTTGGGTTCCACCTTGCAAAGAAATAGCTTGCATTTATTTACTCGTTATGGGGTGCCATAAGAGGTTGGGGAGGCATAAGGAAATGTGAGGAATAAGGGGTACTTTGGGAGGCATAAGGAATTTCAGGGCTGTGATATACTATATTTTGGTGGTTTGTAATTCTAGGTGGTGATACCCATTTCCCCTTTTGGGAGGCATAAGAAGCATCCCCCATAGTTTCTTGCTTCCTTTGGCTTGCTTGATGAAGCCTTAGTATTGTTTGTCATGTTTTAATGTAGTTGTAAACTACATTCAGTTTTTGGAACTGTGTTTTATTGTGAAAGTGTTGCTTGTCATGTTTTGTGGAAGCCTGTTGTTGCCATGATTTGGATCACATATTTTATTGCATTGTGGTTGGGGCTCGGGGCCAATGAAGAAGGATGGCTTATCCTCTTCATTGGATGTCTTGGTTGGGTGGAGAGAATTTCCTTTCCCCTACTCTTGTTGTGATTACAACGTGGGAGAATGAGATATATGCACTTGTTGTTCTGGAGCTGAGAAAAAGATAAGTTTGACAGTCCCTTGCTGAGATAAAGTTTATTGTAACCTTTCCCACTTGCAGTGGAGGAACTTGTAAATGTTTTGTAATAGAAAGATGTGGTATTTTTTATGAAATTTGTTAAGTGAAATGTAAAAGAAATAAACTCTGTGTTCAGTCTTTGAAAGAATGTGAAAGAATTGTATTCTGTATGATGAACTCAAAGAATGAAAGAAAGGTTGTAAAGTTGTATTTTGGAATCAATAAAGGATTGCATTACCTTCTCAATTTGCATTGTTGTTTTAAGATTGAACATCTAAATGTGAATTGAAATCTCTGTTTGAAAGAAGTAAATGTGTATGAAGGAAAATGCAAAACTTTGTCTTTTGAAATGTGTAAAGTTGAAAATCAGAATTGTATTTTCTTTTTATTTTTGAATGGTTGGAATTGAATCAAATAAATGTATTAGATTTGAATTGGAGCACATTATAATACTTGGAAGAAGAAAATGGCAATTAAACCCTTTTAAATTTGATCTCTGCTATGTATTTTCAAAATGGCAATTACTTTACCTAAAATGCACAGTTCAAACCTGCAACAATGAAATAATAGATTAAACGATTAAAATGAAGTAGTTTTCCCTAAACGAATCCAACTAGACAAAAATACTTAAAAGAAATCTTTCAAAACCTGGCAAAACCAAGTTCAAAGCTTTCACTGTCATTTTGTTGTCAAAATTATAAACTTTCAGAATTGGAACTCTATCAAATATACCTACCAAACAAAATTAACCTAAACCCGCCTAAGAACAATTCTCCATGTCTATTTGACAGGTTGAGAGAGGAAGAAGAACAAATTGAACAAAATTCTATAAATTAAAATTTACCAATTCAAACTGTAAAAGCCTGCAGATTATTTTTACAAAATTGACACTTTAAACTCTATCAAAATTTAAAACTAATGAACCATGTACAAAGAGGACATCAAGAGCTTTCCAGAAAGTCCTCATTTTCCCAAAACCAAGCTCTCTATCAAAATTTATGGCCTTCTGAAGTTTTTCTTCACTTGGCATCAAAAAAAAATTTGGGAAAAATTTCCCTGGCGGGCTCGTGGGCCCGAATTTTTCCCTTGGAGCTTTGGAAAATTTTTGGGAAAATTTTCTAATTTTTCCCCACCGCCCCGCCAGCCCGCAGCCAATCAGAGGCTACCACGTGGCACCATGAGGTGTCAGTGGAGGGGCGGATCTCTTTTAAACTTAGCACTCCCAGAAAATTTTGGGAAAATTTTCCAAATTTTCTCCATCAGCCCGCAACCAATTAGAGGCTGCCATGTGGCACAACGAGGCATCGGCGGAGGAGCGGGCCCTCTTTTTCCCTTTGAGATTCAGAAATTTTTTGGAAAATTTTCAAGTTTTCCCCGTCCACCCCGCCAACATGCAGCCAATCAGAGGCTGCCACGTGGCATCACAAGGCGTCGGCGGAGGCACGGGTGAATTTATCCCTTTTTGCCTTCAGGGCGCGAAACCTTATTTCTCCCCACCACTCCATTTTACCCGCGTTGGCTTAGAAGGTGCCACGTGTCCCTGATCAGGACTCAGTGGGGGTGCGGGTGCAAAGTTAGTTTTTTGCCCCGCGTGGGAAACTTTCCATAAGTATCCCCATGGCCTGCCGACCCACCTTGGGGAAAATTTTCACCCCTGGGCCCACAGGCCCGCTCTTGGGGAAAACTTTTCACCCCAAGGCCCGCCGGCCCATAACTTGAAAAATATGAGGAGTTAGGAGGACTTATTTATATCAATGGAAAGGTGAGGAAATTTCCTATCCAATGGGAATAATTTAGGAAATTTTGAATGCATTAAGTTTAATAAAAATCAAGTTGAACCTTTAAGCCTGTTAGAGAGTGGGTATGGTGAGGAATTACCCTCTGAACCTTATTGAATCTTCTAACCCTAAATTTTGGACCTTATGACCCCTAATAATTGTTAATAAAGGAAAATTATGTTCTAGTGAATTAGAATTGTTCTAGAACTTGTTAGTGACAGTTGTGTCCTTGTAACCTGGTTGTAGACTCTTTTAAACAAAAAAAAGTATTATTCCATAATTTTCCTAACTAATCCTAGGTTGTTCTTGGGTCTCAAGTGGGTTGTTTTTAGCGGGCATCACACTTGGTATCAGAATAGTGGTTCAAAATCTTGGGCCATTGGGCACACTAGAAAAATTGAGACATGAACCTTAAATCTAGCACACTTGTAAATCTAGAAAACAACTTAGTTTAGAAATTACATATTTTAGTAAACATGGAAACTGAATAAAACTTAGAATAATGAACTAACTCTCGTCTTGCTCTGTGCAGGAGGTGCAGACAAGATGAGGAGCCTTTTCACATAGACCTAGGCATACCACCACTAGATCATGTTGTAGCAGCCATCCTACCCCAAATTTTACAGACTCTTCAGGATGTTAATGCCGCTCTACGCGGAGGATCAGTAGGAGGACATGCAACCAAACATGATAGAGTCACTTCCATTGAGGGTCATGTATCACCTCGACCCAGTGAGGAACATGGAGGAGAGAATTCCCATGCAGATTCAACCAGAGTAGAGTCACCACAGAGGGGATAGGGTGACCAAGTTTTGGGACATAGAGAGAGGTCTCGGAGCCCTAGGCTTAGGGATGAGCATACAGAGAGACCTAGAGGCCATCAGACCACAGTTGCAGATCACATCAGGGAGATCCTGAAGCTTCGACCATCACATTATTCTGGTGACATAGGTGGATTTCAGGAAGAGGCCTGGTTGGTGAGCTTGAGCAGATGCTTTAAGCTCTGTCCTTGTTCTAGCAACACGAAAGCTCATGTTGCGATCCATCTACTGAGGGATGGAGCTGGTGTCTGGTGGCGGACAGAGGAGTAGAAGCTCCATGTTGATTCTGAGACAGTTACCTAGGAGCTCTTTGAGGAGTGTTTCAGGAGCAGATACTTATCGCGGAGGTTCATACAGCAACGGATAGATGAGTTCCATGACCTCTGACAGACATCTCTTACATTGGCTGAGTATGAGAGTAGATTTTTGGATCTACTCCAGTATGTTGATTACATGCAGGATGAGTAGGTGCGGATCCAAATGTTCATCCAGGGCCTGAACCTAGACATTGGAGGTGCAGTGCAGATCCATTGTCCACAGACATTAGCTGAGGCCATCGAGAAGGCCTATATAGCAGAGGAGACTTAGGGAAAGACCGAGCAGGGTAGAGACTAAGTCTCGAGCTGCATACAACAGATGCAGGATAGCAGATTGAGGGGGTCAGTACCTCTCCCTCGAGGTGGATAGGGTTAAACATAGTCATCTTTTAGACCACGGAAGCAGTAATAGTCCTGCCCACCTTATAGACCTCCATAGAGATTTGATGCACATAGAGGTCCCAGCATGGGGCCTCCTCCTAGGGGTCCCATTAGGACATAGGGTGCCCAGAGAAGCTCACTCAGTAGGAGCTCACTAGCAGAGACCTCAAAAGACTGCAGCCATGAATCATCAGGATCCACACCATAGACCTCCAGAGTACCGGCCGGACCTACTACACAGGGGAGAGGATCAGGTGGTTGTTTTGGTTGTGGTGTTACTGGACATTTATGGAGAGACTACCCACAAAACCCTAATAACAAGGGTAAGACACAGATCTCAGAGCCTACTGTTGGTGATATGGGGTGCAGTCATAGGATGTATGCAGCGGTCGAGAACCACCAAACAGAGCACCAAAGTATAGTTATTGAGACCACAGGTAGCATTGGTGGTATTCCTACCTCCATTTTGTTTGATTCTGGTTCTTCTGATTCTTTTATTGCACCATCTTTAGTAGAGTGATGCAAGCTGGTGGTAGTTAGGCAGGGTCATAGTTGGGATGTTGAGATGGCTTCTAGAGCCAAGATCTCTATAGACTCCTTAGTTAAGGAGTGTGTGGTGGATTTGGGACCTTTCACCACTACCTCGGATCTTTGTATCCTTCCTTTGGGATCTTATGGAGTCATCTTGGGTATGGATTGGTTGTCTACACATAGGGCCAGGATGGATTGTTACCACAAGATCATATCTTGTGCAAATGATTTGGGAGTTGAGTCGGTGATTTCCGGGGTCAGGAGACCCATTTCTATTCGCACCATCTATGATATGCAGCTTAAGGAATGTGTGTGACAGGGTTGTCAGATGTATGTTGTTACAGTCAGTGATAGATCAGAGGATGGGTCTAGTGGACCATCACTAGATGATCATCCCATTTTGAGATAGTTTTAGATGTCTTTCCAGGGGAGCTACCAGGGTTACCACCCCCACGTGAGATTGATTTTCATATAGATCTGGTTTCGGGAGCAGAGCCTATCTCACGATCACCTTATAGGATGACTACCCCAGAGCTCTGTGAGCTCAAGTTGTAGCTTGAGGGCCTTCTGGAGAAGGGCCTAATTCATCCTAGTGTATCCCCTTAGGGTGCATAGGTGATCTTTGTAAAGAAGAAGGATGGATCCTTGCGGTTGTGTATTGATTACCACCAGTTGAACAAAGTAACGATCAAGAATCGTTATCCCCTTCTACGCATTGATGATTTGTTTGATCAGATGAAGGGATCCACAACTTTCTCTAAGATAGACCTTAAGTCAGCCTATCATTGGTTGAGGATTTCAGAGGTGGACATTCATAAGACCACCTTCCGTATGAGATATGGCCACTATGAGTTCACAGTGGTACCCTTTGGCTTGACTAATGCCCCCACAATGTTTATGAGTTTGATGAATGGGGTATTTAGGACCTTCTTAGATCGTTTCATGCTCATATTCCTTGATGAAATTTTGATTTACTCACGTACGCGTGTGAGGAGCACATGAGGGGCACCTTCATGAGGTTCTTCAGTGTCTTTTTGAGGAGCAACTTTACGGGAACTTGGAGAAGTGTGCATTCTTTCAGATAGAGGTACAATATATGGATCATATCATTTCTATGGAAGGTATCGCCATCAATCCTTCCAAGATTAGAGCTATTATGGATTGGCCAGCACCCACTACTGTGACTGAGGTGCGCAACTTCATGGGACTAGCAGGATACTACCAGAGATTTGTTCAGGACTTCTCTTGGATTGTACACCCCATCACTTCCCTTCAGAGGAAAGGGAAGAAGTTTTTTTGGTCAGATAGGTGCAAGTAGGCCTTCAGTACACTAAAGTAATGTCTCACTACAACACCTATTCTTGCAGTGCCAGATCCACAGAGTGAGTTTTTCATTTGCACAAATGTTTCTTTAGCAGGGCTTGGTGGTGTGTTGATGTAGGAGGGTAGAGTAGTGGCTTTTGAGTCTCACAAACTCAAATATTAGGAGCTTAATTATCCAACTCATGATCTTGAGCTTGCGGAAGTTTTGCATGCTTTGGTTCAATGGAGGCACTTTCTGCTTGGTCAGAGATTCACACTCAGGACAAATCACTTGAGTTTTCGCCACCTCTTCATGCAGCCCAATCTCAATGCTCGTCAGCGGCGTTGGATGGAGTTACTTTGTGAGTATGATATGGAGATAGAGCATGTGAAGGGGAAGGAGAATGTGGTGGCAGATGCTCTCAGTAGACAAAGACATGTGGTTATGGCTACTTCAGTGGGCATAGATTTATGGAGCAGGATCCTTCAGTAGCTTCCTCTTGACAGCTTCTACATTGCAGTTCGAGTAGAGATCGAGTCTCAGAGACCCCTCGAGGGGAAGTTTTGATGGTTTCTCACTAGAGGCAGATGGCCTTCTCAGGCACAGAGGTCAGATTTATGTTCCCAGAGAGGGAGGCTTGAGGCAGGACATCTTGGCAGAGGCACATCGTGCACCCTATTCATCCCATCCTGGGGTGAAGAAGATGCACGCTACTTTGAGATAGTTGTATCACTAGAGAGGACTTCGCAGAGACATGGCTCAGTTTGTGTCACATTGTTTAGAGTGCCAGAAAGTGAAGGCTGAGCATCAACATCTAGTTGGCCTTCTCTTTCCTCATGCTATACCGGAATGGAAGTGGGACACCATTTCCATGGACTTCATTATTGGGCTACCGATGTCGAGATATCACCACGACGCCATCATGGTCACGGTTGATAAATTGACAAAAAAAATTCACTTTTCTCTAGTGAAGACAACTTATACAGCTAGTGCAGTGACATGAGTATATTTGGATGAGATTGTCAGGTTGCATGGGATTCCGTAGAAGATCATTAGTGACCTCGATCCTTTGTATACTTCCCATTTCTGGACCACCATGTAGCACGCCCTCGGGATGAGAATCAACTTCAGCACAACATATCACCCTGAGATAGATGGATAGACTAAGTGAGTGAATCAGATTTTAGAGGACATGCTCAGGATGTATGTGATGGATCAATAGTCAAGATGGGAGGAGTACCTGTACTTGGTGGAGTTCACCTATAATAATAGTTTTCAGAGTTCTATAGGCATGGCCCCTTTTCAGGATTTGTATGGTAGAGAGTGCAGGACACCTCTTAGTTGGGACAAGCTAGAGGACAAGGTTTCTCTTGGACCAAATTTGTTACAGGACATAGAGCAGCAGGTGGTTTTGATCAGACAGAGATTGCAGGAGGCACAAGACAGGCAGAAGAAGTATGTAGATCAACATAGGATGGACCATAGTTTTGATGTGGGCATGAAGGTGTTCCTTCGTGTCAGGCCACACAAGATCCCTATCTGTTATAGAAAAGGTTCTAAGTTAGCTCCTAGATTCGTGGGTCCTTTTGAGATATTGGAGCACATCGGCCCTTTGGCCTACCATCTAGCATTTCCACCCAACTTGTCTCGCGTACATGATGTGTTTCATGTTTCAGTTCTTAGGAGATATGTTGCAAATCCTTCTCATGTGTTAGATTGGACATCATTGTAGGTGCAGGATCAGGGTCATGTGATAGTGGAGCCTGTTCGTATCATAGATCATAGGACCCTGGGCCTTCGAGGCAGAGAGGTTGATCAATTTTGGGTTAAGTGGGACAAATATGATGACACTGCAGCTACATGGGAGGATGCTCCTTTTTTACGAGTTCAGCTTCCAAATTTGTTCCAGTGACTTCCAGGAGAAAGTCGAGTCTAAGGGGAGGGGGATGTAGTGCCCACTTCCCTTTGACACCTTTTGATACTAATCATGATACTGCTGATTATATTATGGACTTGATTATGGACCTTATTATAGTATGATGATAGATTTTAGATCATGGATTATTGTTTACTTGAATGATTATTATTAGAGGAATTTTGGATATTTATGATGAGAACCTATTTGGCATGGTTATGTTATGGATGTTGTTCAAACATGTGATATTTGGATATTGTGAGTAGACCTAGAAATGGAAATTATTGGATGATGATATAGTTGCTGATAAAACTGTAAATGATATTGTTAGATTTCTTTGATGTTGTTGTGATTCATATATCTAGATGATTTTAGGAATTATATTTATATTATTTTGGATGTTCTGATATGGCCATGAGGCTGAAGGAGGTATTTGTGTTTTCTAGGTTAAAATATCACAACAAACATCGGGGGATTGGAGACCAACCACATTGGAATTCTAGATGAATTCAACAAGGTCACCATGGCAACTTGTTTTGTTTGTGTGTGGTTGTTTTGTTAGGGGTACCCATGGGGGGAAACCACCTTTAAATGTGACCAAGGGGTTATGTGTATTTCTTTATTTTACCCTTTTGTTTTATGTTGCATGTGTTTATTTTGTGATGCTCTTACCCTGTTCATTAATTATTAAATGGTATGTAAATTTTTTGAATAATCATAATGTTAAAATAAATAAATCAAATATGTCATAAGAAGGTAATTAATGAGAGTTGTTGGCCATGATTTAAAGTGATATAAGTATGTGTAAGAGATATGTAAGTGATGTGTAAGTTAACTGTTAAGTGAGAAACACTCCAACTTCTTAGAAATTTGAAATTGTCGATGGAGGCTTGTGGGACAAATTAAATTTGTCCCATACCTCTTAAATTTATTTACCAACCATACTTATGGTTGGAGAGTTGAAATTTGAATTTTATAATGCTTTTTGAGAAGGTAATTTGTAGGTTTTAATTGCACTTTTCTTACATGTTGTAATTTCAGTCCTTTGGGGTGTGGGTTTGTTTTGGAGTATGTAAGTAAACTGTCATATTATTCACCCACCTATTTATTGTGCTTTGGAGAATGAAGTTGACCTTGTGTTGGGGTTGAGGATGTGTGATGTGGCATCCTACATGGATCCACCTCATCCTCTTCCCTTCCCTCTTCTATAAAATTCGATTTTCTTGCCTTATTTGGGGTTGTTTCACTTTGGAGACTTGCTTCTTGGGTGAATTATTTTGCTGTTCTTGGGAGCTCTTACTTTTGGAGCAGTTGGAAGATTGTGGAATACTTGTGCTTGGTTGATTTTTAGATTGTTTGATTGGAAACAACTACTATTTGGAACTTGGGAAACTCCATCATGGAGAGGTAGGAACTTGGCTCTTGAAATTCTCTTCTTGTATGAATGTAAATGTTAATGTATGAATGTTTTGGTATGTTGTGGGCTATTTGGTAGATGGCCTAGAAATGGTGTAGGAGAATACTATGGGGTTTAATTTGTGGGAGGCACAAGTGTGTTTTAGGGAGGTATAAGTGTGGAGGGAGTTGGGATTTGGGTTCCATCTTGCAAAGAAATAACTTATGTTTCTTTACTCATTATGGGGTTCCAGAAGAGGTTGGGGAGGCATAAGGAAATGTGAGTAATAAGGGGTACTTTGGGGACGCATAAGGAATGTCAAGGCTGTGATATACTATATTTTGGCGGTTTTTAATTTAGGTGGTGATACCCATTTCCCCTTTTTGTAGGCTTAAGAAGCATCCCCCATAGTTTCTTGCTCCTTTGCTTATTTGATGAAGCCTTAGTATTGTTTGTCATGTTTTAATATATTTATAAACTACATTTAGTTTTTGGAAATATGTTTTATTATAAAACTATTGCTTGCGTGTTTTGTCGAAGCCTGTTGTTGCCATGAGTTGGATCACATCTTTTATTGCATTGTGGTTGGGGCTCGGGGGCTAATGAAGAAGGATGGCTTCTCCTCTTCATTAGATTTCTTAGTTGGGTGAAGAGAGTTTCCTTTCTCCTACTCTTGTTGTGATTACAACGTGGGAGAATGAGATATATGCACTTGTTGTTCTGGAGCTGAGAAAAAGATAATTTGACAGTCCCTTGTTGAGATAAAGTTTATTGTAACCTTTCCCACTTGCAGTGGAGGAACTTGTAAATTTTTTGTAATAGAAATATGTGGTATTGTTTATGAAAGTTGTGAAGTGAAATGTAAAAGAAATAAACTCTGTTTTCAGTCTTTGAAAGAATGTGAAAGAATTGTATTCTGTATGATGAACTCAAAGAATGAAAGAAAGGTTGTAAAGTTGTATTTTGGAATCAATAAAGGATTGCATTACCTTCTCAATTTGCATTTTTGTTTTAAGATTGAACTTATAAATGTGAATTGAAATCTCTATTTGAAAGAAGTAAATGTGTATGAAGGAAAATGCAGAACTTTGTCTTTTGAAATGTGTAAAGTTGAAAATCAGAATTGTATTTTGTTTTTCTTTTTGAATGGTTCGAATTGAATCAAATAAATGTATTATATTTGAATTGGAGCACATTATAATACTTGGAAGAATAAAATGGCAATTAAACCCTTTTAAATTTAATCTTTGCTATGTATTTTCAAAATGACAATTACTTTACCTAAAATGCATAGTTCAAACTTGCAACAATGAAATATTAGATTAAACGATTAAAATGAGGTATTTTTCCCTAAACGAATCCAACTAGACAAAAATACTTAAAAGAAATCTTTCAAAACCTGGCAAAATCGGGTTCAAAGCTTTCACTCTGGTTTTGTTGTCAAAATTATAAAAATCAGAATTGGAACTCTATCAAATAGACCTACCTCACAAAATTAACCTAAACCCACCTAAGAACAATTCTCCATGTCTATTTGCATTGTGATTGGGACTCAGGGGCCAATGAAGAAGTATGGCTTCTCCTTTTCATTGGATGTCTTGTTTGGGTGGAAAGCGTTACCTTTCCCCTACTCTTGTTGTGATTACAATGTGGGAGGATGACATATATGCACTTGCTGTTCTGGAGATGAGAAAAAGACATTTTGAAAGTCCCTTACTGAGATAAAGTTTATTGTAAGATTTCCCACTTGCAGTGGAGGAGCTTATAAATGTTTTGTAATAGAAAGATGTGGTATTGTTTATGAAAGTTGTGAACTGAAATGTTAAAAAAATAAACATTGTTTTCAGTCTTTGAAAGAATGTGAAAGAATTGTATTCTATATGATGAACTCAAAGAATGAAAGAAAGGTTGTAAAGTTGTCTTTTGGAATCAATAAAGGATTGCATTACCTTCTCAATTTGCGTTGTTGTTTTAAGATTTAACATCCAAATGTGAATTGAAATCTTTGTTTGAAAGAAGTAAATGCGTATGAAGGAAAATATAGAACTTTGTCTTTTGAAATGTGTAAAGTTGAAAATCATAATTGTATTTTGTTTTTTTTAAATGGCTGGAATCGAATCAACTAAATGTATTAGATTTGAATTGGAGCACATTATAATATTTGGAAGAAGAAAATGGCAATTAAACCCTTTTAAATTTGATCTCTGCTATGTATTTTCAAAATGGCAATTACTTTACCTAAAATGCATTGTTCAAACCTGCAATAATGAAATAATAGATTAAATGGTTAAAATGAAGTAGTTTTCCCTAAACGAATCCAAATAGACAAAAATACTTAAAATAAATCTTTCAAAACCGAGTTCAAAGCTTTCACTATCGTTTTGCTATCAAAATTGTAAACTTTCGAATTGGAACTCTATAAAATAGACCTACCTCAAAAAATTAACTTAAATCCACCTAAGAACAATTCTCCATGTCTATTTGACATAGTGAGAGAGGAAAAAGAACAAATTGAACAAAATTATATAAATTAAAATTTACAAATTCAAACTATAGAAGCCTACAGATAGTTTTCAAAAAATTGACCCCTTAAACTCTATCAAAATTTAAAAATAATTATTCATATGCAAAGATAATATCGAGAGCTTTCCAGAAAGTCCTCGTTTGACCAAAATTGATATCTCTATCAAAAGTTATGGCCTTCTAAAGTTTTTCTTCACTTAGCGTCAAAAAATAAAAAATCGGAAAATTTTCCCTAGCGGGCCCGCTATCCCGAAATTTTCCCTTGGAGCTTTGGAAAATTTTTGGGAAAATTTTCTAATTTTTTCCTGCCTCCCTGCTAGCCCACAGCCAATCAAAGGCTTCCATGTGGCACCATAAGGTGTCAGCGGAGGGGCAGATCTCTTTTAAACTTAGCACTCCAGCAAAATTTAAGGATAATTTTCTAAATTTTCCCAGCTGGCCCGTAGCCATTGAAAGGCTGCCACATGGCACAATGAGGTGTTAACACAGTAGCAGGCCCCTTTTTCCCTTTGACCTTTGAAAAAAATTTGGAAAATTTTTCCAAGTTTTCCCCGCCGCCCTACCGACCCGCAGCCAATCAGAGGCTACCACGTGGCATCACGAGGCATCAACAGAGGCGCGGGTGAATTTATCCCTTTTTGCCTTTGGGGCACGAAACCTTATATCTCCGCACTGCTATGTTTTACCTACATTGGATTATAAGGAGCCACGTGTCCCTGACTGACTCGTGGGGGCGCAGGCACAAAGTTAGTTTTTCGCCCCGCGTGTTAAAATTTCCAAAAGTCTCCCCATAGCCCGCCAACCCACCCTTAGGGAAAATTTTCACCGCTGGGCCCGGAAGCCCGCTCTTTGGGAAAATTTTCACTCCAAGTCTCGCCGTCCCATAACTAAAAAAATATGAGGAGTTACGAGGACTTCTTTATACCAATGGAAATGTGAGAAAATTTCCTATCCAATGGGAATAATTTAGGGAAAATTTGAATACGTTAAGTTTGAAAAAAATCAAGTTGAACCTTTAAGCCTGTTATAGAGTGGGTATGGTAAGGAATTACCCTCTGAATCTTATTGAATCTTCTAACCCTAAATTTTGGACCTTACGACCCCTAATAATTGTTAATAAAGGAAAAGTATGTTCTATTGAAATAGAACTGTTCTGTAACTTGTTAGTGATAGTTGTTGCCTTGTAACCTGGTTGTAGACTCTTTTATACAAGAAAATAATAAAAAATTAAATAAATTATTCTATAATTTTCCTAACTAATCCTAGGTTATTCTTGGGTTTCAAATGGGTTGTTTTTAGTGGGCATTACATTTGTAGTGTCACTACTTTTGAAAAGCAAGTTTTTCTCCAAAATAACATGTTGCTACATTGAAATTTATATAAATTTAAGGATTCTTCATCTAACACCTAATGGGCCTATAACTCTTGTGAAAACTGTTAGTCATACAAGAAAGAGAATAGATGAATATATATTAAAAAATTTAGAAGATTTTGAGACTATTGGTCAAATAAGAAAGATCAAAAAATGAATATATAATCATGTAAATAGTACAATAGAAGTGTGAGAAAAAATCATATAATGAAGAAAGGAAAATAAAATATTATAGAATGAAATTGACTTTGGAAAAAAATTTAAAGAGAAAATAAATCTATGTACATATAGGAAAAAAGGAAAAAGAAATAAATTATAACTGTGTATTTGGAGAAATAATGAAAATAGTATATATTCTATGCATACGAAGAATTAACGGGAGAACAGGAAACCATCTAGAATAAGTAGATAAGGTTCCATTGCACACAAGCGGCTAGGTGTGACACTAGAAATAGTGTTAATCTAAATAAGGTATTACAATATGTTTAATAATAATTTCATAACCAAATATATAAAAATGGCTATCATAAAATTACGCAAGGTTGATATTTTCGCCCAACATAGAATTAAGCAAGTGAATGAGAGCAATTAAGGTTTTTTTTTTTTTGCAGCATATACACCCTAAATTATTCTTAAACCGTGAGATAGTTATTTAAATTGTGATGAGAAGGATGTGCAATGTACTATAAATATTTCTATCGAATTTGGGATCTTGAAAATGGGTTCCAGATAAGTTTAGATATCTTTAGATATGTTGACCCAATGAATGTGTCGTAGGATTGAAAAATGTCTCTTCTGCAATGTTCTATAATATTCATCTAGAATATAGTTTTCCTATATCTTTAGATGTGTTTATGTATTTCCTTATGTTTGATATTATGTACATGTACGTGAATTCTTTTATATTGATTTGTTATTGACCTCCGAGAGTGTAATTCATTAATTATTTTGGCAAAACATCACTCTTCCCTCATTAACATGATGACATTGTAGTATGTAATAATACTCTAAATAGGGATGATTCTACATGTAGTACTCTACCTCTTATGGTGGAGTTGAGATTAGAAAGTGTAGTTAAAAATTGAACCTGAATTCAACACACATTACTTGGAAATGATGTTGGATTTTATTTAGTATATAGATGTGATATAGGTTTGTAATTAATGAATAAATTAGATTTGAATAACTCTTCAATAACGCACTCAAAGAGAGAAGTGATTTAATTCTTGGCTTGATATCTTTATTTTAGGTGTTTTTTATATATGGGATTCATAGATACCCTTAATATGTAAGGTTAGAGTTGTTTATATTGGTGATGTATCTTAAATATATATTTTATCTAATATATGTCAAATAAGGTAGTTTGTTCATTTTATAATATATAGAGGTTGTAATTATAAATGATAGGTTCTTGGGCCATGTAATATATTAGATAGCAAAAAAATTCTAGGACCACAAAGTCATCTAAAATCAATATATAATTGGATATGAGACGTGATATTCATAAAAAAATAGTCTACATATGTGTTTTGTATAAGGTTAAATAAAACAAGAGTTTCTAAAATGAATAAACAATTGTGACCTAGTGAAATCATGTTATATGATAAACAAGGATGTTCTAAGTCTATTCAATAAATGTGTAAATAACATAATGCTAGGATAAAAGTCAAATTAATAATGTTAATTACCACAAAATTAAATTTTAGGGACTATAATTTCCCCAATTTCAATCTAGTAAAACAAGTGTTAGATACAAATAAAAGGAATAATTAAATGTGAGTAACTCTCCCTAATCATAGGATTGTCGTGTATGAAAATGAATATTTCTTACACAAAAATCCAATCTAGATGTCTACAATAAGATATAAAATACATGCATTAAAGCTTTACATGGACATAAATTTATTATATATAATGAATGAAGCATGTAATCTTAATATAATCATGAAAAAACTACACCCAATTACCCTTGACATGTTTCAAAAAAGGAATTTATGAATATATTATATGAAAAATATCATTTGGATGCTATATAACTATATGGAACTAGGTATGGTAAATCTCCATCTAGAATTTTGTAGCAAAGCCAAAATTGAGGCATAAGTAGTTACATAGCCATCAAGCGCTAGGTAGCTAAATTTCCATTACGTCAATCATGGAGGTAGTCAATGGTCATACAAAATGAGTAAATGTAAAAGGTGTGATTGAATCTATGAAATGATCTTATATCAATACCATATAAGTTATTAATGAAACTATATCATGTAATGATTATCCGTCACAAGTCCATCTAAATATGATAAATATGATATATAACACTATCACATAGAATAGTAAACAAATTAGAGCCTCCTAAATCTAATGAAAAACCATCCCAAATCCATGTAATATTTTAAATCAAACCTCGTATTCTACCATAACTACATGTTTGTGAATAGTGTAACATTCAATCACTTTTACCACTCTATGGCACCTTGACCCTAATATTTGAAACTTCTGAAATATCCCACAAAAAACCTCTTTATTAAATGAGCGATGTTTCCACGTATCAATCAGATCAAATGATAAATTGGTAGCTACAATATTAAACATATAATAAAATCATCTAGGATGTGAACTATATAAATTACATGAACTAAAAAAAGTAATATATGATGTTTGCAAACCATATGATCATTAGAAAATAAGTGGCATATGGCATCTCGTAGGTAAGAAACATAGTAATAATATCTTGTATTCCATATCTAGTTAAATATCTAAGATCCTAATAGTTAACTATCGAGAAATATATTAGCAGAAGCATAAATCAATACTAAATAATCATGACGTGACATAAGAACACATGGAACACTGAAATTGTCATATTACATCAGAAGTGACAAGATATCTTGACAATAACTCATGAAATGTTGGTTTTATCTATCTTAATTGTGTAGAAATAACATGTGCTTGTGCATGGAAAAGGGTGATCGAAAGAAATTGAAAAATGGCATTTGAGAGATATTTTTGAACATAACATAAAAACGTTATGGCTTGATAATATTTTAAACTGAGCACATTAAAAGTTGATTATGTTATGAAGTGAATAGATTTTTAGTTTTTAAAAAGGAATTTTCATATAGAATATAACACACTTGTGCTATAACATAAGAACGTTATGTTTTATTAGTATCAGATATTTGAGCTAAGAGTTAGAATATTTATTATGTGAATAATTCCATGTTTTGTAAAATTCATATAAATATGGAGTGTTATCTCAATTGTATGACACGTTTTATTAATTTATTATAATAGAACACCTTTATTATGTCAGCATCCATATTTGCTTTTGAGTCCTTGTAATAGGACTCTATAAAATCCTTATAATTTACCATTTTGATCCTCAATTACCTTCAATAGTGTTTATAATGTTTTTGAAAAATATGTATTTATTTTACTAAGTGATTTTTTATCCATTAAACTAAATCTCATTCAAATCTTATTTTTAAAATCTACTTTATTCTACAAGAATTATAAATATTTTATTTCAATTAAAATTTACTCTAAAGAATACAAAAGTTTTCCATTTTATTTAATGTTTCCACTTCACAAATTAGTAAAATTATAAATTTATTATTAAAATAGGAAAGATAGTTGGACCAAATACATGATCTCAAAAAATTTTCTACTAAAAAAATTGACATAAAAATTAAAGAAAGTAAAAAATGATGTGGTGCACATGTGACATTATGTTATATTTATCATATAAAATTAATACCACTTTTTGTACACACCACATTTCACCCCCTTAATCTCCACAATTTTGAAAAATAATTCAAATTGTAGAAGCTAGATTCTATATTATGAGAGATTTGTTTGTTGTTCTTACTATATTACAAAATTTTGAGCATATGCATGCCAAATTACTCATTGAAGTTTATATTTTTCTGATTTTAAGAAAAACTATCCAATTTTGAAATCCTTTAGATACCCCCATTTCTATGCACTTACCCATGTGTTAATAAATATATGTACACATAAAATGATAGAAAGTATGCATTTACTTATGTGCCACAAGAAACATATTCCAAACAATAGGTGTATCAGAAACGTTTCTATTAGAAACATGTATATATCATGATATTTTATAAAAAAAAAATCTATATGACCAATATATATGAATGAATAGATTTGTCAATCAATGTTATTTCAGAAATATAAATGATCGGGAGATGTATCAACTAGTATTCTACATATAATATGATAAAATTAAGAGATGTAAACAATAATTTTCTATATAAATTGTTGGTGGGTGTCATATTATCACTTGTTATGAAGTCCACATTAGATAGTCATGTTATGAAGGTGAAATTTGTTATGTGTAAAACACTGGTAAGTGGACATTTAAGTGGTATTTAGATCATCAATTATGTGAGAAGGGTGAGGTGTAATATAGGGAATGATCTATCCCACCTATTGACATTTTTACACACATGCAAAAATAGCAACTCAAAAATTTGTTTCAGATGGAATTCATTTATGAGATGGACCTAGCTGTGGGGAAGTCATACAGTTTTCATTTTGTTTTTATTGCAATAATTGATTAACAACATACAATCTGTAGCTATGTGTGTTGTTACAGAATTTAACACCTCACATATGTTGTCATTACATGTTCATCTTAAGGAAGGAAACACAAAATCCCCGAAGGACCAATGCATTTCCTTAAGGAGGGGTGGGAATCATAGGATATGTGGGATTTTACATCCCATATTAGAAAAAAAAAACTTACTGATTGTAGGTTATAGATGTTAATTATTAAGTTACATGTATTTTCATTTTGATCATTTCCTATGATTAAGTGTTATTAAGTATGTTATTGAGTTATTTAATTCATTGTACAATCATTGCATATCGTAAGCGTTGAATCTAAAATGAAGTACACAACTGAATTACATCAATAATATCATTTATTCATGAGGAAATTCAATGTTTCCCACAGAAGCCTCGGGATATAACTTATGACTACTGAAAGAAAAGATACATGAAAATGAAACTAAAAGCAAGAGAATATAGAAGAAACCCATCATTTCCTTTGGGTTGTCTCTCCTTTTTTATTACTCTAGTTCCATTTCCATATTCATCTTCTTCATCATCAAGAAACTACATTGAACTGAACAGAAAGAGAAAAAGGATGTCATTTACTGAGCTCAAGGTTTTAATCTGTATTCTTGTGCTATCTAATTGTTATCCAATATTTCCCCTTAGGAAAAATTGATCAAAAAATACCTTGCATAGGAGGAAATGGAGAGTTTGGTTCAGTCGTGTGAGCTCACATTCGATCCCAAAAATCAAGTAGCGGGTGGGCTCGGTAGTGGAGAAGCGAGGTCGAAAAATGAGGCCAAACAATGATAAAGGAGATCAGAGCTAAAAAGGGGAAAAACGAAGAAAGGAAGTGTTCACTCGAGGCCCAAATCAGATAAGTATAAAAGAGCCAGTGGAATCCTCCATGTGCCTCATCGGTGCACCTTCAAAGGTAAAGTCCAAAGCGGGGTTCCCAAATGAGCATGGGCTCTCCACGTGTCTAAGGCCCAAAAAATTTGAACCGACCATTGAAAAATAGAAGAGCCAGCGGAAGCCTCCACATGTCTCATCAGCGCAATTTCAAAGATGAGACAGAATAGGCAATCTCTAAACAAGCGTAGGCTCTCCACGTGTCTAAGGCCCAAAAAATTTGAACTGGCCATTGAAAAGTATAAGATCCCGCGGAAGCCTCCATGTGTCTCATTGGCATAACTTTAAATATGCGACATAATAGGAAGTCCCCAAAAAAGCACAGGCTCTCCACGTGTCTAGAGCCTGAAAAGGTAGAACTAGACATCGAAAAGTCTAAGAGCAAATAGAAGCCTCCATGTGTCTCATAGGCGTAACTTTAAAAGTAAAATCCAGAGGTAGGTCGCAAACAAGTGCAGGCTCTCCACGTGTCTAGGGCCCAAAAATGTTTAACTGATCATTGAAAAGTCTAAGAGCTAGCAGAATCCTCCATGTCTCTCATCGATGTAACTTCAAAAGAAAAATCAAGAGGTAGGTCTCAAACGTGTGCAGACTCTCCACGTGTTTAGGGTCAGATGTAGTTTCTCTGCCAAACAGGAGGGACTAAGCCAAAACACAAGAGAATGAAGCATCAAGCTCACGGATGATGCCAAGTGTCTAAATGTCGCAACTTCAGGAGTGTAAGGGAGGGTAAAATTTCAAAATTGCGTAGGTTTCCAAGTAGATCCTGCACGGATAGACTCTAAAACCTGAAGAAGTTTCGAAAAGATTTGGTGGAAGGTCAGTTCAAAGATGAATCATGAAGCCCGATAAGGATTTTTGAATTCTTGCATCTTTAAGATATTGTGAGAGCTTGCGTGGAACGCCGTATTCTGACCTTCAAATGATCTCAAATATGAAAAAAATAAATTTAGTCCACCATTTTTGGAGGTTGTTAGACTTCTCCCCTACCAAGGTGGTTGAAGCATGATGGGAATTATTCTCCTCGTTTCTCTTATTCTTCCTATATATTGTAAGGAGGAGAAATTTTATAAAGGTTGGAAATTTATGCTTTGCACCCTCCCTTCTTCTCTTGCCTATAAGTGGATTTGTTGAGTCTAAGCCTCCCATTCAAATTGTGTTGCAAGTGTGTGCCTCATTGTGATTGTAATGCACCGTATAAAATTTTGGAGTAATAATGCATGTCTATGGATAATTTTCAACCCTCTCTTGTAGTCATTGTCTCCTTTCTGACCTCTCATTGCAGTCCTGGTTATTTGTGCATTATGATTGTATTGCATTTTTATGGTTTGTGTTTATTGCAAAGTAGGTGTTTAACATTCCTTTGGTTTATCATGGTTGTTAGTTTAGGTGTAGTGCCCACACTTTTTATAGCTCAATAGCTTGTTGTTTCTTTTCTCATAAGACATGTTTTGATAGAGTTTTGTTATATCATGGACATTATATTAGAGATTTGATCTTATTAGACATGTGTGGACATTCAGGCATATAGCGCCAATTTAGCTTAATTTCTATGTTGTCACATTTTCTTATGATGTCATGGATACTAATGGATATGATGCTGTGTTTGGAACATAATTATATTGATGGATAGTTGTTGCATGTGGAAATTTCATGGTTATATGTCACTTTATCATCTTGTCTAACTTTTGGAATATTGAGTATAATTGTGCACGTTGTCGCATTTTGATTTCAGTAGGACATTAGGCTAGTTTAGAACTTATTGATATCTTATTGTGTAATTACTTTATATTTTATTGGATAGGTACAGTTAATGTGTGCAATGAGTGCATAGGTGGCAGGTTTACAGGAGAACGTGGGAATTCAGGCCAGCTACACAATCTTGCACAAGCAGCCCACGGGCTGAGTCCTAGCCATGTTCATTGTGTGAAGCCTTAGTATAGGAGATTATTATTTTGGGCACTATGAGTGACCCCAATTTTTGTAATGTATTGAGCTTTGAATTATTAATTTTGTTTAGGGTTACTAGTAGAGTTGTAAACTTGTTTTGGGAATTAATAATCCCACTTTCATTAAAAATTTTGATTTTGTTTAATGAGTCACTTAATCACAATGGTTTAGGGTCACATGTGAGACCCTTGGGTGGTCCCCACACCCTCTACCCTTGTGCCAAAAATGCAAAACCAGAAATTAGGTTATTTTGGGCATTTTTGGGGACCCCTTTATAGCTTGGGAGTTCCCCTAACATAAAAATGAGCCCTTGGACCCTACCTAGTGGGTAGGGGGGCTTATGTTCAAGGCTAGAGGGATTTTTCCCTCCCTTTTTACCTCTTGTTTGGTCAGATCCATGTAAGGGGTGTGGATTTGAGTGCTTATTAAAAGTTTCACTAATTTTGTCTTGCTAACATTTAAGGGATTTTGGGAGAAGAGGGCAAAAAGACAATTTTACCCTTTCTCTCTTTTGTTTTGGCATCTTTGACCTTGAAGAAGGAGAGGGGTGACACATGTCACCCCCTCAATTGTGAGGATCCTTGCTTGCTCCTCTTCAAATTCTCATTCATGGGAAAAGAGAGGGACTTTCCTTTGGAACTTCTTTCTTGGATGCTTTGGTAATTTTGGAGCTTGAGATTTGCTTGAGTCAAGGGAGGAGAATTTGGAAGTGGGAAAGCTTTTTGGAGAGCTTTCCTTGAGGTAGGATCTTATGTCTTTTGCATATGTTGCATTCATCTTAGTTGTTAGTTTGGCTACTTGAATAGTCTTGTTATTTGTGGATTTTTGTTGTTACTTGCTTGTTTTTATCCTCAAGGCTTGATGGACAAGCCTTGTAGGGTCTTAGTGTCTCCCCTCAAATGGTTGAGGTGGAGAAGTTGATTCATTTGGCTTGAATCTCCTTCCCCGTTCTTGGTAAGGAAACCCCTTTGGGGTTTGAAAATCCTTCCAAGAGAGACTTGGAGAAAGGGTGGAGAAATAAGGAGGGTTTTGATTGAATTTAGGAGCAATAAGGAGGGTATGGAGATTTTGTCTATGTGTAAGCAATTTGAACTGTAACTTTTGAGAACTTTCTCCTCTCTTCCCCACTTTTAAGGAAGAACATGAGTTCTCCTCCTTGTAAATTTGGAGTCTTGTTTTGTATTTGACCTATTTTTGTGTGCCTGTATCATTATTGGTTTACCCTCCATTTTGTGCAATTTTTGGTTAGTTTCCCTCTTTCCCATGGGCTTGTGGGAGGCTAGCATGCATACCAACCTTGGGAGAGGCATGTAATGATGCCTATGGTTGGGTGGCAAACAAGCTCTCTCTCCTTTCTAGTTCTCTTGAAGGCAATGTACATGGGGATCTCATGTTGAAAGTGGATTGTTGGATTGGAGCTCTTTAACTCTTACCCTTTATTATGGTCATTACTTCTTGTCACTTGCAAGGAATGACTGAGTAGAATATCCATTGTTGTAAATCTCTTCTTGTGGTGGTAAATTTCTTTGGACAATTGTAAGCTACTCTTGAGCAAACTCTCTCTTCCTAAGCTTGTATGAAGTCTTGTGATGAACTTGAGTAGTATGTATTGGGTATGTTTTGTATACGAAAAACTTCAAGAAACTTGAAAAAAGAAATATTGTTTTGTTGTTTTCCTTGATATTTAAAAAATAATAATAATAAAATTTGTCATCTCCTTTGAAAGAAAATGTACATGATTGAAAAATGAATATATTGTGAACTTGTTTATACCCTTCATGTTGAATATCTATCTTGTTTTTTTTTTTTTTTAAAAATCTGAAATGTTTAGTTACTTTTTGCATTTGGAGAAGAATATTAACATCTTGTGAAAATCTCATAGGTGTATATCTCCTCTTGATGCTTGCCTTTTTGTGACCATGTAGAATGGAGAGTAAATTCGATGTAACTTCCTAAGTGGGTTTTTTTGAATCAAAGATAAGATTAAAATTTATATCTATTTCAAGTGAAATTCTTACAATTTGCCATTGTGTTTAAATTGACCTCATTCAATTTCAAGATAAGACATAAGCTTAGCTCAATTTTGTATCAAAATAAGTTTTTAAATTTACAATTTTCTAAATAAAAACAAAATAGAAAAAAAAATATAATAATAAAATATTTCCTTTTGAAATTATTACATTTTTGTATCTATCTCTATATTATACATATATTGTATATAAATAATAATATTGTAAAAATTAGTATACGTATATATATATGCAGATATAAATAATAGTATATATATGTAAAAATAAGACTTTTCATGTTATATGTAAAAATAAGACGTTTAGGTTTATTTATTATTATTAATATATATATTTAGTTTTATATATGTATCTATACACATATATAGGTCTATATATATATATATATATATATATATATAGACCTATATATGTGTATATATACATATATAAAACTATATTAATATATATATTAATAATAATAAATAAACCTAAACGTATTAATAAATACAAATTTTAAATAAAAACAAACAAAAAAAAGTTTGGTGGGGGGGGGGGGGGGGGGGGGTTCGGCCCCCCCACCCCTGCGCAGTTTTAAAACAAAAACAATGCTGGTAGGGGGGCCGAACCCCCCCACCCCTGTACTATTCCCGAGCCACTAACCCTATCCCCCACCCTCAATGCTTCCCCCACAGAACCATGCCGCGCCCTTACCGCGCCCACCCACCCCCCTCCCCACGCACGCCCTGTCCCTTCCCTGCCACGGCCTCCATCCCCAAACCCGTAGCCCCTGCACCGACCTTGTTCCTCCATATGCCCTCTCTCCCCACACGTTTCCCCTTTCCCCCTCTCTGCAACCCCCTCACACACATAGTTGCCGCCTCCATCCTTGCTTTAAAAAAAAATGTTTGTATTAAAGAAAAAAAATTTAAATAAATAAAGAGAAGTTATTGATCATTGTATGAATTCCCCAACAATACAATACAAATCCAAATCAACCCTCTTCCACTTGCAAAAGATCAAACAAAACAAATGAGAGGAGAAAAGAAAAGAAAAATAAGGAAAATAAGAAGGAAATCTTCAAATGATAAGAAAGAAAAAGGTAAGGAAGTTAGGGAAAACTTTAGGGCAAATTTGAAATCAAGGGTTTAGATTTGTTTGATCCTAGGGCGCCTATTTAATCCTACACACTCTTAAGTCATCGAAAATTGATGGGAATGGGAAATAAATTATAGGAAGCGATGTGGGTAAATTAATTAAAAGGGGAGAAACCTAATAAATAATAATAATACAAAAAAAGGGGGTGTAGTCTCTATTAGATGTTTTTAGCTTAATATAATAATAATTAAAAAAAATGAAAATTGTGTCGGGCTAGTGGTTAAGTAATGGGGTTAACCAATTTAGTTAAAATAAAAAATTTCTAAAATTGGTTTTGTATCATTAGTTTTAGCATGGTTAGTAATCATTTTCAAAAAAAAAATTGCCCTAATTTTTTGCTATACTTTGGTCTGGTTTTTCGGTGTCCCAGACGGGGCATTACATTAGGTTTTATGTCTTGCATCTCCTTAATCCTTGTCTCCTTGGCAACTTAGAGTAGGTTTTAGAGTAGATCCTCTCCAATATGAATGTTTTCACCTGAACTGAGGAATAGGAACCAAACTTCATCTGGAGAGCTCTCCTAATTCGCAATGTCCCACCCTTTGGGAGAAGCTCCATGTTATGAAATCACACTGAGAGTATCAACCAAACGAGTTGCAGACATTTAGGGGTGATGTGATTACTCATCAATAGTTTTGGCATGCCCGGTGGGACAAAGAGGTCAATATTTCACTGTTACCATGATTGGGTGTGTGTCTTGGTAAAATTCCAGCCTTTAGAGGATTTGGAGCAACACATCTGGCAACTCCGTCACTCAAATACAGTGGTTTCAAAGTTCCAATTTTACCAAATTCATGAGAAGAATCTAGACAAGGTCAAGAACAAGAGAAAAATGATTTTTTTTCTATCTACAATTATCCCCAGAAAGAGGAAGAAGTGCTCAAAGGTCTCTGTCTCTGCCAAACAGAACCTTGTCAACATCTCCACCTAGTAGGCCTTTCATTCAATTGACTAGAGTTCTTCTACCAATCATGATAGCACAACCCAACCCCTACATTAACTTCACTAGAAGCAACCCTCTGGCTCTCAATGCATAAAACCCAGTTCCAACTGTAGCATTAAAGAACATCCCATATTTTACTGGATAGAACTAAAGAACTTTGATTGACCACATCCAAGACATTGCAAATGTTTGTGCAATCCATGAAATTATTGAAATGGACATTACTATTAAATTATTGGCATCTTCATTCAAGGGAAAATAATTGCAATGGTTCAGAAGCCTAACCGCGGGATCCATCCAGAATTGGGACCATTTATTCATAACTCTCCACAATCAATTTGAATAAAAAGGGGATAATATGTCTTTATTGGAACAACTGGAAACAATCAAGAGGGATCCCAACGAGTATTTAACTGACTTCAAATTCAAATTCTAGTGGACATTGGATAGGATTTCATTGGCTGTGAGACCAATAACTGAAGGTGATTTCTATACTTCCTTAATGCTTTGAATTATGATATTGCTATGATGATCCAATCAATGGGAGGTATAACCTTTCCCGCAGCCTATAATTTTTCTATTAGAGCATAAAACTACTTGATCCAAAATCATAAACTCACACCTAGGCCACCTATGCCTCTATACCCAAAATTAGGAGCTCCTACAACTAGTCAAACACCAAAGTTGAATCCCATTCTAGCCCCTACGAATAAAAGAAATAATTAGGCTTCTACTTCTTCAAGAACTTTAAAAGAGCTACAAGAGGTTATGAAACAACTGCAGAACCTAGGAAATGATTTAGTGACTATCAAGAGACAACAAGCTCAAAGTTTTAGGCGATATCAACCTCAAAATCAGTAGAACCCCATATAGCAAAATAGACCACTAGGTCAGGCCCTGCAAATCAAAATCAGAACCAAGGATAACCTCAAGCTTCGAGACCATTATGACCATATGATCCAAATGTGGTTTCAACGTCAAGATACTTGGTTCCAACACATAACAACATAGCACAGGAGTACGATTGGTGTTACCCCTACAATCTACTGCATAATCAATCAATGTGTTTCAATGGTGCACTAAACAAGGCCTTGATGGTGTAGAGCATTGGTGTTTCCCAAGACCCAAGTCAAGAGGGAAACCGACAGCATGAAACTCTATAAGAGGCACCTCCAACGGAAACCACATTGGTCAATTGGCACACAAAAGACTTCTGTGGAGTTAATCAACCTCCTTTTCATGGTGTGGCTGCTAATACATGGTCAAAGAAGGGGAATATAGAGGAGGGACAATTGTCTAATTCAGTTGTTTCTCAACCCAATCCTACACAATAAGGAGTTAGTAGATAAAATGCATCCCCAAATATGAGAAATCAACCTAAGGTACCCATGCAGTAGCACGTGTGCCTATTTAGACACCAGAAAAGGTCACACTAAGTAAGGGGAAAAAAGGATAATTCATCTCTCTTTAACATTATTGATCAGATTAAGAAGACACATGTGAACATTTCCATGTGGGAGTCACTGGCAATCCTAGGACAACGAGATTTGTTGCAAGTTGCATTGGCCAATTGGTCTACCTTGAATGGATAAAACCAAGGTCAGGAGAAATTTCTCACTAATGTAGTGTAATAGGGTGGTGATCAACCAAACAAAATTTTGAAGCCTCCACCGTTCTATGTTTCATTGATTATCAGGAACCATTTGGTACATAACTGCATGATCGATTTGGGTGTAACTAGGTCAGTGATGCCAAAAAATATAACAGATCAATTGGGTCTAAAGTATGAGCCAATGCTGAAAGGAGTAGTATAACTAGATGGGACATCAGTAGGAATGGTTGAGGTCATCAAGGGTTTAAGTTTAACACTACATATTTGTCCAAATGTCACAGTCTTGTAACATGTGTCTTTAATTGACCTCCCACCACTCTTTCCATTGTGTTTGTCGAGGGACTTCACTACTAAAATTGGTGGGTATCTATCTACAGATTGGTCACACATGCTTTTTAGGATGAGGTATAGAGCTAGGGATACAATCTAGTTAGAGCCAATTGTAAAATTTCACATTGAACCTCATGTGCCAAGTCCTATCAACGCAAATTTCTCAACCTTCGATCAGGAAGAGTGTTTACTAGATCTGGAAATAGGTACCAAGGTCGAAGGAATCCCAGATTTGACTCTTGATGAATGGAAAAACAAGAGGCATGATTTTGACCCATTTAAGGAAATGGAAGAATTCGAATTGGGTGTCTATTATGTACACGAAGAAAATTCACCCATTCCTAACATCACCAAGCTAGAAGACGAAGATGAAAATGAAGTATGAAAACTATATTTCGATGGTTCAAGAATCAAACAAGGTGATGGAGGAGGTGCATTGTTAGTTTCACCATATAACATCAAGTATTACTTAGCATTTCATTTCCAATTTTCCTGTTCAAACTAAAAAGTCAAATATGAGGCCTTGATTAACATACTTCATTGGGCCAGGAAAAGAGGCATAAAGAATTTGCAAGTATTTGGTGATAGTGAGATAATCGTCAATCAAGTCAGAGGAAAAAATCCTGTAAGGAATGACTTACTCAAAAGATACAAAAACAGGGTATGGGACCTCATTGAAGATTTTGAAGCTTTCAACATTGTGTCTATAGATAGGAAGAAGAATGAAACTGAAAATAGGTTTGCAGAAGTTAGAGCAACATTTGATGTGGTTGACAATATCAAAAGAGGTAAAAGAAAACCACATATCCATGTGATTGTAAGGCCAACAGTTCTAGACAATAACACAAGTTGGAAGGTGTTTTAAAATGATCAACAAATCATAAATTTATTACAAGAAGAGTTTGAATTCTTAGCTAGGAATAGAGATAAATTGGAGCAGTAGTACCGGGACCAAGTAGTGCAGTTGTGGACCAACTAACTTCCCAGAGGTTTGGTGACACTTGAGTCAATATTCAATCCTAATGACCAGTTTTGTAAAGAGAAAAAAAACATTAAGGTCAAGGGAGATGATTCAGAACCTATTTTTGTAGGGGAAGGAGAGACACTCCAAATTGGCAAGGTGGCCAATGAGAAAGAGAGATATGAATTCCTATAACTTTGGAAATAATTTCCAGATGTTTTTACCTGGAGTTATGAAGACCTGTGAGGATTCAATCTAAATTTGGCACAACATACAATATAATTAGATCCAGATGTTAAGCCCATCAGGTAGAAGCACAAACTAGTCAACCCATACATTGAGCCTCTAATGAAGAAAGAGCTAAACAAACTTATAGAGGAAAACATTATATTCCCAATCAAGCATTCAAGTTGGGTTACAAACTTGGTACCAGTCAGGAAGAAGAATGGAGAAATCATGTTGTGGATGGACTTTCGAGAATTTAACAAAGCATCTCTCAAAGTCCACTACCAACTCCCTTTAATGGAACAAATCTTAGAAATATTTTCTTTCCTGAATGGATACTTAGGGTATAATCAAATAATGGTGAAAGAAGATGACCAGTTCAAAATGGCTTTCACCACTAAGTGAGGCACCTATACCTAGAAGAAGATTCTGTTTGGATTGTCTAATGCTAGGGCCACCTTCCAGATGGCAATGGACATGGAATTCAAGGGGTTGTTCTCCAAAAATGTAGCGGATCACCCCTTCCATCTGAGATAGGTATTTCAAAGATGTAGGAGATTTGGGGTATCATTGAATCCCAAAAAATGCATATTCCTGGCTTACAAAGGAAATCTCCTAGGTAATTTTGTGTCAAAGGAAGTATTGACGATTGACCTAGAAAGAGTTAAAGCAATTAGACCATTACCATTTCCAAGCCATAAGAAGGCTCTTTAGAGATTTATATGAAGGATCAATTTTGTTTACAGGTTTTTGCCAAATGTTTCCACTCTTGTGAAGCCAATAACACTGATGTTGAATAAGAGCATGGAATTTAGGTGGATAGCTAAGGGAAAATAATGTTTTGAAGCCATCAAAAAATCCATATTACAAGCTCCAACTCTCGTCAATCTAGACTAATCCAACAAATTCATGCTTTATGCCTTTAGCGGTGGGGACACAATTTTTGCAATCCTAGTGTAACAAAAAAAAGAGGGATCTGAACAACCAGTTTCCTTCTTAATTCATGGCTTGGAGGAATATGAAATGAGGTACTATTTCATTGAGAAGCATGTCGTTGCAGTGATCAGAAGCTTAAGGAAGTTCAAACACCTAGTCTCAAACAACAGGATTCAACTGTTATTTTCTCAAACGGGAGTCAAGGAATTACTTTTGAACAAGGATGTGAATGAGAAATGTGTAGAATGGATCACTCATGTCATGGAATATGACATTGAAATTAAGGTCACTAAGTTGGCTTGTGGAAAGGAACTATGTGAACAACTATCCTCAAGTCAACAAGTTGATGTAAGAAACGGAAATGGGGTTGTTTTGGTGCTACAAGATGGTCAAGAATGAGCAAATGATAATGTGTCTGTTCCTTGTTCGACTCACAATATGATGCACTTCCTGCAAATAGGCCTATGACCTCCAGAAATGAGCAAAGAAAAGAGGAGCTACTTCAGATTACAAGCCATTCCATATGTGCTTGTTCATGGTATTTTGTTCAAAAGGGACATCAATATGGTTCTACTGAGATGCATCAGAACAAGTCAAATCGAGAAGGTGTTGTTAGTGTAAAATTACACCACCCCCGAATGGCCTTGGATCTGGGTGGGGAATTCAGTGTGATTGTACAATATTGGACAATATCTCAAGTTGTGAGACTTGTGAACCTGAGATGGACCTTTAAAGAAGGTTGGTTCCTACTTCCTAATCTACCTGCCACAAGCTACTCACGTACAGGAAGAATCTATCTAATCCTAATCTAACCTTCGAAGGAGACAGGGAGAGAGAGAGTGAAAGAGAGCCTACACTAAGCGGTGATACACCAGAAAAGGAAATGGCAAGATATTCTGCTAAGGGAGGATGAAACAAGGGAAAAATGAGATGAGGGAGGTCAAACAAAAGTGACATAGACCCAGATCTGAATCCACCATCAAAACTCCACGAAACACAACATCTTACACCTGTAAACATGAAATACATGCACAGGAAGCAAACATGAAATGGAGAGGCAGAGAGAAACAACAAAACATGAGAAAGGGTTGAAGAACACCACAAAAACGTAATTTCATTGCTCTATGAGGTGCACGAACCATTACATTAATACACAGAGGCACAAATATGCTTGCTAGGCATAAGAGAAGGCTTACAACTCAAATGGATTCAGGAAACAGATTTTATAGAGTTTCCCAACACACCAGAATGTCTCCCTTCTCAAATGAGAAGTGTTTACAATATATAGACGATGAAAACCAGAGAGAAAGAAGAGAACCTTGATTCTACTCTTAAAGCACAACCACCATCCATTAATGCCTTGCAAATCCACATACAATTTTTCAATTCTGGTTCCCTATGTCTATTTGGTGTGTTGAAGAAGGAGGAAAGGTGGATCAAATCTAATCTAGGTAATTGAAGCAATTAGATCCTTCATTAATGGCATGAAAGACGTTTTCCTAATTTTCACCCATCAAAACTTGCTGAAAATAATTTTTTTGGTTTCCATGACGTAGAGGAGGTCAGGATATTTCCAATGGTACCAAATTTTTTGAATTTTGAGCACTGGATCAAAACATATGCCCATTTGAATATTTGAATTGAATCCGTACACAAATGGTGAAAAACCAGTTTTCACAAAATGGATCCGTGGGCCTAAAATTCACTTTTCACCTTTTGTACAAAAATTACAAAAGTGTAAAAACTCCCCACAACCCCACAAGACTGAGATTCAATTTTTTCCAAAAGCCCTCGTAAGCCCACAACCTTTACCTTTTACATTTGGCGAACAAACCTCCTAGGGCTCGTGGGCCCGCACTTGCAAACTGCACTTTGATGAAAGTTGCAAAAAATTCAAAAAACTCCCATGGTCCCGCAACTTTACATTTTCCAATAATACATCTCTGGGCTAGGCGGTCTGCATTTTCCACTTTAGTGAAAATTCTTCCCCAGGCCCACCGTCCCACTTTTGGAAAAAAATTAATCCAAGGCCCACCTCCCTGTATGTAATTTAGCCCTGAAAAGTGGCTTCTTTGGGCGTCGGCAGAGGTGCATCTTAATTTTATACTTTACACCTTTCCAAAACAAACACAAAAAATTCAAACTACCTCCAGTGACCCGCCTTCCCACTTTGACTTGGAACATGGCCACGTGAAGAGGTGGCATGCGTTTGTGGACCACTTTTGGATTTTGATTTTTATGTTTCACCGAAGAGACATGTGGCTCCTTCCACAGATTTTCTCTATTTCTTTATGTTTTGGCTAAGTCCCTTTTGTTTGGCGAGGCCATTTGTCTGATCTGAGACACATGGAGGCTTAGTACTTATTTGGGACTGGACTTTGGGTTGCGCCTTTTGAAGTTATGCCAAGTCGACACGTGGCACTGTCGACACTAAAATTTTCCTCTGTAATTTCTATTTCATTAATGTATGTATTAGGAATAGGATGTTGTTAAGTATAATTAGTAGTAGCGTCTGATAGAAGATAACGACGCCGTCAGTACGGTGCCGCCAATAATGTGGAGTACGGTAATAGCCAAAGCACAATAGGAATGTTGTAAAAAGTAAATATTTTTTGTAAGTGGTCCGGTAATGTTAAAATGTCAAAGTTCGGGTAATTAGAGAAGTAGGGTCTACAAGATTAGGAATTAGACATATTATATTGGTAATAAGGACAAGGAGCGAGGTCATAAATATTTTGTGTATTTTATTTGTAAAAAGTCTAAAAATTTGGAACCCATGTAAAATGATAAGGTTTATCTTATCTTAAAAGATAATCTTACATGTACAGATAAGAGTTAAGGTATGGAATATGATTCGTCAGAGTGGATTTCTTATCCTATCTTAGAGATAAGATGGATAAGCCTAGAAGTTCTATAAATAAAGAGGCCACCCCCCTCCTTTAACATAGAAGGAAGTAGTGAGAAATATTGTAGGAAGTGTGCAAAGGAAGCCATCAGTTTAAAGGTGTGTTGAAGAAGCCCTTAAGAGGTGTAATTGTAAAGTTTCTCCCATAGTCTTGGTCAAAGGCAAGTGAAGTCAATAACACTTGAAGTACCTCATGGGTGAGATTGTAACAATTTCATGTTAATATTATAATTTACTTTGATATTTCAGATTTTTCATCATTTCGTTTTATCATAGTCAATGGTATTCTTGTGTTATGTTTGTTGTTTTGTTTCCATATTACATCCACCAAACTAAAGGCTGTGCATTAGTAAATAATCATAGCACGAGGAGTTCCCGGTGAAGAATTATCATAGTGCCGGATTGGTGATGACATTTTGGTTCCGTTGCTGGGACCATTCCTCGTTGGTGGATTTTCTTGAGAGATATTCCCACTTAGTCAAAAATCAATTAGAGGGTAACCTTGTTTTTACTATGCATAGTAGTTACCATGGTAAAGTCATTTTTGCCATGAATAGTAGTCACCATGGTAAAGTCATTTTTACTGTGAATAGTATTTACCACAGTAAAGTCATTTTTTACCGTGAATAGTATTTACCGCAGTAACTTCACTTTTTACCGTGAATAGTATTTACCGCAGTAACTTCACTTTTTACCGTGAATAGTGTTTACCATAGTAAAGTAATTTTTTACCACAGTAACTAAAGTTTCACCATAGTTTATCGTGGTCATTTATATTTTATTATAGAAAGGTGTAAAGTCACTTTCTAGTATAGTGATTCTAATTATTGGTGCACATAAGTCTTCTTTATTATACTTGTGGGTTGGTATTTCACTGGTGGTTACTTTTGAAAACGGGAAAGATTGCTATTTTTTCAGCTCAATCTAATGAAGATGCTTCTTCTTTCATTCATGAGTTTAAACGATCTTATATTTGTAATGGCCTTATAAGAAGGGAACAATGGACTGAATTTTTCCCTACCTTTTTAGATGGTTCTGCACTTAGGTGGTTTGAAACACTAGGTGATAATGTGAAAAATTCATGGGATTTATTAACTGAAATTTTTCTTGAAAAATTTGGTGAACAACAGAGATATGCAGATCTAATGATCGAGATCAAAAAGATATCCCAAGGAGAGAAGGAGAAGATAAGGGATTATCATGCTCGTGTTCTAGAGCTAAGGAGGAAGCTCGACGCCTAGATCCAGAAGGAAGGATGGATTAACGGATGGATTGATGAATGGCGTGGAAAATCTCCTTTGTAATCACTTAATTCTTGGGATGAAACCAAAGATCAGACAACGAGTGAAGTGTGACCTCCCAGCTACCATTGAACAAGTAAAGGATATTGCAAGAAGGCAAGAAGAAAGCATGGAAGAGGAGCCCAAAGAAATTGTTGCTAAAGTAGAACCTACACCAGTAGGTCTTTGGTCCAGAATCCACAACCACTCTTGGTGAGCACAAATCTTTCTCCTAGTACATCTACTGAGTATTAAGGTCTTCTCAAAAATATGGGTCAGTTAACTATCAATCTTCTTCAAGGAAAATAATTTAGTTCTCAGGGAGGAGATAGAGGTCCAAAAAGAAATATTTTTGAAGTTGTATGTTATGGTTGTTATAAAAAGGGTCATTATAAGTATAATTTTCCAGATAGAGTTTCTACATCTAGTAAAGGAGATAATGATAAAGGAAAAGCACCTGTGAATTCTTTTGATGTAGTAGATAAGAGCAGAAATAATGAAGTAGATGTGTTTGTAACAAAAAGAAAGAAAGAAAAAGATAGTCAAGATGGAAATGATCCTAAGAAGATGAAAGGAGAAACTAATAAGAAACATAGGAGAAGGAAGTTGGGTGTGCAGGATTTTCTGATTTCACAGGGGCAAGGACCATACTCCATCTTGGAAGATCTATCCAAAAGGCCTGCAAATATTACATATGGTCAACTCTTGGCTATGTCTTCTAAGAAGAGGCGGGAGTTGCGAAGTGGACTCAATGCTCTACAAAGGAAGGAGGTTGAGGTCACTATTTTGGAGACAGAGGTCGGATCCCTATGCTCCACAAGCTGAGGTATTATGTAATGGTATTTCAATTCATGATGTCTTAGTTGATGGAGGTGCTGCAATTAATGTAATGACCGAGTCTGTAATGAATATGTTGGGTTTAAAAATTGATCTCCCTTCAACAATTATGTTAAGGTCATTAAATAAGAGAAACACTAAACTAGAAGATGTAGTTTCAAATGTGGCAATATTTGTTATGGGTGTTGTATGTGTGGTAGACTTTTAGGTGATGAAAAATGGTACTGTTGTGTACCCAATGCTACTGGGAAGACCATGGCTAAGGAGAGTTCATTGCAAGAAACTACTAGAATGAAGGTTTCATGACACTTAGATGTGGTAGAGAGAGGGTGAAGATAAACGTGATCCATCGACATCATAAAGCAGAACCTATGGATTCAAGTGATGAAACTGATGATTGGACATCCTCTGATTACTCTAGTACCAGTGAAGTGGACACTGAAGATGAAGAAAGCGAGGTGGATGTTTCAGTCATAGATATCTTTCGAGTCACACCAACTCATGACCCCATAAAATTATCTGAAGAATAAGTTGATGATCGTCTCCAACAAATAAAGATTGGTGATTCTGTGATGGAGAGTGAGAAGGAATCCTACCTCCAGCTCTTTTGAAGGTACATACATCATATTCACTTTTGATTACAAGGAACTTCGTCAAGTAAGTTGGGTAGAACATTCTATTGAGCTGGTAGATGGTGCTAAGCCCATAAAGAAAATGCCATATAGAATGTATCCTAATTTTTCCAAGACTGTAAAAGAAGAAATAGATAAGTTGCTTGATGCAGGATTCATATTTGCTATGGAGAATTTAGAATGGGTTTCTTCCATTGTGATATCAATAAAAAAGAATGAGAAGCTACACATTTTTGTTGATTACAGGAAGCTCAATAAGGCAACAAAGAAGGATCATTACCCTATTCCATTTTCAGATCAGATCTTGGACGAAGTAGCTGGCCAGGAGTACTATAGTTTTGCTGATGGATATAGAGGCTATAACCAAGTTTGTATAGCAGAGAAAGATCTGATGAAGACCACGTTCACCACTCCTTGGGGAACGTTTTCTTATAGAGTTATGCCTTTTGGGTTGTGTAATGCTCCAACAACATTCCAACATTTGATGAATAGGGTATTCGAACCCTACATTGGGACCTTCATCAGAGTATTTATGGATGATTTTTGCATCTATGGGAGCAAGTTGGACCACCTGCACTAGATGGAGACAACATTTCAAAGGTTAGATGAAGCACAAGACTCCCTAAACCCTACAAAGTGTGTCTTTGGATGTTCTAAAGGCGTTTTGTTAGGGCATGTTGTATCCGGAGATGGTATTGGTACTGATCCTGATAAAGTTTCAAAAATCAAAGATTTACCATTTCCTATTAATAGAAGTAAGTTGAGATCATTTTTAGGCCATGTGGGTTACTATAGAAGGTTCATCAAGAATTTCTCAAAAATTGCACATCCACTAACCCAGTTCTTAAAGAAAGATGTTACGTATGAACCAGGAAATAAGGCGCAAGAAGCTTTTGGACAACTGAAGGAATCCCTAGTGTCTTCACCTGTTTTGAAGAATCCAGATTGGAGCACGCCATTCATTGTGTACACTGATGCCTTAGATACAGTACTAGGAAGTACTTTGAGCCAAAATGATGAAAATGGGAATGAACATCCAATTTACTTTGGGAGCAGACAAATGAGCAGTGCTGAGGTAAATTATATTGTAACTGAAAAAGAGGCTCTGGCTATCTTTTTTACTATAAAGAAGTTTAGAAATTACTTACTAGGGCATAAATTTCTAGTTGTAACAGATCATTGGGCTCTAAAATATATTTTAAATAAGCCTAACCCATCAGGGAGGATAACAAGATGGATAATTTTGTTACAAGAATTTGAATTTGATATTATAGATAGGCCAGGAAAGAAGCATGTCAATGCAGATGCACTCTCTCAAGCCTATGATGGTTTAGGATCATCTTGTGATGATGATGATTTCCCCGATGCAGCATTGTTATCCCTTGACAAAATCCCTAGTGAATACATAGATATTTGGAATTATCTGAATGAATTCAAGTTTCCTGATGGTGCCAATGCAAAGACTAAGAGAAAGATTACTCAAGCCAGTCGTCCATATTCTATTCTGCATGGAGTATTATTTCGAATAGGACCTGATGGACAGTACAAGAGGGCAGTTGGACGTGATCAAGGGAAGGAACTACTAGAAGAATTCCACAATGGTACATGTGGAGGGCACTTCTCTGGACAACTTACAGTAAGAAGGATCTTGGATTCAGGTTATCACTGGCCCACTCTTTTTAAAGATTGTTATAATTATTGTAAGACATGTGATATTTGTCAAACACATGGTAACCGTAAGACTTCATCAGCTCCATTATGTCCTATTCTTCCACTTGGTCCCTTTGAAAAGTGGGGAATAGACATTGTAGGTCCACTTCCAACTACCTCACGCCAAAATAAGTATATTGTAGTTGCCACAGATTATTTAACCAAGTGGGTTGAAGCTAGGCCATTAAAAACATACTTCCATGGATGAGGTGGCAAGGTTCATATATGAATGCATCATTGTCACCAGATTTGGTTGCCCATTAGAAATTGTAACAGATCAAGGAAGCCACTTCATTAATGAGGTAGTAGAAGCCCTAGTCAATAAATTTTCTATTAAGCACAGGAAGGAAACAACATACAAGCCAAGCACAAATGGACAGGTGGAATGAACAAATTTTGTGTTGTGTCAAATTCTAGCAAAAGATGCAGCCTTGCAGGTACATAAGTGGGATAAAAGGATTCATGTAGCATTGTGGGCATATAGGGCAACATCAAAGTCAGCAACAAGATACTCCCCATTTTAGTTGGCCTATGGCATTGATCCAGTTTTTCCTATTGAGTTTGATATTCCCACTATGAGAGTTATGAAAAATGAAAGGATGGATGAAAGTGATTCAGTTAAAGAAAGGTTGGTACATCTTCGTTTGTTAGAGGAAATGAGGGAAATAGCTAAGGATACAAGATATAAGAAGAAAATGACAGCAGAAGGAATACTCTTGATCAAAAAATCCGGTGGTCTCCATTTCATGTGAATGACTTGATTCTAGTATATGATTCCAGATACAAAAAAAGAAGACAGAGAAAATTTCTTCTAAAATGGATGGGGCCCTACAAAATAGTAGTTGTACATGAAAATGGTACATACCGACTGGAGGAATTGGATGGCAACTCCCATTATGAAATGGGTCAACCATGACAAGTTGAATATTTTCCAAGCACCAGAATAGTCTACTTCAAGGACGAAGTAGAAGCTAGGAAGGGGGAAGATGTCGACACTAAAATTTTCCTCCTTAATTTTTATTTCATTAATGTATGTATTAGGAATAGGATGTTGTTAAGTATAATTAGTAGTAGCGTCCGATAGAAGATAACAGTGCGCCATCAGTACGATGCCGCCAATAATGTATAGTACGGTACTAGTCAAAAGTATAATAGGAATGTTGTGGTAAAAAGTAAATATTTGTCGTAAGTGGTCCGGTAATGTTAAAATGTCAAAGTTTGGGATAATTAGAGAAGTAGGTTCTACATGATTAGGAATTAGAAATATTATATTGGTAATAAGGACAAGGAGTGAGGTCATAAATATTTTGTGTATTTTATTTGTAAAAAGTCTAAAAATGTGGAACCCATGTGAAATGATAAGGTTTATCTTATCTTAAAAGATAAGCTTACATGTACAGATAAGAGTTAAGGTATGGAATATGATTCGTGAGAGTGGATTTCTTATCCTATCTTAGAGATAAGATGGATAAGCCTAGAAGTTCTATAAATAGAGAGGCCACCCCCCTCATTTAACATAGAAGGAAGTAGTGAGAAATATTGTATGAAGTGTGTAAATGAAGCCATCAGTTTAAAGGTGTGTTGAAGAAGCCATTAAGAGGTGTAATTGTAAAGTTTCTCCCATAGTATTGGTGGAAGGAAAGTGAAGTCAATAACACTTGAAGTACCTCATGGGTGAGATTGTAACAATTTCATGTTAATATTATAATTTACTTTGATATTTCAAATTTGTCATCATTCCGTCTTATCATAGTCGATGGTATTCTTGTGTTATGTTTGTTGTTTTGTTTCCAGATTACATCCACCAAACTAAAGGTTGTGCATTAGTAAATAATCATAGCACGAGGAGTTCCCGGTGAATAATTATCATAGTACTGGATTGGTGATGACAGCGCCTTCCGCCAGTTTTTTTATACTTAGCTGATTCGAGCCTGTTCTGCCCCATTTTTGACTCTGACCACGGGATGATCCTGCGCTCATTTGGTAACTTTCTCTTAGTTCCTTCTTTGAAATTACGCCAAGATGGCACATGGAGAATTCTACTGGCTCTTCTATACTTAACCAATTTGGGGCCGGTTCAACTTTCGGGCTCTGACCTCATGGTCTGTTAACGATAGTTGAGGGTCCTTTTTCGGGCTGCACCTTTTGAAGTCGTGCTGATGAGACACGTGGAGGCTTCTATTGACCCTCCTATACTTAGCCTATTTGGGCCCGTTGCCATTTGAATTCTATTGGACCCTAAATATGTGGAGAGCTGGCACTAGTTTGAGTCTCCGCCTTGGGCTCTCACTTTTAAAATTATGTCGAGCTAACACATGGTTCTTTCTACTCGTTTGGACTCTTCAACGATCGACTCGATCCCTTTCTAGACCTGGGACACGTGGAAGCTCCCTACACATTTGAGGTATCCATTTTGATGTTCTTGTTGATAATTTTTGCACTCGTGCGAAAATGGGCAACTCGAAACTTTGTTATGATGGATAGCATTGGTGAAGTATACCTAAGCTAGGAGATTTTTTTCAGATAATGTTGTTACTACTAAATTAGTTAATGATTACATGTAATCTGCAACTACGTGTGCTATTAAAAAATGTGACAGATCACATAGTCTGTAATTTCATGACTATCTTTAGCAAAAGAACACAAGGCCCCGAAGGACAACTGTGTTGTTTTGATAAAGACAACCAATGACAGAATAGGTGAAACACCAAGTTTTGGAACAACAAACATAAGTGGAGATTGCAGAAAATCAGATTTCATTACTGGAGGTTACAAGATTTCTTAATATTATTCCTTCATGATTAAGACATTTAATTATATTACTGAGTTGTTTAGTTCATCATACAATCCATACAAAAAGCTGAAATGCAGAAAGAAATATACAACTCAGTTATAGAATTCAATGTTTTATTCATAAGGAATTTTCAAATGTTTCCCACACAAGCCATGGGATGTAACTGAAAGTAATGTATAGTGACTGAAATAAGAGGTACACAGGCATGAAAGAGAAAATAGAGGAGTATGAGTGAACCCATCATTGCCTTGGGGGTTTCCCTCTTTATTCTTGACATCTCCATTTCCATCTCTCCTCCTTCTTCATCATTGGTGAAGTCACTATACCTGAAATGAGGAAAAGAGGGATAATCATCAATTAAGAGCTCAACAGTCATTTCATATTCCTATACTGTCCTAATTTGTGCATATGAATCTCTTAAAAACGTAAGATATAATTTACTTCAAGATCAAACTGCATACATGTTTTACTCACTCAGAAAGAAGAAAAAGAAAAGAAAAGAGGAAAATCATGGATACAAGAGAGGCCAAAATACTAATTATTGCCCTAACTATTTGCTTAAGTGTGTTATCTCTTGAAAGTGCACCCTATAGAGAGATGGCTGCAAGTTTTCTAGTCTTGCAATAATTGATCTCTCTCTTTCGTAGATACAATGGAAACACCTCAGGTCTGTGGGTATACCTATTTTGAGGTGAGTCTCCGGTAAAAGGCCGGTTCCTTATTGATGTATCCTAAATTGATTTTCTGGGATTAAGGAGTAAAAGATGGCTGTAAAAATAATTAAACTAAGGTGATACACCAAATTTATATGAGGGCTTTGACTGAGTATATGCACGATTGCTATGAGAAGGATTCTTGATGCACGAGCCAACAGTTTTCTGCAGAATGTTTAAGGGAAAACACTTGGTTGTACTGAGGGAAAATCACAACAGTACTGATAAGTTAACATGCACATTAAAATTTAGCAGAAAATACTGAATTTTGCAGTAGGGTAAGATGATTGGTCAGGGAATTTTCATTCACAAGACTAATAGAAACATACACAAGACTGCAAATAATTGGAAAGGCAGAAAATACTTCACACACAGAAGGCAAAACTGGCAAAAAATTGCTTCAGTACTCCTATATCCAAAAGTCCTCCAAGAAAAATCCTCTTGTGCTTTGCAAAGGCACACAATATATAGCAAAAATAAATTTTCCCACCCTTCCTAAAAATAGCCTAAGGTTGTACTTGCCCATGCATCATAAGGATAAAATAATACAAACTAGTACAAGAGGCATTAATAGCCTTTGATTACATCTCAGTCAACTGAAGTTGACTGTTCTATTTTTAATAAAGCTGGGTGAATAATTTTGCCAAAAATAAGATTGCTTGCTAGGCAAGTGTCTCTTCAAGGCATGCAACTTGTCTCTTCTTTGTTTTTTCTTCTTGTGAAGCATGAAAAAATCAATTCTCTGCATGTGAGAAAATAATTACAAAATATTTGCAATATTTGCAAAATAAACATCCTGTGGGGCCACCTGCTATGTGTACATATTCTGATGATGTTGACATCTCTTTGGCTTCAAAAGGTCATAATAGTGACATACTACCAATTACCTCTACCTCCTTGAAGTGGGGACCACCTCCAATCTGCTTGGTTTGGCCACCTTGGTGGACTTAGCAATATAAAAGGGTCAACCATTTTACATGGCACATGCCACTATATTCTCCACCACCTTTTGATAAATACACACATGTATATATGTGTTGGTCGTTGCATGTTTGGTAGTGTATAATTTGAAATTCACCTTTTCGGTGATCATTTGGCATAATTTGGTCAGCTTTTGATTGAAGGCATACACTATGGTTTAGACTTTGAAAGTCTTTGGCAATGATAATTTGTTTGATGACACGTGGGTTGTCCCCTTCTCCATGGTGACTCACCCCTCATACACTTTGTCAGTGGAAATTTGACCTAGGTTGAGTTTGCTTTGATGTTTGAAATGGAACCTGCACCGTTGATCTTTGTACCGATTGGCCTGATGCCATCGATCTCTAACCTATGGTTAGGGTTTGTAAATTTGTAATTAATGTGGTCAGTGAGAACTAACCTTGGTTGTTTGTTTTGATTTCTGAGCATGATCCTTGGCCTTTGATCTTTGTACTTGATGAAGCTTGATCGTTGATCTTAAATCATGGTTGAGTTCAAACTTAATCCATACTTGGGCTTGAGCCGTAAAGGAAAGCTTGGGTTTGACGATCATTTAATTCAGTTTTCTAGTATGCAGGCGAAGCCCTGGAAAAATTTCTTGGAGCCATTTGTTCTTTTGAAGCTCAGCCTTCACCACAAATAGGTTTGAATCTGTGGCCTTCATGTGACATTATTCAATCTTCTTTCTTGAACTCTTTGCAATGCTTAGCTGGAAACCATTTTTGGATTACTTTTGAGCTTTTGGTTCTATGAAGAGTTCTCATGTGATCTTAGTTCTTTCCTTGTTGTGATCTCTGATGCTAGATCCCTTCCAAGCTACCTTCTCTCTTGGTCTCCATCAATGTTGAGCTTTGTGGGCTCGGGTTTTTGATTCTTTTGCCTTCTGTAGCTCCCTGTGGTCATTCTGAGACTCAGTTTTCTCCTTTTTGAGCTTGGATTTTCTATGGAAAATAATCTCTGTGTTCTTCTTGTTTGCAATCTTGAGAAGTTGAAGCTTCATTACTTGGTCCCTGTGTGATGAGCATCACTATTTTGATGAGGGAATGGTAAGTTTTCCATTCTCTGAGCTTTTCAACTGCATCATTGTTATCATTTCTTGATTTCAAAACACTGATATTTTTCTCATTCTTCACATATCTCATGTGCCTTCATGGTTCTTTTGGGGTTTTTGAGTTGAAAACGTTCCGGGTCCTCATTTTTCCTGTTATGAATTTGATGGTTTTTGAGGACTCGATAGTTCCGTGTTAACTGGTGAGTTCTATTTCTTACTTTGATTCCTTGCTAATCATTAATGGGTATTCCCTTCATTGGCTATGGATATGTACCTTTTACTTTAATACTGCAACTTGAATCTGGCATTTAATGGGAATGAAAAATTTCTGAAACTCTTGAGTATTTCTCAAACCTGGGTATGTATGAGTTTTTTTATTCAAAACTTGTTCGACAGTCAATCCTTGAACCTTTTCTGAAAAACCCTGGATATTCTTCATTATGTTTAATATTCCATCTTCTTTATTTAATTGCAAAAAGACTTTGAAAGGCTCCCATGACCTGATAATTCATTTTCCCTGACTTCTGTTACTTATTACTCTTGTAGAGCTTCTGTTCTTCAACTGTTATTTCATCTACCCTTTCAAAGCATAACTTGTTTGATAAACTGGATTTCCTTCAGTTGGCTGTAATTTGAGCTTGATCCTTATCATTTCCTGATTTGAATCCCTTCAAGTGGTAAATTTGATATACCTTTTGTATGAAATTTTCCTTTTCACTTAAGAACTATGACTCCATGAATCCAATTATCTTATTCTATTGAAGTGTTGCAATATTTTACTGTGCTTGTAAACTATGAATCAATTTGGCTCTGAAGCTATATTGTAGCATTTCTGGGAACTTGATACTTGCTTCATTTGGAAACTGCAACTTAGAATAGCTAAGCTTTGTAAGATTATCTGTGAAACTCCAATTTAATCATGGTACTCTTGTTCTTTTTGATTTTAATGATTTTTCTGATTAAAGACACAAAACTGTAATTTTCACTCTTAGATCTGCAACTTGAAAAATATTTTCAATGGGAATGTTGACTTCTAAAAGAAACTTTGAAACTTTCTTTAGCTTGAATGTGCATGTATACTTTGATTCAAGGTTTTCTTTGTAAGCTTATGATCTTGAATGCTTATGGGGTACTTCTTTTTCTCTGAAATGATTAGACCTGAAGGCTCATTGATGTGGGTGTTTGGACTTCTTCATTCTTTCCCATTTCTAAAATTTCATTCTTCTTATCACAGTCACTTGGTTTGATCTGTGAATAATTTTTGTTCTGAGATCTTGAGTATATAGTTGATCCACCATTGTATTGTAAACATGTTGTCCTTTTGTAACTTGGTAGTAGTCTGAAAGAAATATTCTTCTGAGCATCTGTGTTTCACCTTGATATCCTTGGATCTGGACCTTTTCTCGAATGTGGTTATCTTCTGTTTGCAATAATGAGCTGAAGTAATAAGTTTTTTAAATCTGTATCATGCTTGCTTGCATTCATGTATGTAATTTTTGATACAACATCATTTATGATCTTGATCATTGCTCTAATTTGAAGCTTGTGAGTACTATTTCAAGCATAAGCCTTGTTTCCAATGCTTTATTTCCTTTCTGCAATTGTTTCTTACTTAGATGCTTGCTGGAAAATTTGAAATGTTGATTTTTCATGGCGAAGCCCTGGCAATTTTTTTTTCAGAATCATTTCTATAATGCCTTTTCAGAAATAGTAGTTGTATTTTCTGATCTGGAATACATAAAGTAACACTTTTCTTGCTGAACTGATATAGCAATTGAGAACTAAAAATATGTTAGTTGTTTATCTTGATCATGTGATGCTTTTCTGCTTCCTGTATCACTTATTTGATTTGCATAGTTCCTTTAAAGCATGTAGTAATTGAAAACAACATGATGAAAAGTTGTAAATGTCCATTTTACATGGCGAAGCCCTGTCAAAATTTTCCCAGAATCTTCTCTCTCATCCTGTTTCAGCTGTAATCCCTTCTTTCCATTTAGCTTCAGCTTCTTGAAATCTGATTCTCCCTCTTCTGCTGCAACTAAAACAAGTGTTTCTATCTTCCACTCTCTCTTTTGTACTGTAACCTCTTCCATTTCAGAATAGTTGTTGGAACTTTTAGTTACATTCTTCCTTTTATTGCATGCACTTATGACTTGTCTATTTTTCTTTTTGGCTGCAACCTTGTACCTGCACACTTAGGAAAACAGTTAGAAAATAATTAGGCTTTTTGGCCTCTCTTATGTCCATGTTTTCTTTTTCTTTTCACTTTCTTCTTTCTGAGTGAATAAATCATGCATGTAATTTGTCCTTCAAGTAGAATACATCTCCTGCTTAGGGGAAGATTCATATGCACAAAGTAGGATAGTGTAGGAATATGGTTTGATCCCTGAGCTCGTAACTGATGGTTAACTTTTCTTCTTTTCAGGTACAATGGCTTCTACAATGAAGATGAAAGAGAAACAAAAGATGGAGATGAAGATGCTTCAAACAAAGAATAAAACCCCAAGGAAATGATGGGTTCACTCATACTCCTTTTCTTTCTCTTTCATGCATGTGTATCTTTCTTTTCAGTAGTTGTACTTTACTTTTCAGTTACATCCCACGGCTTGTGTGGGAAACATTTCAAAACTCTTTATGAATATAACATTGAATTCTTTAAATGAGTTGTATATCTCTTTCTACATTTCTACTTTCTGTATGGATTGTATAATGAACTAAACAACTCAGTAACATAATTGAATGTCTTAATCATAAAGGAAAGAACATTGAATAGAACTTGTAACATTCAGTAACGAACTCTGATTTTCTGTGATCTGCACTTATGTTTGTTGTTCCAAAACTTTACACTTCACCTATTCTGCAATTGGATGTCCTCATCAAGACAACACAACTGTCCTTCGGGGCTTGTGTTCTTTTGCTGAGGATGGTCATGAAATTGCAGACTATGTGATCTGTTACATTTTGTAACAGCACACATAGTTGCAGATTTCATGTAATCTTTTAAATAAATCAGCAGTAACGACATAATCTGATATAATCTCCCCTAGCTTAGGTATACTTCACCAATGCTATCCATCGTAACAAAGTTTTGAGTTTCCCATTTTTGCACAAGTGCAAAAATTGTCAACATTTCTGGCGATCCTGCGGGGAAAGCTGCCTACTAGCTTATATACCAGTGCCTTGCTCTTGTCCATTGGGCATGGAGTCCAAACATGTAACAACAATTTTCCTTTTCTGAAAAGTCCAACCTTTCCAAAATGAAACTAAAACTGGGAAAGGATCTGGTAAACCAGATCACGTGCACGAATGCACTTATTGAATTGAAAAATGATGCAATGTGCAGAAACTACACTTATTGAAGGGAAATCCTACTCTAACAATCACTATAAGATATTCAATAACAGTGTTTGAGAAACATACCATTCACAGGAATGGGAAGTTCCTCTCCATTCAGCTTCAAAAGCTGAAAAGCATTGTGCTCCTTGCTAGCTAAAATCATGTAAGGACCACTCCAGAGTGTGTCAAACTTTGAGTGTCTTCCTGGCTTTGCACGATCAGCATCCCACTTTAACACAATATCTCCTTCATTGAAGACTCTGAATTTGGATTTCTTGTCAAAAGTCTTCTTGATTTGTTTCTGATTCTTTTCCATATTTAAATGAGCTTGATCTCTTAGCTCTTGTAATTCCATTAACTCTGCATAACGAACCTGTAATGGTTCATTCTCAAGTAGCTCCATTTGGTGTAGCAAATCTAATGCAGGTAACTCAACTGAAATAGGCATTCTCACTTCTTTTCCATACACAAGTTTGTACGGTGAATTACCAACTGATCTCTTAGGAGTCACTCTGTCAGCCCAAAGTGTTGAATTCAACATCAGATGCCAAGCTCTTTGATTATCCTTGAGTGTTCTTCTGATGATTCTTAACAGATTCTTGTTAGTACTCTCAGCTAAGCCATTACCTTGTGGGTAATAATTAGATGAAGAACTTAGATATATTCCATGGTTGACAGCCCAATCTGTTATCTTTGCACCAAGGAATGCTAAAGCATTATCTGATATGATAGTTGCTGGAACACCAAATCTGTAAACTATTCCTTCATAAAAGGATAGTATTGAAGCTTCATTAGCATCTTTCAAGGCTATTGCTTCAGTCCATCATGTAAAATAATCTGTAGCAGTTAAGATCCACTTATGTCCTTGTGAAGAAGGTGGGTTTATCATGCCAATAAAATCAAGACCCCACTGCATAAAAGGTTGATCAACTGAAATAGGCTGCAAAGGCAACAAAGCTAGACGTTCCTTTCCAACAAAGAAAGCACATTTCTTACACTTTCTAATCCATTCAAAATAGTCTTTGAATATGCTAGGCCAATAGTAACCTGCTTTCATGATTTTTAAAGTTGTAGTACATGCTGAGAAGTGACCTCCTACAGGTCCTTCATGGAATTCTGATAATATTTTCTGAATTTTATCATAGTCAACACATCGCAGCAAGATTCCATTTATATCCCTTTTGAACAACAAACCATCAACGAAAAGATAAGGAATTGTTTGTAATCTGAAATATCTTCTTTTATTCTTATCCATACCTTCCGGATAGGTGTCATGTTGTAAGTAGTTAACCAAATCAGTCATCCACCTTGATTCTTGGATCTCTCGAGCAAGTTCAGGTTGCTGATTTTCTGGTTGGACCATGATATTTGATTGCTGATACACAATTTCAGCATGTTGTTCTGAATCTTCGGGTTCCACAGCTTGTTATTTTTCCATATCAGCAATTAGATGCTCACATAGACCTTTACCTCGAACTGTCTTAGCAACCTCAATATCAACATCATACTCCATGACCTTTGTTATCCAGTTTGCTCTTTTCTCATTTAACTCCTTATTTAGTAAGAATGCTTTCACACTTGGATGAGAAACAAGAACATGGATTTTATTGTTCGAAAGCATATACTTGAAATTATTTAGTCCTCTGACTACTGAAAGTACTTGTTTTTCAAGAAATGTGTACCTTGTTTCATAATCATGCAAACTCTGTCTGAAGAAAGCAATTGGCTGCTCAATATTCTCATCATTAACCTGAGTTAAAATAGCTGAGATTGTTTCAGCTCCTGCAAGTGCATACATCATAAAATATTTATCAAAATTTGGATTTGCAAGAGTAGGAGCCTGAGAGATAGCTGTTTTGATTGCTTCAAAACCTTCTCTCCCTTCGCTGGTCCAAGAGAACATTTTCTCTTTCTTTAACATAGTTGTTAATGGTTTGACCAATGCTGCAAAATCTAGAACAAATCTTCTAACAAAGTTGATTTTTCCTAGAAAAATCTGTAATGCCTTCTTATGATGAGGTAATGATAGTTGTGATATAGCTTCGATTCTGAAAGGATCAATTGCTAAACCTTGCTTCGAAACAATATGACCAAGTAATTTACCTTGATGTACTGAAAAGATAGACTTCAGTGGGTTCAAGGATATTCCAAATTGCCTGCACAACTGAAACGTCTACCTTAAATGCATCAAGTGTTCTTCTGGATTTTTTGAGAACATGGTAATATCATCCAAATAAACAAGAATACATTTATTTAACAAGCTCCGGAAAGCCATGTCCATTGCACATTGAAAAGTTGCACCGGCATTTGAAAGACCAAAAGGCATTCTTTTGTAAGCATAGGTACCCCACTTGGTGGTAAAAGTTGTTTTGTATCTATCTTCTTCTCGAACTAAAATCTGATTATAGCCACTGTAACCATCGAGAAGAGATAGTCTATCTGAACCTGAGACTATTCTCAAAATCTGATCCATATTCGGGAGTGGGTAATGATCTTTTAATGAAGCTTTATTAAGATCTCTGAAATCTACACATAGTCTGATTTCACCATTCTTCTTCCTAACAGGAACAAGATTGGCTACCCAACTTGAATGCTTAACTGGAAAGATAATACCTGATTCAATCAATTTAGATAATTCTTTCCTCATCAGAGGTTCTATTTTTGGATTTACAGGCCTCTGTTTCTGTCTAACAGGCTTAGCATTTGGATGTAACTCGATTGTATGATGTGCTAGACTGGGATCAAATCCTTTCAGATCTTGGTATTTCCAAGAAAAAACATCCTTAAACTCTTTGCAAAGATTAATAAATGACTGCTTTTTGGTTAAGGAACATACCTTTCCAAGAAATAGCTTTTTCCCTTCATCAACCAAGATCTCTTCGTAATTATCAGAGGGGGTTGACATTTTAGTCTTCACCTTTCTTAACTGATCGTCAGTGCTGAAGATGTCTTCCAATGTGACCAGACCTCGAGGTAGTTTATTTGTCTTCAACTGAATAATCTGATCACCATATAAATGTTGTAACTTATCTTGATTTACTATAGAAAACTTAGCTTCTTACTGCAAAAACCTATAGATTTGATCGTCACTTTCAAAAACTTGCCAATTTGATTCATTATCAGGTATAGAAGGCCTGACAATTAGCTTAATATGAGGCTGAATTTTGTTGTTTTCCATCTATTCCAGCACTTCGAAACTAGCACCAACTACTGCAAGTCTATCTGCATGCTTTTTTTAAGCTCTAGGAATAGACTGAATATTAATAGCGTCGAAATCTTCCATTAAGTCTGAAACTCTATGTCTGTAAGACTTCATTAGTGGATTCTTACAAACATTGAAGTTTTTTACTTGATTGATAACTAACTCAGAATCATCAAAGATTTGTAGCATGTGTAATACCTCTCTTTCTGGCCCAAAGTAAGCCATGAATTAATGCTTCATATTCAGCTACATTGCAAGTACATGAAAATTGGAGACTCAAAGCTGAGAAATACCTTTCACTTGTTGGGGAAGTGAGCATCAAACCTGCTCCTTGTCCTTTTTTGTTCTTAGCTCCATCAAAATGAAGCTTCCAAATCCCTTCTGCTGAATTTTCTGTTTTGGACAGCAAGGGAAGTGGTGTATTTTCTTCATGCATACAATACACACCAAAAAGATGTTCTTCAACTTCCTTAAAAGGATCATGGACATGTTCTTCAATTTTCTTTTCATCTATAAACATGTTAGAAACACAATCTAATGCTGAAACCTGAGCTACATCATCAAAATCAGATTGCTCTAAAGCTGAGTAATTAGCTACTGCATTTGGAGAATGAGGCTCAATATGGAATCTGGCCAATGGTTCTGAATTGATAGTAACCTTAGTTCCATAACATGTAGTAAAAAAATAAAGACCAATCCAAAGAGAGATAACCTCCTATTTTCACTGTGAAATCTCTAGATAAGCACAAGGCAAAATATGGAGGTAGGTCCACAACAGTAACATCTTGCAGAATAGAAACATTTGGGAAAGCATGTAACGTCACTTCTAAATTTTTTATTATACCAACCATATTAGTTGTAGTTCCATCAAGCTGTAAGACACTCCTTTCTGTAGGCTCATACTGCAACCCTAATTTTTCTGCAATTGCTTTTGGCATAACTGTGCTACTTGCACCACTGTCCACCATGCAATTATGAACTAGATTTTCACCAATAATCAGCGATAAATAAAATGGTGGTGGTTTCTTGATGTCATGAGCATTCAGAACTTTCTGAACCATCCACTTAACTTCTTTAATACGGTCTTGCTCAAACATTCCAAGGACCATGTCTGTCTTCTGAACTTCCTTTTCTGTTGTATTTGAAGAAATCTGCAGCTTAGCTAGTTCATGAGAAAGTAAATCTTGTTGTCCAGGAATACTTAGAGCATCCCACATTGAGATGTTAACATTATGCTTTTTCATTACATCAACAATGTTAAAAGAAGCAACTGTCTTAGAGACAGAATCAACTGTTTTAGAGTAGGCCTTAGCAAAAACTGATTCTGCTTCAGCTGCCTTGGATATCTGAGGTATAAACAGTCTTCTTGGATCAGGCTGTAGCTGTCTTTGATGACCTTTATCAACTGGGACACTTGCTGATTTTTGAGGAACAACAGGGTTGTTAGTTGACTTTGGAGCTGTAGATGTTGTCTTGTCAGTGACAGTAGGCAGGATAGGCCTATTTTGCTACTTTTGATTTTCAGCAGCCCTCCCTTGAGCCCTAGTAGTGACTGCAATGAAATCCTCCTCATTAAAACTGACTAAATTTTGTTCAGGTGCTTTCTGAACATGAGTCTCTTGCTGCCCACCCTCCATTTGAGGCATAAACAATGTTTCAGATTGAGGTTGTGCAACAAGATTCAGATTCAGAAAAGCATTTGGGAAAGTTGTAGCTGAATGAGGTTGATTGCAAGGTTGACACCACTCTTCTGTAGCCATATTAACTAGGACTAAAGTGTTAGATGAACTAGGAGCCTTTGTGTCAAACTGCCTTTACTGGTAAGGCTGCCTATAATTTTGATTCTGTTGATAGGGCTGCTTGTTTTGTTGATTCTATTGGTAGGGCTGATAAGGAGCCTGGTAGGGTCTGCTAGGTAATGCAATTTTGTTCTCAATTGAAGTCAATTTATTTCCCATAGTCTGCAAAGCTTTGAATACATCATCTGATGGAGCTACAACAGTGGGCTCTATGATTGTAATAGGCTGAGGAATAGGTGCTAAATCTACCGAAAAAGGCATTGATGGCCTTGGCGCCAATTTTCCAGCTTGAATAAGGCTATTTTCAGCTCGGATAGCAATATCATAAGCTGTTGGGAGTGTCTCTCCACCCATTGACTGAATCATAGTTGAGATATCACTGTTTAATGCTCTAAGATAATAAAGGAAAGCATGATCAGCTTGAGGCTTGACACTTGCTAGAATTCTCTCCCAAGTTCTGGCAAAGTGGATATTGAAACTGGACATAAATTCATTTGGAGCTCTTTTAATAGTAGACAATTGTTCGATGAGAGACAAATGATCTGAATTATCCTGGAACTGTTTCAGTAATTTTTCACCTAAGTCATCCCAAGTTCTTATGCTGCCAATTTCTAGGTTTCTATACCATTGCAAGGCTTGCCCTTTAAAAGATGTAGCTAAAAGTCTTAGAGCCACATCTTCATGAGTGATATTATGGACTGCACATAGGGCTGCAACATCTTTGATATGTTCAGCTGGTGTAACCTGATTTTCACCCGTGAATGATGGTAAACTTTTCATGGCAGCATTAGGAATGTCATGGTAAACTGGGATTACTAATGGACTGCCATTAGTAAAGGTCACAAAATTCCTTGGTGGTTGAATAGCCATTTGAAAAACTAGGATGTTAATAGAGAAATTGATACATGGTGAAGGAATATTAGGAGGAGGGTTACCAAAACCAGGTCTATTATAAGGTAAAGTATTACCAACTCTTCTCCTTCTAGTAGAATTCAAAGGTAAAGAAACAAATTCAGGAGGAATTCCTCTTACCGATGATCTTGTAGTCACTTTAGGCATGGAACATGCTGCAATACTAGTCTGAAATCAGCTCTACGGAGTCGCCAAAAGATCATAAAATCTTTAGAATAAATTGCTGCAGCTTGCTCCCAAAAGTAAACTTTAATCTATTGTAAATCTACTGTTTGCATGCAGATCTGATTCGTTGTCCCACCGGGCGTGCCAAAAACTGTTATCTCTCGAAAGTGCACCCTGTAGAGAGATGGCTGCAAGTTTTCTAGTCTTGCAAAAATTGATCTCTCTCTTTCATAGATACAATGGAAACACCTCAGGTCTGTGGGTATACCTATTTTGAGGTGAGTCTCTGGGATTAAAAGGCCGGTTCCTTATTGATGTATCCTAAATTGATTTTCTAGGATTAAGGGTAAAAGATGGCTGTGAAATAACTTGATTGGGGTGATACACCAAATTTATATGAGGGCTTTGATTGAGTATATGCACGATTGCTATGAGAAGGATTCTTGATGCATAAGCCAATGATTTTCTATAGAATATTTGAGGGCAAACACTTGGTTGTACTAAGGGAAAATCACAACAGTACTGATAAGTTAACATGCACATTAAAATTTAGCAGAAAATACTAAATTTTGTAGCAGGGTAAGATGATTGGTCAGGGAATTTGCATTCACAAGACTAATAGAAACATACACAAGACTACAAATAATTGGAAAGGCAGAAAATACTTCACACACAAAAGGAAAAACTGGCAAAAAATTGCTTCAGTACTCCTATATCCAAAAGTCCTCCACAAGCTCCTTGTGCCTTGCAAAGGCACACAATATATAGAATTTTTTTTTTCCCACCCTTCCTAAAAATAGCCTAAGGCTGTACTCACCCATGCATCCTAATTTTATCCTTTATTTAATAAAAGGATAAAATAATACAAACTAGTGCAAGAGGCATTAATAGCCTTTGATTACATCTCAGTCAACTGAAGTTGACTGTTCTATTTTTAATAAAGCTGGGTGAATAATTTTTCCAAAAATAAAATTGCTTGCTAGGCAAGTCTCTCTCCATGGCATGCAACTTGTCTCTTCTCTGTTGTCTTCTTGTGAAGCATGCAAAAATCAATTCTCTGCCTGTGAGAAAAATAATTACATTAATTTCAATACTTTGCAAAATAATTCATCCTAAAGGGACCACCTGCTATGTGCACATGTTCTGATGATTTTGACATCTCCTTGGTTTCTAAAGGTCATAATAGTGACAAACTTCCAATTACCTCTACCTCCTTGAAGTGGGGACCACCTCCAATCTGCTTGGTTTGGCCACCTTGGTGGACTTAGCAATATAAAAGGGTCAACCATTTTACATGGCACATGCCACTATATTCTCCACCACCTTTTGATAAATACACACATGTATATATGTGTTGGTCATTGCATGTTTGGTAGTGTATAATTTGAAATTCACCTTTTCGGTGATCATTTGGCATAATTTGGTCGGATTTTGATTGAAGGCATACACTATGGTTTAGACTTTGAAAGTATTTGGCAATGATTTATTTGTTTGATGGACACATGGGCTGTCCCCTTCTCCATGGTGACTCACCCCTCATACGCTTTTGTCGGTGGCAATTTGACCTAGGCCAAGTTTTCTTTGATGTTTGAAATGGAACCTGCACCATTGATCTTTGTACCGATTGGCCTGATGCCATCGATCTCTAACCTGTGGTTAGGGTTTGTAACTCTGTAATTAATGTGGTCAGTGAGAACTGACCTTGGTTGTTTTTTTCAAGTTCTAAGCATGATCCTCAGCCATTTGATCTTTGTACTTGATGAAGCCTGATCGTTGATCCTAAATCATGGTTGAGTTCGAACTTAACCCATACTTGGGCTCGGGCGGTAAAGGAAAGCTTGGGTTTGATGATCATTTCATTTGGTTTTCTGGTATGTGGGTGAAGCCCTGGAAAATTTTTTTGAAGGCCATTTTTGTTCTTTCTGAAGCTTGGCCTTCACCACAAATAGGTATTGAATCTATATTTTATGACATTATTCGCCAATCTTGGATCTTGAACTCTCTGTAATGCTTAGTGGAAACCATTTTTGATTACTTTCAATCTTTGGGTTATGAAGAGTTCACATGATCTGAGTTCCTTTCCTTGTTGTGATCTCTGAGCTAGAGCCCTTCTTGTAAGTTCTACGAGCTACGTTCTATCTTGGCTGCACATCATTGAGCTTTGTGGACTTAGGTTTTCTAATTCTTTCAACCTTCTTTAGCTCCCTGTGGTCATTCTGAGACTCTGTTTTCTCCTTTTTGAGCTTGGCTTTTCTGTGGAAAAGAATCTCTGTGTTCTTCTTGTTTGCAATCATTAAGAAGTTGAAGCTTCATTACTTGGTCTCTGTGTGATGAGCATCACTATTTTGGTGAGGGAATGGTAAGTTTTCCTTTCTCTGAGATTTTCAACTACATCATTGTTGTCATCTTGATTTCAAAACACTTATATTTTTCTCATTCTTCACATATCTCGTGCCTTTGTTGTTCTTTTAGGGGTTTCGAGTTGAAAACGTTTGGGGTCCTCGTTTTTCCTATTCTGAATTCGATGGTTTTTAAGGACTCGATAGTTCCGTGTTAACTGGTGAGTTCTATTTCTTACTTTGATTCCTTGCTAATCATCAATGGGTATTTGTTCATTGGCTAGGATCTATACCTTTTACTTTAGTACTGCAACTTGAATCTGGCTTTAATGGGAATGAAAAATTTCTGAAACTCTTGAGTATTTCTCAGACCTGGGTATGTATGAGTTTTTGATTCAAAACTTGTTCGTGGTCAATCCTTGAACCTTTTCTGAAAAACCCTGGATATTCTTCATTATGTTTTGCATTCCATCTTCTTTATACTTGCAAAAAGACTTTGAAAGGCTCAACCATGACCTGATAATTCAACCCTGCACTATCTGTTACTTAGCCTTTTCTTATAGAGATTTTGTTCTTCAACTATACCTGCTTGATTTACCCTTTTAAAGCATGACTGTTTGATAAACTAGATTTCCTTCAGTTGGCTGTAATGAGCTTGATCCTTGTCATTTCCTGATTTGATCCCTTCAAGTCCTAAATTTGATATACCTTTTGTATGAAATTTTCCTTTTCACTTAAGAACTATGACTCCATGAATCCAATATATCTTATTCTATTGAAGTGTTGCAATATTTTACTGTGCTTGTAAACTGTGAATCATGCATTTAATCTTAGTTTTGAAGCTATATTGTAGCATTCTAGGAACTTAATACTTGCTTCATTTAGAAACTGCAAATTAGATAGCTGGGCTTTCTAAGATTATCTTGAAACTCCAATTTAATCAGTAGGTACTTACTTGTTCTAATTTTTATACCCAATAATGGGTTTTTTGATTAAAGACAAACTATAATTTTCGCACTTAGATCTGCAACTTGAAAAATATTTTCAATGGGAATGTTGACTTCTGAAAGAAATTATGAAACTTTCTTTAGCCTAAATGTGCATGTAACTTTGATTCAAGGTTTTCTTTGTAAGCTTGTGATTTGAATGCTTATGGGGTACCTCTTTTTCTCTAAAATGATTAGACCTGAAGGATCATTGATGTGGGTGTTTGGACTTCTTCATTCTTTCCCATTTCTACAAATTTCATTCTTCTTATCACAGTCACTTGGTTTGATCTGTAAATAATTTTTGTTATGAGATCTTGAGTATATAGTTTATCCACCATTGTATTGTAAACCTACTGTCCTTTTGTAACTTGGTAGTAGTCTGAAATAAATATTCTTCTGAGCATCTGTGTTTCACCTTGATATCCTTGGATCTCCACCTTTTCTCGAATGTGGTTATCTTCCCTTTTGAATAATGAGCTGGAAGTAATAGGTTTTTTAAATTTGTATCATGCTTCCTTACATTCATGTATGTACTTTTTAATACAATACCATTTATGATCTTGATCATTGCTTTAATTTGAAGCTTGTGAGTACTATTTCAAGCATAAGCCTTGTTCCTAATGCTTAATTTCTTTGATAAAAGTTTTTCTTACTTAGATGCTTGCTGGAAAATTTGAAATGTTGATTTTTCATGGCAAAGCCCTGTCAAAATTTTTCCAAAATAATTTCTATAATGCCTTTTCCAGAAATAGTAGTTGTATTTTTTGACCCGGAATATGGAAAGTAACACTTTTCTTGTTGAATTGATATAGTAATTTGAGAACTAAAAATATGTTAGTTGTTTATCTTGATCATGTGATGCTTTTCTGCTCCCTGTATCACATATTTGATTTGCATAGTTCCTTCTAAGCACGTAGTAATTGAAAACAACATGATGAAAAGTTGTAAATGTCCATTTTACATGGCAAAGCCCTGTCAAAATTTTCCTAGAATCTTCTCTCTCATCTTGTTTTAGCTGTAATTCCTTTTTTTCATTTAGCTTCAGCTTTCTTGAAATATGATTCTCCCTCTTCTGCTGTAACTAAAACAAGTGTTTCTATCTTCCACTCTCTCTTTTGTACTGTAACCTCTTCCATTTCAGAACAGTTGTTGGAACTTTTAGTTACATTCTTCCTTTTATTGCATGCACTTATGACTTGTCTATTTTTCTTTTTGGTTGTAACCTTTACCTGCACACTTAGGAAAATTAGAAAATTTAGGCTTTTTGGCCTCTCTTATGTCCATGTTTTTCTTTCTTTTCACTTTCTTTCTCTTTCTGAGTAAATAAAGCATGCATATAGTTTGTTCTTTAAGTAGAATACATCTCCTGTTAGGGAAAGATTCATATGCATGAAGTAGGATAGTGTAGGAATATGGTTTGATCCCTGAGCTCATAACTGATGGTTAACTTTTCTTCTTTTCAGGTACAATGGCTTCTATAATGAAGATGAAAGAGAAACAAAAGATGGAGATGAAGATGCTTCAAACAAAGAACAGAAACCCCAAGGCAATGATGGGTTCACTCATACTCCTTTGCTTTCTCTTTCATGCATGTGTATCTTTCTTTTCAGTAGCTGTATTTTACTTTTTAGTTACATCCCACAGCTTGTGTGGGAAACATTTCAAAACTCCTTATGAATATAACATTGAATTCTATAAATGAGTTGTATATCTCTTTCTGCATTTCTACTTTCTGTATGGATTGTATAATGAACTAAACAACTCAGTAACACAATTGAATGTCTTAATCATAAAGGAAAGAACATTGAATAGAACTTGTAACATTTGGTAATGAACTCTGATTTTCTATGATCTGCACTTATGTTTGTTGTTCCAAAACTTTACACTTCACCTATTCTGCAATTGGATGTCCTCATCAAGACAACACAACTGTCCTTTAGGGCTTGTGTTCTTTTGCTGAGGATGGTCATGAAATTGCAGACTATGTGATCTGTTATGTTTTGTAACAGCACACATAGTTACAGATTTCATGTAATCTTTTAAATAAATCAGCAGTAATGACATAATCTGATATGATCTCCCCTAGCTTAGGTATACTTCACCAATGCTATCCATCGTAACAAAGTTTCGAGTTGCCCATTTTTGCACAAGTGTAAAAATTGTCAACAATAGGGTCTCTTATAACTCTTGCGACAGAAGCATCAAAGGAGAAATCTCTTAGAAGAACAATGTACATTAAAATAGCAATGGGTTATCATGGAGATCCATCAACAACTTCAAATGCAGGGTCTACTATGCTGAAAATACTTAACAAATGTGTCAGGTCATGAGATAGGTAGATAAGAGTAAGCATCTATCTTTGCTAATACACAAAGGAATTAATAACATGATGTGATGAAAATTTTAAGGTGCATTTAAGTCTCATAAATCACTCCAAGATATCATTACTAAATGAGGTAGCTTTCAGAATACTAAGCTATAACAAGAGGGATATCAAAGTGAAACACAAATACCCAAATCAAAAAAATGTTCTGATCTGGAGTTAAGTGCAACACAAGGCTGCAATTAAAAATGGAAACCCAAATGGATTTCGAGCTCAAAATGAAAAGTTTCTAGAAAATGAGATAAATCTCAAAAACCTTGATAATGGAGGCCATTGAATCTTCATAGAGCTCTTGTAGTCGTAGATCATTGAAGAAAAGATGAATGTCAAAACAGGTTTCAACTCAAAAGATGACCAAGGCTGAGCCACAAGAACTCAAAAAAATTCAATAAATGAAAACTCCTAGAGCTCTTAGGTAGGAGCGACCAGATTTCAAATTCACAAAGACCAAATAGAGCAAAAGATGAGATTCACAGATTAAAATTGGTGGTCTACACAAAAATTGTTATGGCTTCGCCGCTCTCTGCGAGCAAGCCAAAAATGACCAAAATGATGGGGTTCAAGTTGTTTTAACTCACCCACCTAAGCTTGGATTAACCTAACTCACCTAGAGTTAACAATCAAATGGTTTGAATTCAATAAGGACAAAGATCAAAGGCCTAGATCGAGCTCCATGTTGAAATAAAACAACCACGGTCAATTCCCATCGGCCACATTAATTACAGTGTTAAAACCCTAATTTCAAGAAGAAGATCAATGCATGAGATTACAAAGTACCAAATCGAATGGATCAAATCAAATTACAAAATTTGATGCAAACCTCAGTCTTACTTATGGGAATCGCGGGTTGATCTTGCAAACTTATCCTTCCTTATGTTTTGGCGTCAAAGTAATAAAGTTTTCCGCAATCCTGCAGCCCTGCCAGGGTACACGTGGCCATTTTACAGTGGTGTCAGGTGGAATATCAGAAGATTTTTTCCCTTTATAAATTTGAGTTTCTCAAAAAGGTTCAAAGTAATAAATTTCTCCGAAGCTCCACCAACCTGAAGCCCTACTGGAAAAATTCAAAGCACTAATATATTGAGTCAACAGCAAGTCGGCGGGAGTTTTCAAGAATTTGAGTTTTTCCAGAAGGAATAAAAGTAGAAAAGTACTCCATGAACCCACGAAAGGATACTTCACCATTTATTGAAGGTGGGTAGCTAGAACATTTTGACCCACAAAGGTGAAAAAGCAAAAAGTGTTTAAGTCACCCACTGGCCTGCAAAGCCGAAAAAGCAAAAAGTGATTAAGTACCCCACGAATCATCCCATATCATTAAAAAGGTGAAACTGGGAAAGCAGGCGATCGTGGCATTTTTAATTTTTGATCCTTTTTCAGAGAAGTGAAAAAGTCATAAAATTAAGCAGAGAGCCCACTGTGACCTGACTTAAACATGTGTTAGGCCTAGATTAAAAGTTAATTGTTAGGCCAAGTATTCAAAATACACAATTTTTATCAGAAAATGATGAGAAAGGATTTCTAGGCCATTTTTTAGATAATTAAATGCAGAGTTCTTCAGGAAAAACTTTGTCCGAGTTTAAGTCTGTAATAATGGTGGATTTACACAAAGAACAAAAGATAGTTATCAATAGCGGCAAGGGGAGAACTTTACAGAAATTTGCTAGCTCAAATGGAGCTAATAAATTTATTTACCAAAAAGCGATTAAGTTGCAATACCTTGACATAAAAATCTGATTTCACCAGATTCGACCATGGTCAGTGGAAATTTTAAATTTTACTCACTCACAGGGAGAAAAATGGCATGCCTTTGTAAAAACAAAATTGGGATGTTCATGGAGAGAAACTTGCCTAGCAAGTAATGTTATTTTTAGCAAGTTATTCATCCTTCTCTTCTTAAAAATAGAACAGTCAACTTCAGTTTGACTGTATTGTAATTAAGGCTAATAATGCCTATTTCTAATTGCATGCTCTATTTTTATTCCTTTATCTATTATTAAATAAAGGATAAAAATAGAATGCATGGGCGAGTACAAGCCTTAGGCTATTTTTAGGAAGAGGGTGAATTTTATTTAGGCTATATATTGTGTGCCTCTTCAAAGCATAGAGGAAGACTTATCGAAAACTTTTTGGATATAGGAGTACTGAAGTAATTTTTGCCAGATTTTCCTTCTGAGTGTGAAGAATTTATGCCTTCCCAATTATTTACAGTCTTGTGTATGTTTATATTAGTCTCATGAATGAAAATTCCCGGATTAGTCATCTTACCCTGTTGCAAAATTCAGTAGTTTTTGCATGATATTAATGTGCATGTTTAGCTTATCTAGTATTGTTGTGATAATCTCCCTCAATACTTCCAAGTGTTTTGCCCTTAATTTTCTGTAAAAGAACTGTTCGTGCACCCAAAATCCTTCACATATTAATTGTGCATATACTCAGTCAAATCCCTCATACAAATTTGGTGTATTACCTTAGTTATAATTATTTTACAGTCATCTTTTACCCCTAAACCCTAGAATCAATTTAGGATACATCAACAAGGAACCGGCCTTGATAGCTGAGACTTAAATCATAATATGTATACCGACAAACCTAAGGTGTTTCCATTGTATCTATGAAAGAGAGACAGATAAAATTTTACAAGCTTAGAAAACCTGCAGGCATCTCTCTACAGGGTGCACTTTCGAGAGATAACATTTTTTAGCACACCTTGGTGGGACAATGAATCAAATTTGCATACAAGTTACAAATTCTACAACAAATCTATAGTAGATTTACATAGCAGTTACAAAGTCACTTTCGGGAGCAAGTTGCAACAATTTATTTTAAATATTTGAAGATCTTTTGGTGACTCTGTTAAGCTGATTTCAGATCAGTATTACAACATGTTCCATGCCTAAAGTGACTACAAGATCACCGGTAAGAGGAATTCCTCCTGAGTTTGTATCTTTAGCCTTGAATTCTGCTAGAAGGAGAAGAGTTGGTAATACTTTACCTCATAATAGACCTGGTTTTGATAACCCTCCTCCTAATATTCCTTCACCATGTATCAATTTCTCTATTAACATCCCAATTTTTCAAATGGCTATCCAACCACCAAGGAATTTTGTGACCTTTACTAATGGCAGTCCATTAATAATCCCAGTGTACCATGACATTCCTAATGTTACCACGAAATTTTTTCCATCATTCACGAGTGAAAATCAGGTTACACCTACTGAACATATCAAATATGTTGCATCCCTATGTGTAATCCATAATATCACTCATGAAGATGTAGCTTTAAGACTTTTAGCTGCATATTTTAAAGGTCAGGCTTTGCAATGGTACAAAAATATAGAAATTAGAAGCATAAGAACTTGGGATAACTTAGGTGAAAATTTTATGAAACAGTTCCAAGACAATTCAAATCATTTGTCTCTCATTAAACAATTGTCTACTATTAAAAGAGATCCCAATGAGTTTGTGTCTAGTTTTAATATCCATTTTTCCAAAACCTAGGAAAGAATTCCAAAAAGTGTCAAGCCTCAAGCTGATCATACTTTCCTTTATTATCTTAGATCATTAAACAGTGATATCTAAACTATGATTTAGTCAATGGGGGGAGAGACACTCCCAACAGCCTACGATATTGCTATCTGAGCTGAAAATAGTCTTATTCAAGCTGAAAAATTAGCACCAAGGCCTTCAATGCCCTTCTCGGTAGATTTAGCACTTATTCCTCAACCTATTACAAACATAGAACCTACTTTTGTAGCTCCATCAGATGATGTATTTAAAGCTTTGAAAACTATAGGAAATAAATTAACTTTGATTGATAAAAAGAATTGCATTATCTAGCAGACCCTATCAGGCTCCTTATCAGCAAAATCAACAAAATCAACAAAACAGGTAGCCCTATCAACAAAATCAAAATTATAGGCAACCTTACCAGCAAAGGCATTTTGACCCAAAGACTCCTTGTTCCTCTAACGCTTTAGTCTGAGTTAATATGGCTACAGAAGATTGGTGTTAACCTTGCAATCAACCTCATGCAACTATAACTTTCCCAAATGCTTTTCTGAATTTGAATCTTATTGCACAACCTCAATCTGAAACATTTTTCATGCCTCAAATGGAGGGTGGGCAGCAAGGAACTCATGTTCAAGAAAGCACCTGAATAGAATTTAGTCAGTTTTAATGAGAAGGATTTCATTGCAGTCACTACTAGGGATCAAGGGAAAACTGTTGAAAGTTAAAAACAACAAAATGGGCCGATCCTACCTACTGCCACTAATAAGACAACATCTACAGTTCCAAAGTCAAATCAACAACTCTATTGTCCCTAAAAAAATATCAAGTGTTCCAGTTGATAAAGGCCATCAAAAACAGCTACAACCTGATCCAAGAAGACTATTTATACCTCAGATATCTAAAGTAGTTGAAGCATAATCAATTTTTGCTAAGGCCTACTCTAAGACAGTTGCTCTCTAAAACAATTGCTTCTTTTAACATTGTTGATGTAATGAAAAAGCATAATGTTAACATCTCAATGTGGTACACTCTAAGCATTCCTAGGACATCAAGATTTACTTTCTCATGAACTAGCCAAGCTTAAGATTTATTCAAATATAACATAAAAGGAAGTTCATAAGGTAGACATGGTCCTTGGAATGTTTGAATAAGACCACATTAAAGAAGTTAAGTGGATGGTTCAGAAATTTTTGAATGCTCATGATATCAAGAATCCTCCACAATTTTATTTGTCATTGATTATTGGAGAACATCTTGTTCATAATTGCATGGTCCATAGTGGTGCAAGTAGCACAGTAATGTGAAAAGAGATTGCAGAAAAATTGGGTTTGCAGTATGAGCCTACAGAAAGGAGTGTCCTACAGGTCGATGGAACTACAACTAATAAAGTTTGTATAATAAAAAATTTAGAAGTGACATTACATTCTTGTCCCAAATGCTTCTATTCTGCAAGATGTTACTATTGTGGATTTACCTTCATACTTTTCCTTATGCTTATCTAGAGATTTCACGGTAAAAATAAGAGGTTATCTCTCTTCAGATTGGTCCTTATTTTTCACTACTCGTTATGGTACTAAAGTTACTATCAATTTAGATCCATTGGCTAGATTTCACATTGAGCCTCACTCTTAAAATGCAGTGGCTAATTATTCAGCCCTAGATCAGTCTGTTTTTGATGAGGTAGCTCATGTTTCAGCATTAGATGTTGCTTCTAACATTTTTATGGATGAAAAGAAAGTGGAAGAACATGCTCATGATCCTTTTAAGGAAGTCAAAGAACACCTATTTTTTGTGTATTGTATACATCAAGAAAATACACCACTTCACTTGTTGTCCATAAATAGAAGATTTAACAGAAGGGATTTGGAAGCTTCATTTTGATGGAGCTAAGAACAAGAAATGACAGGGAGCAAGTCTAATGCTCACTTCCCCAATGAACGAAAGGTATTTCTCAGCTTTGAGTCTCCAATTTTCATTTACTTGCAATGTAGCTAAATATGAACCATTAATTCATGGCTTACGTTAGGCCAGAAAGAGAGGTATCAACATGCTACAGATTTTTGGTGACTCTGAATTGGTTATCAATCAAGTAAGAAATTTCAATGTTTGTAAGAATCCGTTAATGAAGTCTTACAGACATAGAGTTTTAGACTTAATGGAATATTTTTATGCTATTAACTTTTAGTCTATTCCTAGAGCTAAAAACAAGCATGTAGACATGACTTGCAATAGTTGGGGCTAGTGTTGAAGTGCTGGAACAAATTGAAAATAGACAAAATGCAACCTCATATAAAGTTAATTTTCAGGCCCTCGGTTCCTGATAATGATTCAAATTGGAAAGTTTTCTGAAAGTGACGATCAAATCTATAGGTTTTTACAGCAAGAAGCTGATTTTTCTATAGTTAATCAGGATAAATTATAACACTTATATGGTTACCAGATTATCTAGTTGAATACAAATAAACTAGCTCGAGGTTTGGTCACATTGGAAGACATCTTTAGCACTAATGATCAGTTAAGAAAGCTCAAGACTAAAATGTCAACCCACGCTGATAATTATGAAGAGATCTCGGTTGGTAAAGGGAAAAAGTTATTTCTCAGAAAGGTATGTTCCTTAACTGAAAAGTAGTCATTTATTAATCTTTGTAATGAGTTTAAAGATGTTTTGCTTGGAAATACCAAGACATGAAAGGATTTGATCCCAGCTTAACATAACATACAATTGAGTTACACCCAAATTATAAACCTATTAGACAAAAATAAAGACCTTTAAATCCCAAAATAGAACCTCTGATGAGGAAATAATTATCTAAATTGATTGAATCAGGTATTATATTTCCAGTTAAGCATTCAAGTTGGGTAGCAAATCTTGTTCCTGTTAGGAAGAAGAATGGTGAAATCAGACTATGTGTGGATTTCAGGGATCATAATAAGGATTCATTAAAAGACCATTACCCACTCCCAAAAATGGATCAAAATCTAAGAATAGTCTCAGGTTTAGATATAATATCTCTTCTAGATGGTTACAATGGATATAATTAGATTTTAGTTTGAGAAGAAGATAGATATAAAATATCCTTTACCACTAAGTGGGGTACTTATGCTTACAAAAGGATGTTTTTTGGTCTTTCAAATGCCAGTGCTATGTTTCAACATACAATGGACATGGATTTTCACAGCTTATTAGATTAATACATTCTTGTTAATTTAGATTATGTTACTATATTTTCAAAAGATTCTAAAGAACATATAATGTATTTAACGTAGACTTTTCAGTTGTGTAGGCAATTTGGAATATCTTTGAATCCACTAAAGTCTATCTTTTGAGTACATCAAGGCAAACTACTTAGTCATATTGTTTCTAAGAAAGGTTTAGCAATTAATCCTTTCAGGATCAAAGACATATCATAGCTATCATTGCCCCATCATAGGAAGGAATTACAAAGTTTTCTTGGAAAAACCAACTTTGTTAGAAGATTTGTTTAATATTTTGCAGAATTGGTTAAACCACTCACAACTATGTTAAAGAAAGAGAAAAATTTCTCTTGGACCAATGAAGGGAGAGAAGGATTTGAATCAATAAAAGTAGCTATCTCTCAAGTACCTACTCTTGCAAATCCAAATTTTGATAAATATTTTACAATGTATGCAATTGCAGGACCAGAAACAATCTCATCTATATTAACTCAGGTCAATGATGAAAATATCGAGTAGCCTATTGCTTTCTTTGAACATAGTTTGCATGGTTACGAAACAAGGTACACATTTCTTGAAAATTAGGTACTTTCAGTAGTCAAAGGACTAAATAATTTCAAGTATATACTTTAAAAAAATTAAATCCATTTTATTTTTTCTCATCCAAGTGTGAAAACATTCTTACTAAATAATGAGTTGAGTGAGAAAAGAGCAAACTGGATAACGAAGGTCATGGAGTATGATGTTGATATTCGAGTTGCTATGACAGTTCAAGGGAAACATTAATGTTAACATCTAATTGTTAATATGGAAAAATATTAAGTTACAGAACCAGATGATTCAAAAAACCATGTTCAAATTGTGTATAAACAATTAGAAATTATGGTTCAACCAGAAAATCAGCAACCTGAGTCAGTTCAAGAGTTTCATAAATCAAGATGGATGACCGATCTGATTAACTACTTGCAGCATGGGACCTATACGGAAGGTATGGAAAAGAATAAATGAAGGTATTTCATATTACAAGTTGTACCTTATATCTTCATTGATAATGTGTTGTTCAAAAGAGATATAAATGGAATATTGCTATGGTGTGTTGACTATGATAAATTTTAGAAAATATTGTCAGAATTCTACAAAAGGACCTGCAAGAGGTCACTTCTCAGCATGTACCACATCCTTAAAAATTATGAAAGTTTGTTACTATTGGCCTAGCATATTCATATACTATTTTGAATCGATTAGAAAGTGTAAAAAATGTGCTTTCTTTGTCAGTAAAGAATGTCTAGCTTCGCTACCTTTACATCCTATTTCAGTTGATCAGCCTTTTATGCAGTGGGGTCTTGACTTTATTGGTATGATAAACCCACCCTCATCACAAGGGTACAACTGGATCTTAACTAGTATAGATTACTTTACATGACGGACAAAAGGATTATTTTTAAAAGATGTTAATGAAGCTTTAATACTATCCTTTTATGAAGGAATAGTTTACAGATTTGGTGTTCCAAAAACTATCATATCAGATAATTCTTTAGCTTTTCTTTGTGCTAATATAATAGATTGGGCTGTCAAACATGGAATTTATTTGAGTGCTTCATCTAATTATTACCCAAAAGGTAATGGCTTAGCTAAGAGTACTAATAAGAATCTGTTAAGGATCATCAGAAGAACACTCAAGGATAATCAAAGAGCTTGGTTAGTAAATTTTTTCCATTTTTTGGCCAATTTGGATTTCCGCATCCCGCGCGTCCTTTTGGCCCGTATGTCCCAAATGCTACGCAGACCACCTTGCGGCCTTTCGGCCGGTTTGCGCCCAGATGTCCCTCATGTCCCGATTGTCCGGGGACTAAGACTTAGCCATTTTTCACAATTTTTTCTGGCCCGAGCCTGTTTTTTGCAATTTTTCTTACCTTTCCTCAGAACTTTCTCTCTTCTACTTGGACAGGGGAGTTAGAAAAATATAAGGGGACCCTTGGGGGGTGAATTTTGGATAACAAGTGCTTCATCTAATTATTACCCACAAGGTAATGGCTTAGCTGAGAGTACTAACAAGACTCTGTTAAGGATCATTAGAATAACACTCAAGGATAATCAAAGAGCTTGGCATCTGATGTTGAATTAAGCACTTTGGGCTAACAGAGTGACTCCTAAGAGATCAGTTGGCAAATCACCATACAAAGTTGTGTATGGAAAGGAATCGAGAATTCCTATTTCAATTGAGTTACCTGCATTGGATTTGCTGCATCAAATGGAGCTGCTTGAGAATGAACCATTACAGGTTCGTTATGCAGAGTTAATGGAATTACAAGAGCTAAGAGATCAAGCTCATTTGAATATGGAAAATAATCAGAAATAAATGAAAATTTTTTTTGACAAGAAAGCCAAATTTAGAGTCTTCAATGAAGGAGATATTGTGTTAAAGTGGGATTTTGATCTTGCAAAACTAGGAAGACATACGAAGTTTGATACAATCTAGAGTGGCCCCTACATGATTTAAACTTGCAAAGAAAAAAATGCTTTTCATCTTTCAAAGCTGAATGGAGAGGAACTTCCCATTCCTATGAATCATATGTTTCTCAAACATAGTTATTTAATATCTTACAGTGATTGTTAGAATAGGATTTTCCCTTCAATAAGTGTAGTTTCTGCACATTGCATTGTTTTTCAATTTAATAAGTCCATTCATGCATGTGATCTAATTTACCAGATCCTTTCCCAGTTTTAGTTTGTTTTAGAAATGGTTTGACCTTTCAAAAATGGTAGATTTTGGTTATATGCTTTGGACTCCATGCCCGATGGACAAGAGAAAGACACTAGTCTTTAAGGTAGCATGTAGCTTTCCTCGCAAGATTGCTAAAAATGTTGAGAATTTTTGCACTCATGTAAAAATGGGCAACTCAAAACTTCGTTATAATGGATAGCATTGGTGAAGTATACCTAAGCTAGAAGATATTTTTCAGATAATGTTGTTACTACTAAATTAGTTAATGATTACATGTAATCTATAGCTATGTGTGTTGTTATAAAACGTGAAATATCACATAGTTTGTAATTTCAGGACTATCTTCAGCAAAAGAACACAAGGCCCCGAAGGACAACTATGTTGTTTTGATAAAGATAGCCAACGACAGAATAGGTGAAACGCCAGGTTTTGGAACAATGAACATAAGTGCAGATTGCAAAAAATCAGAGTTCGTTACTAGAGGTTACACATTTTCTTAATATTCTTCCTGCATGATTAAGATATTCAATTATATTACCGAGTTTTTTAGTTCATCATACAATCCATACAGAAAGCTGAAATGCAAATAGAAATATACAACTCATTTATAGAATTCAATGTTTTGTTCATAAGGAATTTTCAAATGTTTCCCACACAAGCCATGGGATGTAACTAAAAGCAAATTACAACCACTGAAATAAGAGGTACACAGGCATGAAAGATAAAATAGAGGAGTATGAGTGAACCCATCACTGCCTTGGGGGTTTCCCTCTTTCTTCTTAACATCTCCATTTCTAGCTTTCCTCCTTCTTCATCATCGTTGGTGAATTCATTGTACCTGAAATGAGAAAAAGAGGGATAATCATCAATTAAGGGCTCAGGGGTCATTTCATATTCATATACTGTCCTAATTCATGCATTTGAATCTCTTAAAAGTAGAAGATATAATTTACTTCAAGATCAAACCGCATACATGTTTTACTCACTCAGAAAGAAGAAAGAGAAAAGAAGAGTAAAATCATGGATATAAGAGAGGCCAAAAGCCTAAGTATTGTTCTAACTATTTACATAAGTGTGCAGGTACAGGTTGGAGCCAAACACAAATAGATAATTCATTACTATAGCTGGAAATGGAAGCAAGAAAGAATTATAAAAAAACAATTACCAGGGCTTTGCCATGAAAGATCAACATTTCAAATATTTCAGCATGCCAAAAATATTACTATCAAAGAAATAAAGCATCTAAGTAAAAGCAATGGGTTTTAGAGACCAAATAAAGCATCTGAATCAAGGCTTATGCCTGAAAAGAGCTCTCAGGAAAGGTCAGATTAATGACAACCATAGAAAAAACAAGGTACATGAATGAGCATCTCATAGTTACAACAATTGAGTCATGATCAAGTATAATAAGAATTTCAGTAGACAAACACAAGCACAAAAACATCAATGACTCACACAGTCATGAAAAGGTTACAGAAGAAAGTGAAGAAATAAAGATAAAGCTTCAAAATACATATTTATAGATATAGGGTCTCTTGTAACTCTTGCGACAGAAGCATCAAAGGAGAAATATCATAGAATAACAATGTACATTAAAACAACAATTGGTTATCATGTAGATTCATCAACAACTTCAAATGCAGGGTCTACTATGCTGAAAATACTTAACAAATGTGTCAGGTCATGAGACAGGCATATAAGAGTAAGCATCTATCTTTTCCAATACACAAAGGAATTAACAACATGATGTGATGAAATTTTTAAGGTGCATTCAAGTCTCATAAAGCACTCCAAGATATCATTACTAAATTAGGTAGCTTTAGGAATACCAAGCTACAACAAGAGGGATATAAAAGAGAAATAAAAATACCCAAATCAAAAAAACATTCTGATCTAGAGTTAAGGGCAACGCAAGGCTGCAATTAAAAATGGAAACCCAAATGGATTTCAAGCTCATAATGTAAAGTATTGAGAAAATGAGATAAAGCTCACAAACCTTGGTAATGGAGGCCATTTAATCTTCATAGAGATCCTGCAGATGCAGATCTTCAAAGAAAAGATCATGGTTAAAATGGGTGTCAACTCAGAAAATGACCAAGGCCGAGCCACAAGAACTCATAAAATTTGAATATATGAGCACATCTAGAGCTCTTAGGTAGGAGCGACCAGGTTTCAAACTCACAAAGACGAAATAGTGCAAAAGATGAGATTCACAGATTAAAAATGCCGGTCTACACAAAATTGGTCATCTCTTCGCCGATCTCTGCGAGCAAGCCAAAAAATGATTAAAATGATGGGGTTCGAGTTGTTTTAACTCACCCACCTGAGCTTGGATTAACCTAACTCACCTAGATTTAATAATCAAACAGTTTGAATTCAATAAGGACAAAGATCGAAGGCCTAAGATCGAGCTCCAAATTTAAAGAAAACAACCATGGTCAATTCCCTCCAGCCACATTAATTACAGGGTTAAAACCCTAATTTCAGGAAGAAGATCAATGTAGGAGAGTACAAAGTACCAAATCAAATGGATCAAATCAAATTACAAATTTCGATGTAAACCTCAGTCTTACTCATGGGAACCATGGGTCGATCTTGCAAACTTATCAGTCCTTATGTTTTGGCGTCAAAGTAATAAAGTTTTCTGCAAGCCTGCAGCCCCGTAGGGGTACACGTGGCCCTTTTACAGTGGTTTCAGGTGGAATATTGGAAGAGTTTTTTCCTTTAGAACTTTAAGTTTCTCAAAAAGGTTCAAAGTAATAAATTTTTCCGAAGCTCCACCAACCCAAAGCCCTACTGACAAAAGTTAAAGCACTAATATATTGAGTCAACAGGGGGTCAGCGGGAGTTTTTCAAGAATTTGAGTTTTTCCAGAAAGAGTAAAGTAGAAAAGTACTCCACGAACCCGTGAAAGGATACTTCGCCATTTTATTGAAGGTGGGTTGCCGGAACATTTTTGGCTCACAAAGGCGAAAAAGAAAAAAGTGTTTAAGTCACCCACTAGTCCGCAAAGGCAAAAAAGCAAAAAGCGATTAAGTTCCCATGTCATTAAAAAGGTGTAATCGGGAAAGTGGGCTACCAGGTCATTTTCAATTTTTGAAACTTTTTCATAAAAGTGTAAAAGTCGTAAAATTAAGCCGAGAGCCCATTGCGACCTGACTTAAACATGTGTTGGGCCTAGATTAAAAGTTAATTGGTGGGCCAAGTATTCAAAATACACATGTTTTATCAGAAAATGATGAGAAAGGATTTTTTAGGCCACTTTTTATTAAATTTTTCATTTATGGACATTTTTTGAGATAATTAAATGCAGAGTTCTTCAGGAAAAACTTTGGCTAAGTTTAAGTCTATAATAATGGTGGATTTACACAAATAACACAAAATAGTTATCAATGGCAGCCAGGGGAGAACTTTATAGAAAATTTCTAGCTTGAATGGAGCTGATAAATTTAATTACTAGAAAGTGATTGAGTTTCAATATCTTGGCATAAAAATCTAAGTTCACCAGATTCGACCATGGTCAGTGGAAATTTCAAATTTTACTCACTCACAGGGAGAAAAATGGCATGCCTTTGTAAAAACAGAATTTGGATGTTCATGGAGAGAAATTTTCCTACCAAGCAATCTTATTTTTAGCAAGTTATTCATCATTCTCTTCTTAAAAATAGAACAGTCAACTTCAGTTTGACTATATTGTAATTAAGGATAATAATGCCTATTTGTAATTGCATGCTCTATTTTTATTCCTTTATCTATTATTAAATAAAGGATAAAAATAGAATGCATGAGCGAGTACAAGCCTTAGGCTATTTTTAGGAAGAGGGTGAATTTTATTTTTGCTATATATTGTGTGCCTTTGCAAAGCACAAAGGAAGACTTCTGGAGGACTTTTTGAATATAGGAGTACTTTTGCCTTTTGAGTGTGAAGAATTTCTTCCTTCCCAATTATTTGTAGTCTTGTGTATGTTTATATTAGTCTTGTGAATGTAAATTCCCTAATTAATCATCTTACCCTATTGTAAAATTAAGTAGTTTCTGCATGATATTAATGTGCATGTTTTTCTTAGTAGTATTGTTGTGATAATCTCCATCAATACCTCCAAGTGTTTTGCCCTTAATTTTCTGTAGATGAACTATTGGTTCATGTACCAAAAATCCTTCACATATTAATTGTACATATACTCAGTCAAAGCCCTCATACAAATTTGGTGTATCACCTTAGTTTTAATTACTTTAGAGTCATATTTTAATCTTAAACCCCATAATCAATTTAGTATACATCAACAAGGAATTGGCCTTGATACCAGTTACTCACCTCAAAATATGTATACCCACAGTCCTGAGGTGTTTCCATTGTATCTACGAAAGAGAGTGATCAAATTTTGCAAGCTTAGAAAACCTACAGCCATCTCTCTACAGGGTACACTTTCGAGAGATAATAGTTCCATTTTAGAATTGCACCAGGTTGATGTGTGGCACCTTCCATGAGTCTATTGTTTGGCCCCAAGTAGACTCATATGTGGCTAAGTCTGATACTTCGAGCCTTTACTATAGTTTTCTATTGTTGAGCCTCTGGTTTCCCTTGACATTATTTGATCCTTCAACGACCCTGATCCTCCATTGTAGAGTCCTACCTACAACTTTATTGTTGGATTTGAAATGTGGGCTCACAATGCTGAGTCGATCTTTCGATTATCTCCTGTGAAGGGTTGTGTTTGATCAATCTTACCCAGGGGAAAAATTGGGATAACAGTTTGGTGACTCATGAGGACAATGTCCTGCTAGATGAAATGATCAGTGGCCTTAAAGCATCCATTGGGCATGTATTCTACCTTTTAAACAAAAATTTGTTCCCTAAATGGACTACGCACGAACAACAAAACACCACAACACATACTATGCACAACACTAAAAATCATACATGCTCGAAGTGGAACATACAGAGTGTGTAAAAGCACTTATTCTATTGAAAACAAACCTAAACTAATCTAAAATAACTAGAAGCAAAGGGAACTCAAACAAATCCTACAACTCACAGGGAGAAGTAGCTTCCCTTTATCAAAAAGGGAAGCCATGTAAATAATTTGACACTAAATATGGCTACTTGTACGAGTGAAAAACTGACTATAAGCCAATCCTCCACCAAAATCATCAAGGTGTTAGCTGGAAGCAAGACAAATGCCTCTTTTAGTTGTTCTGCATTTAGATTGAAGAGGAGTTGCAGTTGATCCTTGCTACTTTGGAGCTCATCCTCATGCCTTGAAGTGGGTATGACTGGTTTAGGATTTTCCATTAGCTCCAATGAAGACAAGTACCTAATTGGGCACGGTCTTGTCCATTGAATGTTCCCATGGTTCTGAATTTCAACTCCAAGGATGGAGTCTTCCTGTGGACCTTCCTGGGTGAGTGGTGTGAGAGAGATGGGATCTTCGTTGTTTCCTTCCTCCTCCTAAGAATAGAATGGAAGATTAAGATCCTCCAACCTTGCTTCCAGAGGGCCGCTACGAGACATAGGATGTTGTCCTTGAATGTTATCCTCTATGGTAACAGGTTCATGTTCTTAGAAGGTGGATGATGGAGGGGAAAATGATGTGATCTCCGCAGAATCCTCTCCATCAAAGCAATCTTCCAAGTATGATAGATAGGCTACCTCCTTATTGTCCTATTGCATGTGCTCAACCTCCTCCATGGTGTCTTCATGATCTGCAAATTTCTCACCATGGTTCCCTTCATCCTTAAAAATTAAGTATGAAATATCAAACTCTTCTTTAACATCAGATCTCGAAGGGGATGAAGTGGGAGGAAGAAATAAAGGTTCTTTTGTGGCTTTCTCTGCACCTAAAGCTTCTGGAACTATATGGTCTACCTCCATCATGGGTTTATCAATCAAATCAGGCCCTTCAAATGAAAGCAAAAAAATTCAATAATTCTTTTTTCACTAAGTGTCCTCAACTTTGATTTGATCTGTACTAGCTGCTCCTCTTCAATGGGACTTTGAGCTGGTTGTTTTTCATCCTTAACTCATTGTGCAACTTGGACTAGATCAATATCCTCTTAAGAAAAAGTGCCATTATGGACACTGCATTCGGAGAAAATAAATTGTTGATCTTCTCCTTGTTGTTCTTGATCTTCATTGGCTGCAAACTCAACCTCAGCCACCACTGGTTCTTCAACCTTGACCTCCTCTGTTGGCTTAACCATCAAGGGGATCTTTGTAAACCCAAATCTGGTAGCCCAAATCTCCATATTTTCTATCACTTCTTCTATGTTGGGTTCCTCTTCTTGCTATTCTCCTTGACTGGTTTTTGGAGTATCTCCCTAACATGGACTTGGGAAAGTAGGAGTGGTGGATGGGGTCTCTACTAGTTATTTCCTTGTTTGTGGTGGAGGGGAAGGCATTGATTTTGGCTCTTGTGGAGGGGACATAGATTTGTTAGGGAAAAGGGAAGAAGAATTGAGGTGAGATGGAATAATAGAAGATGCGGAAGGGATATCAACACTTGAGGTAAAATATGGGAAGCTTGGAAATTGAAGCCCAGGTTGAGATGGTGTTGCTTGGGGAGTGAAGATAAAATCACTAGATGATGGTGCAAGACTTACCCATTAACAAGGCTCCCTGAAACTATGTTCGTAGGCCTCTATCTCCTCAGCCCACTGTACAAATTGGGGCAACATCTCAATCATGAATTCAAGCTTCTCTTGCCAGCTGAAATGTTTTGGCATAGGGCCGACCCATGGAAAAGGTTCCCTACAAAAAATCATGAATGCCATCATTTGAGCTGCAGCCCTGGAATGCACCATGCATGCCTCTATTCTTTGAATCTTCTCCAGTGAATCAACATTCTCCATTTGATTGTTGTCACTATATGCATACCCTTTTTCTTGATAAGCTTCGTAGCTAAACTCATTTTGTCACTGCTCATATGGGTAAACATGATTATTCTAGATCTGATCATAATGTTGATCTGAAGGAGTTGAGAAATACATTAGAGGAACACTGCACTGTTGTTGTTGCAAATGTGAGATCCAAGATGGAAATGAAGTGATGGTTACACAACTTCATGGAATGGAAAAAAATAAAGGATTTGGAAATAAGAATGGGTGGAAATGGATGGAAGGAAAGTTTGTAACTCTGAGAATGGTTTGTTCACTAGATGGAGTCGCCAGATGTGCTTTGCATGTGCCTCAAAATTTGAATCTCACCAAGAACACATCAACTTGATGAAGAAGTGGTAAGGTGCTTCCGACTTGTCCCATCGAGTTATGGGACTTGTACATCAAAAAGGAAGCCACAAGCTACTCGAGTGTAGGAAAAATCTATCTAATCCTAATCTAAGCATTCTAAGGAGACAGGGAGAGGGATAGAGAGTGAAAGAGAGCCTAAACTAAGTGGTGATACACCAGAAAAAGGAAGTGGCGAGATAATATGCTGAGGGAGGATGAAACAGGGGGGAAAGGAGATGAGGGAGGTTAGATAGAAGTGAGACAGATCCTAGATTCCAAATCCAACAGCGAAACTCCATGAAGCACATGACATCTTGCACCTATAAAAATGAAATACATGCACAGGGAAAAAACACGATATGGAGAGGCACAAAGAAAAAACAAAATGATGATAAAGGGTTGAAGATACACCACAAAAATATGATTTTATTGCTTTAAAAGGTGCAAAGACAATTACATGGGTAATGATCAGAGGCATAAAAATATGATTTCCAGGCATAAGGATAGGGCTTACAACTCAAAACGAAATCAGGAAACAAATTTTACAGAGTTTTCCCCACACCCCAGAAGTGTCTCTCCCTTCTCAAATGAGAAGTGCTTACAATATATAGATGATGAAGGCAACTAGAGAGAAAGAATAGACCCTAAGACTCTTCTCTAAAAGCTCAACCACCAACCATCTAATGCCTTGAAATATCTCACCTATAATCTGTAAATTCTTGGTTCCCTATGTCTTTTTGGCGTGTTGAAGAAGGAAGAAAGGTGAAGATCAAATCAAATCTGATTTGGTAGTTGAAGTAATTAGATTCTACGTTAATGGCCTGAAAGACTTTTTCATAATTTTCACCCATCAAAGCATATTGAGAAATAATATTTTATGCTTTCTATGGCATAGAGGAGGTCAAAATCTTTCTAACGGTACCAAATTTGTTGAATTTCGAGAACCAAATCGAAAGATATGCCCATTTGAATATTTGAATCAAATTCGTGTAAAAATGGTGAAAAAACATAGTTTTGCAAAATGGATTCGCATGGTCCCGAAATTCACTTTGCACCTTTTGCACAAAAATTACAAAAGTGTAAAAAAATCCCTGCACAACCCTGCAAGCCTCGAAATTCACTTTTTGTATAAAATCCCCCCGTAAGCCCATAACCTTCTCATTTTTCCATCTTGGCGAAGAAATATCTTATGGGCTCTATGGGCCCACACTTACAAAATGTGCTTTTATGAAAGTGGCAAAAAGATGCAAAAACAACTCCTCACAGCCCCGCAAGTTAATATTCTCCAAAAAGTCATCTCAGGACCCGCCGGCCCACCTTTTCCACTTTGGCAAAAAGTCTTCCCCAGGCCCGTCGGCCCATTTTTGGCAAAAAAATATTTTAAGGCCCACCTACCCGCATGTAATTTAGGCCTAACATGTGTCACCTCTAGGCGTCAATAGAGGTGTGGCTTAATTTTATAGTTTATGCCTTTTTGAAACAAAAGCCAAAAAAATTCACACTACCTCCGGTAACCCACCTTCCCACTTGGACTTGAAACATGGCCGCTTGTCCCTTTGGCGCGCATTTGGTGGACCACTTTTGGATCATATGCTTTTGAAGTTGCGTAAAAGAGACATGTGGAGGCTTAGCACACATTTGAGTCTATGTTTCTTTGGTTTTTGGATAAGTCCCTTTTCTTTAGTGGGGCCATATCTCTAACCTAAGACACGTGGAGGCCGAGCACTTGTTTGGGACTGTCCTTTGGGTCACACCTTTTGAAGTTGTGACAAAGCAAAATGTGGCACCTTCCACCAGTTCTTTTATACTTAGTCGATTCGGGCCTTCTCTGCCCCATTTTTGACTCTGACCATGTGGCGAGCCCGTGCTCATTTAGGAAACCAATCTTTGGACCCAGCCTTGGTAAAATTTCACTGAGATGACATGTGGGGAATTCTGCTAGCTCTTCTATACTTAATTGATTTGGGCCAGGTTCAAATTTTAGGCTCTAACCACATGGCGGGTGGGCGCTAGTTCAAGGTCCTTCTTTAGACCACACCTTTTCATGTCATGCCAATAAGGACTTCTGCCAACCCTACTATACTTATCCAATTTGGGACCGTAACCATTTGACTTTTGTTGGACCCTGACTATGTGGAGAGCTGGCGCTAGTTTGAGTTTGTACCTTGGGCTCTCACTTTTAAAATTACACCGAGCTGACACGTGGTTCTTTTCACTCGTTTAGAATCTTCAACAACCGACTTTGTCCCTTTTTAGACCGAGGACATGTGGAAGCTCCACACACATTTGGGTTCTCCATTTTGATGTACCCTTTTGGAATTGCACCAAGCTGACACGTGGTGCATTCCGTGAGTCTTTTGTTTGGCCCCAAGTCGACTTATATGTGGCTAAGTCTGAAACTTTGATCCTTTTCTCTGGTTTTCTCTTGATGAGCCTCTGGTTTCCCTTAACTTTGTTCAATTCTTTTTTGACCCTTCTCCTCCATTGTAGAGTCCCTCCTATAATGTGATTGTTGGATTTGAAATGTGGTCTTGCAATAATGATCTGACCCTTTGATTATCTCCTGTGAGGGGTCGTGTTTGATCAATCTTGCCCAGGGGAAAAATTGGGATAACATGTGTTACATGATTTTCATGATGGAGAAGCTGGAGGTCAATTTTCTCCATAGGTAACAACTCTCAGGATAATGAAGGTGGAATATTATTGGCCCACGGTGTTCAGTGACTGTTACACTTGGATCAAGAAGTGTAAAAAATGTGCATTCTTCACAAGCAAGGAAAGATTAGCAGCACTTCTGTTGCACCCAATTTCAGTTGACCATCCTTTCATTCAATGGGGATTGGACTTCATTGGGGTCATCAATCGAAACTGAAGAAAAGGCCATAAGTGGATCCTCACAACAATAGACTATTTCACCAAGTGGACTAAGGCAGTGGCACTCAAAGAAGAAAACAAGTCTAGCATATTAGACTTTTATGAAGGGATAGTGACTAGGTTCAGAATACCGACCACTATCATATCAAATAATGCATTGGCGTTCATAGGTTCTAAGATCATTGAATGGGATGTCAAAAATGGGATCTACTTGAGCACCTCTTCGAATTATTACCCACACGGTAATGGGCAAGAAGATTCCACGAACAAGAATCTACTAAGATTCATTAGAATGACTCTAGATGAAAATAAAAGGATATGGCATACAAAGCTAAAATCATTATTATTGGCTGACAGGATCACACCAAAGAGATCTACAGGTAATTCCCCTTACAAGCTAGTCTATGGGAAGGCAGTGTTGCTTATATAATTAGAGCTTCCCGCATTGGAACTCATGAAGCAGTTGGAATTATCTAAGTTTGAACCAATGGAGGCTAGGTGTGTAGAGCTGATGGAATTGGAAGAAACTAGAGAACCTTTAGTTCAAATGATAGAAAAATATCAAGTCTTAATCAAAAGGTGGTTTGATAAGAAAGAAATAGCAAGGACCTTTCAGGAAGGGGACCTAGTTTGAAGTGGGATGTAGATCAGGAAATCCAGGAAGGCATTCTAAATTTGACGCTATTTGGAGTGGCCCCTACATGGTCACAAGATGTAAAAGTAGGAATACCTTCCATTTGCCTACATTGAATGGGGAGGAGCTTCCAATTCTGGTTAGTAGAATCTATCTTAAACATTGTTACTAAAAGAGAAAGGGTTCATAATTATAAATATTAGCTTAGGATTTTTATTACTCTAAGTGCGTGTGCACATTTTCTTGCTATAGTGTAGGTTTCAATTTACCTAAGTGCTTCGACACAAGTCTCATTACTCCTAGGGTGGATCATTGTGTAGTTCAATGTGCCTCTAAAGGTGAATTTTGTAGCAGTCCATTTTAGGAACAAGATCAATAATAGGCTATCATTCATGTGTCTTTACCCAATGTATACTTCAAGGCAACTGATCATTTTACCTAGCAGGCAGGTGATCCCACGAGTTGTTAAATTGTTATCCAATTTTCCCCTTAGGAAAAATTAATCAAACAAGACCTTACACAGGAGGAAATGGAGAGTTTGGTTTAGTCATGCGAGCTCACATTCGATCCCAAAATCAAGTTGTGGGTGGGATGAGTAGTTGAGAAGCAAGGTGGGAAAATGAGGCCAAATAATGATAAGGGAGGTCAGAGCTCAACAGGGGAAAAATTGAGAAAGGAAGTGTTCACTCGAGGCCCAAATTGGCTGAGTATAAAAGATCGAGCGGAAGCCTCCACGTGCCTCATAAAACACCTTCAAAGGTAAAGTCCAAAGTGGGGTCCCCAAATGAGCACGGGATCTCCACATGTCTAAGGCCAAGAAAAGTTGAATCATTCATTGAAAAGTCTAAGAGCTAGCGGAAGCATCCATGTGTCTCATCGGCACAACTTCAAAGATGCGACAGAACAGGAAGTACCCAAACAAGTACAAGCTCTCCACATGTATACAGCCCAAAAAGGTTGAACCAGCCATTGAAAATTCTAAGAGCCAGCGGAAGCCTCCACGTGTCTCATTGGTGTAACTTACAAGATGCAATAGAATAGGCAGTCCCCAAACAAGTGTAGGATCTCCACGTGTCTAAGGCCCAAAAAAGTTGAACCAGCCATTAAAAAGTCTAAGAGCAAGGAAAATCCTCCACGTTTCTCATCGGCACAACTTCAAAGATGCGAAAGAATAGGAAATCCCCAAACAAGTGTAGGATCTCCACGTGTCTAGAGCCCAAAAATATTGAACTGACCGTTGAAAATTCTAAGAGTCGGTGAAAGCCTCTATGTGTCTCATTGGCGTAACTTCAAAGATGTGACAGGACAAGAAGTCCCCAAACAAGTGCAGGCTCTCCATGTGTCTAGAGCCCAAAAAGGTAGAACTGGCCGTTGAAAATTCTAAGAGCCAGCGGAAGCCTCCACGTGTCTCATCAATGCAACTTAAAAGATGTGATAGAACAAGAAGTCCCTAAATAAGCATAGGATCTCCACGTGTCTAAGGCCCATAAAAGTTGAAGCAGCAGTTGGAAAGTCTAAGAGCCAGCAAAATCCTCCACGTGTATCATCAACGTAACTTTAAAGATGTGACAAAAGAGGAAATCCCCAAATAAGTGCAGGCTCTCCACGTGTCTAGAGCCTGAAAGGTAGAACCAATTGTTGAAAAGTATAAGAGCCAATAGAAGCCTCCACATGTCTCATCGGCACAACTTCAAAAGTAAAATTTGGAGGAAAGTCCCAAACAAGCATAGGCTCTCCACATGTCTAGGGCTCGGAAAATTTGAACTAGCCATTGAAAATTATAATAGCCAGCGGAAGCCTCCACGTGTCTCATCGACACAACTTCAAAATAAAAATATAAAGGTAGGTCCCAAACATGTCTGGAATCTCCACGTGTCTAGGGTCAAACATAGTTACTCTGCTAAATAGGAGGGACTAAGCCAAAACACAAGAGAACGAAGAAGTAGGCTTGCGGATGATGCCAAGTGTCCAAATGTCACAACTTTAGGTGTAAAAGGGGGGTGAAATTTGAAGATTCTGCATGTTTACACATAGATCCCACATGGATAGAATATAAAACCCAAAGCAATTTGGAAAATATTTGGCGGAAGGTTAGTTCAAAGATGAATCATGAAGCCCGCCAAGTATTTTTTAATGCTTAGATCTTTAAGATATTGTGAGATCCCGCATGGAATGCTAGATTCTGACCTTCAAATAATCTCAACTATGACTTAAATAAATACAGTCTGCCATTTTTGGACGCTGTTAGGATTCTTCCCTACCAGGGTGGTTAAAGCATGATGGGAGTTCTTCTCCTGGTCTCTCTTATTATTCCTATATATTGTAAGGAGGGGAAATTTTATAAAGGTTGGCAATTTATGCTTTGCACCCTCCCTTCTTCTCTTGCCTGTAAGTGGATTTACAGATTCTAAGCCTCCCATTCAAATTGTAATGCAAGTTTGTGCCTCTTGGTCATTGTAATGCACTACATCAACTTTTGGAGCAATAATGCATATATGTGGATAACTTTCAACCCTCTCTTATGTTCATTGTATCCTTTCTAATATCTCATTGCAATCCTAGTTATTTGTGCATTCTGATTATATTGCATTTTTATTTTTTGTGTTTATTACAAAGTAGGTGTTCATAATTCCTTTGGTGCATCACCCTTGTTAGTTTAGGTTTTATTTCTTGCATCTCCTTGATCCCTGTCTCCTTGGAAAGCTAGAGTAGGTTTTAGAGTAGATCCTTTGCAATATGAGTGTGTGCACCTGAACTAAGGAATAGGAACCAACCTTCATCCAAAGATCTCTCTCTATTCACAAAGTCCCACACTTTGGTAGAAGCTCCATGTTATGCAATCACACTGAGAGTTTCAACCAAATGAGTTGTAGGCATTTAGGGGTGTTGTTATTACACATCAACACTAACTTCAATCAAATGAATTTCCTAAAATCAAGAGGAATAAGGTACATAAAAGTAACAAATGTAGAATTGAGAAAGTAGTATCTTGCCAAATCTCGTGACATTCAAAGAAATCATGAAAGAAGGAAAATTACCATGGAATAAAAGAGAAGAGAAATCCTATTTAATTTTCTAGCTATTTGATCAAGTGTAAAGGTACAAAAAACATATGAAGAATTTTTTTTGAATGGAATGAAAATTACTTCTACGTATCAAATATGCAATAAATAACAACATGGTTTGAAGCTTTTACATGTTATCAAGTGAAAAGGAGCAGGCTAAGAAGAAGAAGACTATATATTTTGAAAAGAGTTCACTTAGAAAGCTAAAAAGATACAAGATGCCATCAGAAGCATGCTACAAGTTCTCAGTAAGTATAAATAAGAATCAATTGCAACTATTAAGTTTAGAAATAACTAAAGTAATAACAACATCATGAAGTTTATAGATCTCAGAGCTCAAACAACATCATGTTGATATTTGAAAATAGAGTGACTTCTAGCAAATAATCAAAAGAATTTTGGAGAGAAATTTCGACAGTTAAGTCAGATATGTCTTTAATCCAGCTTCAATGCACAAGTTCACAAGTAAGATTCAAGTTTAATAGAGTTACAAGGAAAAATGAAGTGTCTGAAACACAAATTATTTTCACAAAGTAGGAAAAATTACTATTACAAGGTTTGCACAGATAGATGATTTAAAAAATTTCAAGACTTAAACTATTGCTATTAAAACAAAATTACAGATCAAGGTTATTTAAACCCATTAAGGGAAACTGTGCCTCTTCTAATTTATCAAGGCTTCATTAATACCACAGATGTCAAAGGAAGTCTATAACTTTAGGAGAGATCGAAATGAATGACCCTGTTCTTGTTAGAAGTGGTTGTTAAACATAGCATGTGTAAGTAACAATTAAAAAATATCCTTTGTAAGTGATATATTATTTCTCTTAGTCTGAATACAAGATACAACAACAATAACGAGAAGAGAAATCACACAACATTAAATACATTCAATTTCATAGCTCAAATAGATACAATAACAAATATGAATGGTTCAGGTATAACACTATAGAAATATTTTGAGTAAGGAGTATAGCTATGTAATGGTTGTAGTTACACAAATACATTCTTAAAGTTTCCACAGAACCAAATACACAACTAGATAGAAAATAAAAGCTTTCCAACACAAAATAATGGGACCCATTATATATACAGAATTTGAAGTTCTAGTTTTCACAAAAAATTTACAAGATTTCATAGTTTCTGAGAGACAGACTCCATATTTTTTACAACCATTCATGTTTTACAATAGATGTTTTAAAAAGGAAGTCAAAGAAAGCAATAAACCATACAGGCTCAAAGTTGTTAAAACCCTCAAAGGATCCACAAGTGTAGAGAAAATTAATTAGATCCCAGATCAAGTTTCAAGCTCAAAGTTGTCATACAACACGGAAAATGCAAAATGAAACGATGTAACCACACTAAGTAAAACAACAAGGATAATTTTTTAACAAGTTTAAAACAATTTTCAAACCGATATCACACCTTCAAAAAAGTGACAGATTTTAAGTTACAGAGATCCACACAACCTAAAAGTGATCTTACAATAAAAAACAATGGTGGCCACATAAATCTACAAAGAATTTGAAAAGATCGACTCCCAGAGCCTTGTAGAGGCTTCAAAATGCCCAGATCAAACTCAAAGATCATATTAATGGAGGCCATGGAAATAATTTGTCAGGGATTCACCCAGAGACCAAAGGCCAAAGTGAAAAATGATTAGTTTCTGGTTTGGTTTTACTCAAACAAGATTAACCATGACGCAACTTAGACTCAATCTTGCATTTGAAATCAACGACAAAGATATTTCAGTACAAGATAAAATGGTCCACATCAAAACCTATTATTCAACCACCTTATCAGTAGTGGTCAGAAGCATCAATGATGAATATCTTCAAAGTACACAAATCAATGGCTAAGGATCGAATTATCCTTTTCAATGCAAACTTAGAGTTACCATCAATTTTACCACAGTTGGATATACGGTCACTGAAAAAAGGAGTGAGTCATCATGGAGGGGGCTAGCTGCAACTATTCTTAAATCATTTCTTTGACCTTTTTAGATCTGAATAATATATGTGATCAAATAATAAAAGGGGTCTGAAAACTTTATTATATGTCATGATAAGTCAAATGGAGAGGTTGTTTGTTGTTAATTAGTGATATAGGTTTATAACTTAGACTATAATAAGTGTGATTATTAATCAAATCATGTGATATGACAAGGTAAAAAGGAAAGACCCCATCAATTTTGCGTATGCCATAGTAAGATAAGACAAAGAATGCATACACAGAGAGTCAACATTAGAGGATGCATGATTAAATGGAGGCCTAATTACCATATTTTTCAATAAACAATATTATTATTTTTCTTGCACATGTGATCATAGTTGGTCCCAAAATGGGTGATTTATTTTGCTAAGTGTTGAAGAGAAAAGGAATTATTTTTTCTTGCATAGGAGTAAAATTTTCCACGCCATCACTAGAGGAAAAAACTAAGAAGAAGACATCAATTTCCTTGCAAGTGAGTGAATATGTAAGTGTCACATCAAAGGATTAAATATAATTATTTAATCATTAGCTATAGGACAAAGCTGAAGGTGCATACACAATGTAGAAGACTTGCACATCAAGCAAGGGCTAAAATTAGCTAAAATATTCACCCAATTTTATTTATTATTTCAAAATTAACGCAGTCAACTACACTTTGAATAAAGTGTATTTTTTGAACTAAAGGCTATTATTGCCTCATTGTAAACAACATGATTATTTTTTCCTTTATTTATTCATGATAAAGGCTAAAAATAATATGCATGGGTAAGTTTAGACTGCAACCTATTTTTAGGAGGGTTGGGTGAATTATTTTTGCTATATATTGTGTGCATTGAAAAAGCACAAGGAGGATGTTTTAGATGTAGTGAGTGTTGAACTGCTAGTTTTTCTCTTAAGTGAGAACCAATTATTACTTTTCCAATTATTTGCAATGTTGTGTATATTTTATTAACTCTTGTGAATATTAATTCACTAAATTAATTATCTTACCTTGCTACAAATTTGGTGCTTTTTGTATAGTCTTAATGTTTAATTGTTGTGTTGTTGTGATCCATCCCTCAACACACAAGTGTTTTGCCTTAGGATTTAGTTGAAACCCATTGGTTCATGCTCCTTTACTTTATTCTCAATATATTGTGCATGTACTTAGTCAAAGCCCTCAATAATTTTTGGTGTATCACCTCATTTAAATTTATGTTACAGCCATCTTTTTACCCTTAAAAGCACAAAAATTAGTTTAGGACACATCAATAAGGAACTGACCTTTTAATCCTAGAGACTCACCTCAACATAGGGATACCCATAGCCTTGAGGTGTTTCCATTGTATCTACAGAAGTGAGGGAAGAATAAGCTTAAAAATATTGTTCTTATCCCTCAACCAGAGTGTACTTCTAAGAGATAACAGTTTTTGGCACACCTAGTGGGACCACGAAACAAATTTGTAGTGAATTTACAAATAATAGAACAACACTTTTGGAAGGAAAAAGATGCAAAAATCTATTGAAAATCACAATAAATTTATTTACCAACTCCGTAAGGCTGATTTCAAGAAAGTTTTGAAGCATGTTAATGGTACCCATCTTTTTCCCTCAGGAAAAATTGGACAAACATGACTCTAAATAGAGAAAATGGAGGTATCATTTCGGCCATGTGAGCTCACATTTCAAGCTCAAGCGGAGCAAGTTGAAGTGATGTGGAAGAATTTAGATTCAGAGGGAAAAAACTCTAAATCAGTGGAATTAAAAGGTCTTAAGGATGTCAAAGTCTCAATTTTGAAATTTGGACTGTAGACATTTGAGATTTTCAAGTTAACAGCAAGGTCTACAAATGAATAGTGTCATGCAAAGAGGAAAAATAGGTCTGAAATATGAAGTCTTAAATTTGGACTTCAAGCTTCTGGGATTTCAGATGTTTCATGTGCTAGTTGGATGAATAATACCCAAAATCATGAAACTCAAACCAGTAAAATCCTAAAACCCGAACCCCCAAAATCTTGAACCCTCGAAACCCGAACCCCCAAAGCCAAAAATCTCCAAAACCCAAAGTTTGAAATTTATACTTCAGGATTTCAGAATTTGAAAACATTTTGGCTCGAGTGGTGAACTCTAACACATAACATTATTTCGGAGTTCAAACTTTGATGTCTGAATTTCAGACTTCGGAGGTGCAACATTCTGGAAGTATTGAGCCATCCCACTAGATGAACAGTAAAGCGACCTCCGAATTAGAAATTCTTGAAGCTCAAAATCCTGAAATTCTAAAATTTTGGATTTCAAAGGGTCTGATACATGGTTGGAGTCTGAATAGGTAGATCAACTAATTGCATTTATTATAGTATGGTAACCTCATCCTCAGATGGCCATAACGTGAAACTGAGAGCTTGAATTAGCACAAAATAGGCCTTTTTGGAAAGCTTTGAGTGTCCTCTATAGTCCTCCATTTTGGAGGACTGTCTCCAGATTTATCACCTACCAAAATGATGAGGTATGGGCTTCCTTTTCTTCCCCAAAAGGAAAGGTACATGGAGGTATGGTTTTTGTAGTGGCAGCCATCATTGTTGCAAGTGATTTTAATGTATTTTTGGTAGTTAAATCAAGATTTTGAATTCCTTCTCTCTCACTTCTATCATTCTTCTTATATATTGTAAGGAGGGGATATTTTCAAGAAGGCTAGACACCTTTTATATGCCCCTCCCTTCTTCTTCTTGTCCATAATATATTTTTTGGAGATTCCAAACCTCCCTACTGGACATTGTAATGTAAAATATGTTCCTTTGAGTTTGAGTGTGGTGTACTGTATAAATTTCGGGAAAAATATAAAAATATTCGTGGATGTTCTAAACACCCTTTTATGTTTTGTTGCATCTCTTCTTGTCTTTCATCACATGCAAATTATTGTGCACTGTTATGATTTCATTGCAATATTATAGTTGTGTTTTTTTTATTGTGCATGTTGTCTAACACTCCTTGGTGCATCAGCTTCCCTTAGAGTAGGTTTTAATTTTCAAGCATTTTCCTCTATCTTTGTCTCCTTGGAAAGATTAGATTAGGGTTAAATTTGAAACTCTTTACACTTTGGAGTAGTTGACACTAGGATAGGATAGGAAGTTGGCCTTCTCCAGAGGGTTATCCTGATTGCAAAGTCCCACACTTTAGGATAACTCCATGTTTTTCAAATAACATTGTCTGCCTCAACCTTTCACTTGTGAGAAATCATGGGTGTTGTGATTTCACCATAACAATTCCATGTTTAAGGTGACTACGAGATCAATGTTAAGAGGACTTCTGCATACCTTTGTTTCTTTTCCTTTAAATTCAGGAAATAAGAAGAAGATTTGGCAATACCCTACCGTATAACATGCTCGTTATTTACAACTCTTCTCCCCTTACTTCACCACGTATCAATCTTGTTGTTCAAATCTTATTTTTTCCAATGACTCATCAACAATGACCGCAACAACCTAGAAATTTTGTACCCTTCAATAATGGCAGCCCCTTAGTAATTCTTATTTATCATGACATACATGTTTCTTCCTTAAAAGGTTTACCCTCATTTATTGGTAAAAATCATGTTACCCCTGCTAATCATATTAAAGACATTGCATCCCTTTTTTTGGTTCATAACATCACTCATGAAGATGTAGCCATAAGACTCTTAGCTGCTTCATTTAAAGGATAAGCCTTATAATGGTATATAATTTTATTAGTAGGGACTATAGAAATTGGAATGAATTGGGAGAATAATTACACAAATAATTTCAAGATAATTCGGATCACTTGATTCTTATAGAACAATTCTCCAAAATCAAGATAGCTCCTCATGAATTTATGGTTAGTTTTAACACCAAATTTGCAAGAACATGGGAAATAATTCCAGCCACCGTTAAGCCTCAAGCTGATCATGTACTTTTATATTATCTTAGAGACTTAAACATCGATGTTTCAGTCATAATATAGTCCATGGGAGGAAGTAAATTTCTAGTAGTAAGTATGATATTGTTATTAGAGCTGAAAATAGCCTTAATCAAGATGGAAAATTTACCCCAAGACCCTCTATGCCTATTACAACAGATTTGGCACTTATTCTGTAGCCTAATACAATAATATAGCCTTTTGTTGTAGCACCTCAAGATGACGTAGTTAAGACCTTGCAGACCATAGGGAACAAGCTAACATCAATTGATAATCGATTGGCTCAGCTTGATAGAACTTATCAAGTACCTTATTAGCAGAATAGGCATCCATACAAGAAAAATCATAATTACAGGCAGTCTTATTAGCAAATACAAGTTGATCCTAAATCTCACAACACTTCTAATACCCTTGTACGAGTTAATAAGACATCAGAAGAATGGTGCTTATCTTGCAATAAGCCTCATCCAGCCGTTAGTTGTCTAAATACATTTTTGAGTTTGACCTTTGTTGACCAACCTCAATTTGAAACATTATTCATGCCTCAAATGGAGTGGGAAGAAAGATCCTTAGAATCAAAAACAACCTGAATAGAACTTGGTTAGTATTAGAGAAGAGGATTTTAATGTTGTTACAACTAGGTCTCAGAAAAGGGCTTAAGATGAAGAAAACCAGCAAAACAAATCTATTTTGCCTATAGTTATTGAAAAAACAGAAAATAATCTTGTTTCAGTTGAAAAAATAGCAAGAAATTCAACTCCTAAAGAGCAACAAAAACAACTACAACCAGATTCCAAACACTTATTCATTCCTCATATTTCTAGAGCTACAAAAGCAGAGGCAATATTTGCTAAAACTTATTCTAAAACTATTGCAGCTTCATTTAATGTTGTTAAGGCTATGAAAAAGCATTATATCGGTATTTCATTATCAGATGCTTTTAGTATTCCAAGAGAGAAAGAGTTACTTTCTCATGAGCTTCCTAAGTTGAAGATTTCTTCAAAAGTAAGAGAGAAAGAAGCTCAGAAAGTTGATATGGTTCTTGGTACAGCTGAGAAAGATCATATGAAAGAAGTTTAGTGGATGGTAAAGAAAGTGTTGAATGCTCATGTCATAATAAAACCACCTCCTTTTATATTTCTCTTATTATTAGAAATCATTTAGTTCACATTTGTATGGTTGACAGTGTTGTAAGTAGCATAATTATGCTTAAAGCAATTGCAAGAAAAATGGGATTGCAGTATGAACCAATAGAAAAGAGTGCATTAAAGCTTTATGGCACAACAACAAACATAGTTGGTATTATAAAAAAATTTGAGGTAGCATTACATTCTTGTCCCAATGTTTCAAATTTAACAGATGTAACTATTGTAGATTTGCACCCTATTTTCCCTTGTGTTTATCAAGAGTTTTTACAACAAAAATAAGTGGTTATCTTTATTTGGATTATTCAATTTTTATCTTCACTACGAGGTATAGAACAAAGGTTACACTAAATCTAGAGCCTTTAACTATATTTCACATTGAGCCTTATGTTGCAAATGTTGTAGCAAATTATGCAGCTATAAATCAGACTAATTTTGATGTTACAACACAATTTTTTGCGTTAGATGGTGTTTCTAACCTTGTTATGGAAAAGAAATCAAGAAGAACATAATTATGATCCTTAAAATGAATTATAAGAAGGATTATTCAGTTTTTACTATTTACATGAAGAAGATGCACCTATTTCCTTGTTGTCCAAAACAAAAAATACATAAGAAGGCTTATGGAAGCTTCATTTTGATGTAGTAAAGAAAAAAAGGACAAGGTGCTTCACCAGGAACTCCTCATGCTATGATTATTTACTAATGCACAGCATTTAGTTTGGTGGATGTAATCTAGAAACAAAACAACAACATAACATAAGAATACCATCGACTATGATAAGACGGAATGATGAAAAATCTGAAATATCAAAGTAAATGATAATATTAACATGAAATTGTTACAATCTCACCCATGAGGTAGTTCAAGTGTTATTGACTTCACTTGCCTTCAACCAAGACTATGGGAGAAACTTTACAATTACACCTCTTAATGGCTTCTTCAACACACCTTTAAACTGATGGCTTCCTTTGCACACTTCCTACAATATTTCTCACTACTTCCTTCTATGCTAAATGAGGGGGGTGGCTTCTCTATTTATAGAACTTCTAGGCTTATCCATCTCATCTCTAAGATAGGATAAGAAATCCACTCTGACCAATCATATTCCATACCTTAACTCTTATCTGTACATGTAAGCTTATCTTTTAAGATAAGATAAACCTTATCATTTTATATGGGTTCTAGATTTTTAGAATTTTTACAAATAAAATACACAAAATATTTATGACCTCACTCCTTGTCCTTATTACCAATTTAATATTTCTAATTCCTAATCATGTAGACCCTACTTCTCTACCCAAACTTTGACATTTTAACATTACCGGACCACTTACGACAAATATTTTACTTTTTACAACATTCCTATTGTACTTTGTCTGTTACCATACTCCACATTATTGGCGACACCGTATTGACGACGCTGTTATCTTCTATCAGACGCTACTACTAATTATACTTAACAACATCCTATTCCTAATACATACATTAATGAAATAGAAATCATGAAGAAAATTTTTAGTTTCGACATCTTCCCCCTCCCTAGCTTCTACTCCGTCCTCGGAGTAGACTATTCTGGTGCTTGGAAAATCTTCAACTTGTCGTGATTGACCCATTTCCTAATGGAGGAGTACCATCCAATTCCTCCAATCGGTATGTACCATTTTCATGCACAGCTGCTATTTTGTAGGGCCCCATCCATTTTGGAAGAAATTTTCTGTCTTCTTTTTTTGTATAACCAAGTCATTCACATGAAACGGAAACCAACAGATCTTTTGATCAAAGTATTCCTTCTACTTCATTTTCTTCTTATGGCTTGTATCCTTTGCTATTTCCCTCATTTTGTCTAGCAAATGAAGATGTACCAACCTTTCTTTTACTGAATCACTTTCATCCATCCTTTCATTTTTCATAATTCTCACAGTGGGAATATCAAACTCAATAGGAAGAACTGGATCAATGCCATCGGCCAACTGAAATGGGGAGTATCCTGTTGCTGACTTTGATGTTGCCCTATATGCCCACAATGTTACATGAATCCTTTTATCCCATTTATGTACCTGCAAGGCTGCATCTTTTGCTAGAATTTGACACAACACAAAATTTGTTCGTTCCACCTGTCCATTTGTGCTTGGCTTGTATGTTTTTGCCTTCATGTGTTTAATAGAAAAATTTTTGACTAGGGATTCTACCACATCATTAATGAAGTGGATTCCTTGATCTGTTACAATTTCTAATGGACAACCAATTTTTTTGATAATGCGTTCATACATTAACCTTGCCACTTCATCCATGGAAGCTGTTTTCAATTGCCTAGCTTCAACCCACTTGGTTAAATAATCTGTGGCAACTACAATATACTTATTTTGGGCATGAGGTAGTTGGAAGTGGACCTATAATGTCTTTTTCCCACTTTTCAAAGGGACCAAGTGGAAGAATAGCGCATAATGGAGCTGATGAAGTCTTATGGTTACCATGTGTTTGAAAAATATCACATGTCTTACAATAATTATAACAATCTTTAAAAAGAGTGAGCCAGTGATAACCTGCATCCAAGATCCTTCTTGCTGTAAGTTGTCCAGAGAAGTGCCCTCCACATGTACCATTGTGGAATTCTTCTAACAGTTCCTTCCCTTGATCACGTCCAATTGCCCTCTTATACTATCCATTAAGTCCTATTTGAAATAATACTCATTCAGAATAGAATATGGACGACTGACTTGAGTAATCTTTATCTTAGTCTTTGCATTGGCATCATCAGGAAACTTGAATTCATTCAGATAATTCAAAATATCTATGTATTCACTAGGGATTATGTCAAGGGAGAACAATGCTGCATCGGGGAAATCATCATCATCACAAGATGATCCTAAACCGTCATAGGCTCGAGAGAGTGCATCTGCATTGACATGCTTCTTTCCTAGCCTATCTATAATGTCAAATTCAAATTCTTGTAGCAAAATTATCCATCTTGCTATCCTCCCTGATGGGTTAGGCTTATTGACAATATATTTTAGAGCTTGATGATTTGTTACAACTATAAATTTCTACCCTAGCAAGTAATTTCTAAACTTCTTTACAGCAAAAATGATAGCTAGAGCCTCTTTTTCAGTTACAGTATAAATTTACCTTAGCACTACTCATTTGTCTGCTCCCAAAGTAAATTGGATGTTCATTCCCATTTTCATCCTTTTGGCTCAAAGTACTTCCTAGTGCTACATCTGAGGCATCAGTGTACACAATGAATGGTTTGCTCCAATATGGATTCTTCAAAACATGTGAAAACACTAGGGATTCCTTCAGTTGTCCAAAGGCTTCATGCGCCTTGTTTCCTGGTTCATAAGCAACATCCTTCTTCAAGAAATGGGTTAGTGGCTATGTAATCTTTGAGAAATTCTTGATGAACCTTCTATAGTAACCCACATGGCCTAAAAATGATCTCAACTTACTTCTATTCATAGGAAATGGTAAATCTTTGATTTTTGAAACTTTATCAGGATCAATACCAATACCATCTCTGGATACAACATGCCATAACAAAACACCTTTAGAACATCCAAAGACACATTTTGTAGGGTTTAGTGAGGCTTGTGCTTCATCTAACCTTTGAAATGATGTCTCCATCTGGTGCAGGTGGTCCAACTTGCTCCCATAGATGCAAAAATCATCCAGAAATACTCTGATGAAGGTCCCAATGTAGGGTTCAAACACCCTATTCATCAAACGCTGGAATGTTGCTGGAGCATTACACAACCCAAAAGGCATAACTCTATAAGCAAACGTTCCCTAAGGGGTGGTGAACGTGGTCTTAAGCTGATATTTCTCTGCTATATGAACTTGGTTGTAGCCGTTATATCCATCAGCAAAACTATAGCATTCCTGGCCAACTACTTCATCCAAGATCTGATCTGAAAATCGAAGAGAGTAATGATCCTTCTTTGTTGCCTTATTGAGTTTCCTGTAATCAACATAGATGCGTAGCTTCCCATTCTTTTTTATTGAGATCACAATGGGAGAAACCCATTCTGAATTCTCCACAGAAAATATGAATCCTGCATCAAACAACTTATCTATTTCTTCTTTTACAGTCTCAGAAAAATTAGGATTCATTCTATATGGCATTTGCTTTATGGGCTTAGTACCATCTACCAACTCAATACAATGTTCTACCCAACTTTCTTGACGGAGTTCCTTGTAATCAAAAGTGAATAGTTATATGTACCTTCGAAAGAGCTGGAGGTAGGATTCATTCTCACTCTCCATCACAGCATCACCAATCTTTATTTGTTGGAGACGATCATCAACTTATTCTTCAGATAATTTTATGGGGTCATGAGTTGGTGTGACTGGAAGGATATCCATGACTGAAACATCAACCTCACTTTCTTCATCTTCAGTGTCCACTTCACTAGTACTAGAGTAATCAGAGGATGTCCAATCATCAGTTTTATCACTTGAATCCACAGGTTCTGCCTTATGATGTCGAGGGATCACATTTATCTTCACCCTCTCTCTACCACGTCCAAGTGTCATAAAACCTTCATTGCAGTAGTTTCTTGCATGAAATCTCCTTAGCCATGGTCTTCCCAGTAGCATTGGGTATGCAACAGTACCATTTTTCATCACTTGAAAGTCTACCACACATACAACACCCATAACAAATATTGCCACATTTGAAACTACACCTTCTGGTTTAGTTTTTCCTTTATTTAATGACCTTAACATAAGTGTTGAAGGGCGATCAATTTTTAAACCCAACATATTCATTACAGACTCGGTCATTACATTAACTTCAACACCTCCATCAACTAAGACATCATGAATTGAAATACCATTACATAATACCTCAGCTTTTTGAGCATAGGGATTCACCTCTGCCTCCAAAATAGGGACCGCAACCTCATTTCTTCGTCGAGCATTAAGTCCACTTCACAGCTCTCGCCTCTTCTCCGAAGATATAGCCAAGAGTTGACCATATGTAATATTTGCAGGCCTTTTGGACAGATCTTCCAAGATGGAGTATGGTCCTTGCCACAGTGAAATCAAAAAATCCTGCACACCCCAACTTTCTTCTCCTATGTTTCTTATTAGTTTCTCCTTTCATCTTCTTAGGATCATTTCCATCTTGATTATCTTTTTCTTTCTTTTTTGTTACAAACACATCTACTTCATTATTTTTTCTCTTATCTACTACATCAAAAGAATTCACAGGTGCTTTTCCTTTATCATTATCTCCTTTACCAGATGTAGAAGCTCTATCTGAACAATTATACTTATAATGACCCTTTTTATAACAACCATAACATACAAATTCAGAAATATTTCTTTTTGGACCTCTATCTCCTCCCTGAGAACTAAATTATTTTCCTTAAAGAAGATTAATATCTAACTAACCCATCTTTTTTGAGCAGATCTTCATACTCAGTAGATGTACTAGGAGAAATATTTGTGCTCACCGGGAGTGGTTGTGGATTATGGACCAAAGGTGCTAGTGTAGGCTCTACTTTAGCAACAATTTCTTTGGGCTCCTCTTCCATGCTTTCTTCTTGCCTTCTTGCAATCTCCTTTTCTTGTTCAATGGTAGCTAGGTGATCATACTTCACTCATTGTCTGATCTCTGGCTTCATCCCAAGAATGAAGTGCTTACAGAGGAGATTATCCATGCCATTCATCAACCCATCCGCTAATCCTTCCTTCCAGATCTGGGCATCGAGCTTCCTCATTAGCTCTAGAACACGAGCATGATAATCCCTTATCTTCTCCTTCTCTCCTTGGGATAGCTTTGTGATCTCGATCATGAGATCTGCATATTTCTGTTGTTCACCAAATTCTTCAAGAAAATTTTCAGTTAATAAATCCCATGAATTTTTCACATTATCACCTAGTGTTTCAAACCACCTAAGTGCTGAACCATCCAAAAAGGTAGGAAAAAATTCAGTCCATTGTTCCCTTCTTATAAGGCCATTACAAATACAAGATCATTTAAACTCTTAAATGAAAGAAGAAGCATCTTTATTAGATTGAGCTGAAAAAATAGGAATCTTTCCCATTTTCAAAAGTAACCATCATGAAATACCAACCCACAAGTACAATGAACAAGACTTATGTGCACAAATAATTAGAATCACTATACTAGAAAGTGACTTTACACCTTTCTACAGTAAAATAGAAATGACCACAGTAAACTATGGTAAAACTTGACTTACTGTGGTAAAAACTGACTTTACTATGGTAAACACTATTCATGGTAAAAAGTGAAGTTACTGCGGTAAATACTATTCACGGTAAAAAGTGACTTTACTGCAGTAAATACTATTCCCAACAAAAATGAATTTACCATGGTAACTACTATTCATGGCAAAAATCACTTTACCATGGTAGCAACTATGCACAGTAAAAACAAGGTTACCCTCCAATTGATTTTTGACTAAGTGGGAATCTCTCTCCAGAAAACCCACCAACGAGGAATGGTCCCGGCAACGGAACCAAAATGTCATCACCAATTCGGCACTATGATAATTCTTCACCGGGAACTCCTTGTGCTATGATTATTCACTAATGCACAGCCTTTAGTTTGGTGGATGTAATCTAGAAACAAAACAACAACATGATGCGCGTCAACAGGTTTTATTGATGCACGTCAATAGCTCATGTTAACACGCATCAATAGAATCAATTGACATGTGACAGAACTTCCAGGCTTAACCATCTTATCTCTAAGATAGGATAAGAAATCCACTATGATGAATCATATTCCATACCTTAACTCTTATCTGTACATGTAAGCTTATCTTTTAAGATAAGATAAACCTTATCATTTTACATGGGTTCCACATTTTTAGACTTTTTACAAATAAAATACACAAAATATTTATGACCTCACTCCTTGTCCTTATTACCAATATAATATTTCTAATTCCTAATCATGTAGACCCTACTTCTCTAATTACCCAAACTTTGACATTTTAACATTACTGGACCACTTACGAAAAATATTTACTTTTTACAACATTCCTATTGTACTTTGACTATTACAGTACTCCACATTATTGGCGGCACCGTACTGACGGCGCCGTTATCTTCTATCAGACGCTACTACTAATTATACTTAACAACATCCTATTCCTAATACATACATTAATGAAATAGAAATTACGGAGGAAAATTTTAGTGTCGACAATGCAAGTTTGATGCTTACTTCCCCTTCAAATGAGAGGTATTTTTCAGCTTTAAGTCTACAATTTTCATGTACTTGTAATGTAGCTGAATATGAATAAATAATTCACGGCCTACAATGGGATAGGACAAGAGGAATCAACATGTTACAAGTGTTTGGTGATTCTGAGCTAGTTATAAACCATCTTAAGAACTATAATGTTTGTAAGAATTCATTGCTGAAATCTTACGAACATAGATTTTCAAATTTGATGGATGATTTAGAAGCCATTAACCTGCAATCAGTTCCAAGAGCTTAAATTAAACATGGAGACAGACTTACAGGAATTAGAGCTAGCTTTGAAGTGCTAGAACAGATTGAAAATAAAAATATATAGCCACACGCAAAGCTGATGATCATACCTTCAGTGCCTGATAATGAAGAAAAATGGCAATTTTTCAAAGTTGACAAACAAATCTGTAGATTTATGTAACAAGAAGTTGAATTTTCTATAGTTAATCAAGAGAAATTGCAGCACCAATATGGTGATCAGATTGTACAGCTGAAGACAAACAAGTTACCTCAAGGACTTGTCACTTTACAGGAAATTTTTAGTTTAGATGATCAGCTCAGAAAAGACAAATGAAATATCTCAACACATGTTGATAATTACAAATCAATATCAGTTCATGAAGGTAAAAATATAAACGTTAGAAAGTTATGTTCTTTAGCTGAAAAATTGTATTTTATCTATTTATTCAAAGAATTTAAATATGTTTTTTCTTGGAAATACCAAGATCTTAGAGGGTTTGATCCTAGTTTGGCACAAAATATTATATAATTACAACCAAATTCAAAACCAGTTAGGAAAAACCAAAGGTCTATAAATCCCAAAATCGAGCCATTAATGAGAAAAGAGTTTTCCAAGTTAATTGAATCAGGTATTATCTTTCCAGTTAGGCATTCAAGTTAGGTAGCCAATATTTTCCCTGTTTGGAAAAAAAATGGTGAAATCCATTTGTCAGTGGATTTTAAACTATAATGTCAACTTCACATGCTTCCCAACTACAAGCTCAGGAAAAAAATTAAGAAGAGAATCCAATTCAATCCTTGGCCGAGATCATATACAGGAATCCCAGGGTTCATTTTAAGACACCTCTATAAAATTGTAGGTGGAAAATACCTGGCGAATATCCCCAGAACCAGTTTCAGCGAAAGGCGAATTTGATAGTATTCCAAATTTTTTTTTTTGCCTAGTTTTTCCTAGCTACATCATTGACGAGTGATAACAAGATGTCAATAATAATTCTTAACGCACGTCAATGGAACATCAATAGAACTTGGATGACCCAGTGTCGACAACCAAGACGTCAATAACATTCTTGACGCGCGTCAATGGAACGTCAATGGTCAATTATTGACATGCGTCAATGGATCCAGTTGTCGCGCACATCAACTGGAGCTCAGTCCCAGTTGATGCACGTCAACAGTCCCATTGACGCGCGTCAACAGCTCATAGTTGATGCACGCATCAATAGAATTAATTGACACACGTGAACTAGTTTTATTGATGCGTCAATAGAACTAATTGACACGTGACAATAGGGACTGTTGACACGTGTCAACTGGACTATTGACGCGTGTCAACAATATGATTCCTGCTCAAGGATTGAATTGGATTCTTGATGCACGTCAACTGGGAACCAATGTGACGTGTGACAATATTTGTGCTTGGATTCTCTGTTTGACAATTATTGAGACCTGTCAACTGGGACTGTTTGAACACTGAAAATGCGTCAACTAGGCTAAATCAACTTGTCAATTTCCTTAGTTGACGTCGCGTCAACAAGTCACGCAACGCGTCAATTGAACCAATTGACACATGCGTCAACTGGAGTAATTGACATGCGTCAGCTAAGACCATTGACGCGTGATTTAGCCTATAAATACCCTTCAACTGGTCATTTTCTCGTTTACACCTTCCCGCTCTTGAATTTTTGTAGGTCTCAATTGTTGTCAAAGAAGAGAATCCAAGCACAACTATAATGTCAACTTCACATGCTTCCCAACTGCAAGCTCGGGAAAAAAATCAAGAAGAGAATCCAATTCAATCCTTGGCCAAGATCATATACAGGAATCCCTTATGCCCTCACATCCATACTGTTTTAAAGATGTCTTCAGAATATAAAGATTTGATGGATGCGTGTGAATTTACAGGGCTCGTTAATATGCCCCATTTCGAAACAGATCCAGATATTTTGAATTACCTTCTGTCATCCTATAATTCAGAGGATGGCCTTTTTTATGTGACTCTGAACGATGGCCGAATGTTCCAATTCAGTATCGAAGCAAATGACATCCATCGGTTTACGTGCCTTCTGTTTAGAAATTTACCAATTGTTACAACCAAGGCAACACTCCTGGAAGAAGACAAGAAATTTCTCGAATCAACATTCAGTTTCCATGTTGATTGTAAGTATAATTATTTTAATTCATATTTTTTATTCTATTTTTTATTCTGATACAATTTTCACTGTTTATACTAATTTTCACTGTTTCGCATTTGCAGCCCATGTCAATAAATCCAGATGTGGTGTGGATACGCAATCAATTGCACACCACTTTCTTGCTGCAGTTATTTCATTTTTTCAATCCAGAATTGTTTTGCAGGGTCGCCAAATAGATATACCAAATTGGGCCATTGCATACATTGTTGCCACTATCTCAAAACAAAAATTTGATTGGTGCACCTATCTATCCAAAAAAATAAGAACTGAACTAACAAATTCAAAACTTTCTAAAAAACCTGTCATTTATTCAACAAACTATCTCCTTGGCCTTTATTATGAGGCACTTTTAAATTTAAAAGATAAAAATTTCCTACTTGCACTGATGAGGAGTTGATGAAGTTGTCAATTCCATTTGAAGAACAACAGGTATAAAGTATTTAGTTTGTATTTCAATTTTTGACATTACACTGCGCAGTTATTAACACTTAAATTTTAATTTTTTGCAGAGAAGATTTATTGAAGCCCTTCCCCGAAAAAAGGCGTTATCGAGAGGAAGAGGCCAACAACACGCTGAGGCTTCGGGGGACTCCCAATCTGAAATGGAAGCTCACTCCTCTCCAAACCCTCAACAGTTTGAACTCGTTAAACGCCAGAGAAGTAATACCTTCTCATATATTATTTACAAATTGCAAAGTTGCATATTTATTTTTCAATTTAAATTTTAACCAAATGAATTGACAACATTTAATATTGATGAATTGCAGGGACTTTGGAACATACACTTGTTTCAGAAACTCAACCTTCTTCCCCAACTCACTCCATACAGTCGCATGCATTCATATCTTCTGAACAAACCCTGAATACAACTCCTACAAGGCCACCCTTAGCACCGAGAAAAACTACCCCTCGACAAGAAGGTACAACTTTTCGATAGTACATTTAATTTCATAGTTTTTGCCTTTTTGAATTGTTTTCCTATTTTTCATTTTTTTCTTGTACTTTTCAGCACATGTCAGTCCTGATCAAACCGCGGCACCGACACCCACTCAACCAATAATTTTTAAAATGCCAACCAGAGGAACAGTGAAAAAGAACATTGGTAAACGCATGCCACTTGCTCCGGCCCCTAGTGGGACACTAAACATTGCCTCCTCCTTTCGAATTCCAACTCTCTCACTCGGTGGCTTGCCCAGTGCAACGGCCATATCAGTTTTGAACAATATAAATTTAGATGAAGATTATTTGGGCATTAATAGCAATGACCCAACTAGTTTTTTCAATACCCGCGAGATGATTCAAGGCCAGCAGGTATACTTCAAATTTCAATTTAAATATGCTTTACAATTTTGAATTACATTTTGATTTAAATTTATTTATCTAAATCTTGATTTATTTTTTCACAAATAGGATCAGCCCACCCAAAGGAAGAAACAAGTAGCAGTTGATCTTGCTGAAAGCCCCCATACTTCTCCAGCAAGATCATCTTCATCAGATTCAGATAGTGAACAGTTGCTACCTTTTCCTTTGGAGAACTTAATTGGTTATGATTGTCAATCCCATGTCAGTGAGTTTATTCTTCCTCATATCAATCAGCTTATAGAATGGGAGAGAAGGGCTAAAGTTCTTATCAATGAGATTATTAGTCGTTATGAAAATTATTGGCAACGGGATAGTTTATACGCTGCAGTCCAGAATCAACCTGCGAAGATGGATTCCTTACTTACCCAAGTAAGAAGTGGGACTGTCACGTATAACAACAACTATAAAGACGACATTTTAGATAAGTCATTAAACAAATTGGAAAATATTAGTGCCGAGGCCCAGGCATATTTTAACAAATGGTCCAAGGACAAGGATTTGGTAGCAATTGCAAATGCCGAAAGAGATAGAGTGGTTGTAAGTACTATTACATTCAAACAATCATTCTTGTTAATTTGAAATTTTCATTTTTTAGTAATATTTTGAATTGACATTACTCTTTTTGTGTAGTTGAAATATGAAAATTTGAAGAGTCAGGTGAAGGTTTTGCAAGTTCACTTGGAAACAACAAAGAACAGTTTATCCGCAGCAAAAAATTTGAAGCAAAATATTGTTTTGGTTAACAAACAAAACAATACACTAAAGCAGATAATTAAAGAGCACGGTTTCAACCCTGACATATTATTCAAAGCTAAAGCAACAGCTGATCCAAATTTGCTGTGGCATGGAGATGCGACAAATCAAGAAGAAAGAATTTTAAAAAATCTGGACAGTGCTGCGGAAGATCTTATAAGTTCAGGGGTTATTTCTGGTGTTGGGGAAAGGGGTACAGCCACAGTGGAAGAAGCCGTTGGGGAAGAGAGCAGAGGAGTACAATTGGATAAAGAAAAAGAGGGTTTTGAAAACTAGAAATTTTTATTATTATGGAAACTTTAAATATTGAATTTGAAAACTTCTACTATTGAGTATGGTATTTGAATTTAATTATATGGATTTATATACAATCTTTAATTTTAATTGCATTAGATGGTGATTATCATGAATTATATGTATGTTTCTTGTTTACTTGCATTGTCATGAATTGTATGTGGACGTAGATGATGAATGATGATAATTGATAATTAATGATAGATGATGATGAAAGACGATGAATGACGATAATGATATGATATATATGGACGATGATCAATTTAATGTGGACGTAGATTTATCATCAAGCACAGTAATTCTTCTTCTCTAGACTTTTGAACTTGTTTTAAGATAATTATTCTCTATACTTGTAACGATATGATCATAATGTCATTAGAATGGATATAGATGATAAATAAATGGAATGTGTTATAATGGATATAGATGTTACATTAGAATGGATATAGATGACATTAGAACAAATATAATTGTAATGATATGATTATGAATTATTTTTAAAAAATGGAATTGTTTTAATAAATTTAAATTAGATAAATAATTGTGTTAATAATAATTGTAGTGTCAGGACTCAGGATATGATAATGATATGGTGATGATATGATATATATGGATGATGAGGAATTTTATGTGGACTTATATTTAAAATTGTATAATGTATTGTTTATCCCACAGTTAAAAAAATATATCAAAGGATTTTGCACATATAAAAAATAAATTAAATATAATTTTAAGAAATCAAGAAAGAATCATCACTGGTAAGAAATTAAACATAATTGCAAATATAATAGGGTTTAGCTTACCTCTTGCGTATTAGATTGCTATGAAATCATCAACGGTAACATGCTAGATCTTTGTTTTACCTGACATTGTAGATAGAGGGGTGAGTTGCCTGACATTGTCAGTCCTGAGAAGTGCCAGCAACATCTTTAAATATATAGACCAACAATATCTTTAAATAAATGTAAATATATAGAATTAGACCTGTAACATCTTTAATGATAACAACAGCTGAAAAAATGTAAAGTAACAAACAATAAGATCATGTTGAAGAAGATACCTATTTAAAATTGAAATCATCACCGGTAATGTGCTAGATCTTTGTCTTAAAAAAATTCAACACAAAAAATGGATTAGTAGATAGATGGGTGAGTTGTCTGACATTGTCAGTCCCGAGAAGTAACAGCTTCCTCGGACGGATGTCAACCCACGTTTTCAAAAAATAAAAATATTGTATTTAACTAAATGTAAATACATAGACCTGTAACATCTTTAATGATAACCAGAGCTGAAAAAAATGAATAGTAACAAACAATAAGATTAAGGGGAAAAAGATACCTCCTTAAAGTTGAAATCATCACTGCCACTGGTAATGAGCTAGATCTGTGTTTTAAGAAAACCCAACATGAGAAATGGATTAGTAGATAGATGGGTGAATTGCCTGACATTTTTAGTATATAGACCTGTAACATCTTTAATGATAAAGATAAAAGATAGATAAAGAAGATACCTATTTAAAGTTGAAACAATCCATTATCAATAGCTTCATCAAACTCGATGTTGTCTTCTGTAGAATGTGACGAAGAGCCAATTACACTCTCAAGGTTGGGAATATTTGTACTTGTAGCTGTATTATTCACACCTCTTCTTTCGCAAAGGGAATTCCAGTGCACAATTGCTCTGTCGAACGGAAAGGTTTCGATGGAGTATCGAGAAACATAACACCTCATGCAACTTTCCAGATTTTTATCCAACCTGTTTCTCAGTTTTGATTTTATAAATGACAATGCACTGAAAACCCTTTCATCCTCCACAGACCCCAAAATCATTATTTGGCATAACTCATATAATCTGAAATATTCACTGATATCTTCTTGTAAGATAGAACTTTGATAGATTCCTCGCCACAGCCTTGTAATAGCACCACTTTCAGAAGGTTGATCTAAATTCTTATATTGGTTCCTCATTGTTGTTGCAAAATTTGTTGACTGAAACTTTAATAAATCGGCATTCAGTATACCTTTGATTTCCATACCCTTGAGCTCTGACGTCTTTGTAAATTGTTCCATTATTGTACCCATTGATTTATGGAAATGCTTTCTGACAAAGTCTACACGGCCACCTTCAGTATTCCAAAAATTAGGATTCATCACACCCATGGCTTCTAGAATTTTATCTTTACAGAAACATTCCCTAATTTCTGATGACAAGGTTTCTGAAAAAAAATTTAGCTTTATTCTTGTTTCAACTATAACAGACTCAAACAAATTACGTGTCACGGGAACATCTTCTCGTTCCGATCCTGTAATATCTTGACATTTTTGCAAAATGTGCAGTGGTATTTCCCTCCCATTAACAGTGATGCAGAGGTGATCGTGGATATTAAATCTCAAAAAGGTGTTAGGATTTTTAAGATCTAATAAATATTTCCAATTTTCAAAAACAGGTGCATCAAAACTATCCTGGGAATAATACAATATATCAAGACTTTGACATACCATTTTTCTCATCCGTATAAAATCCACAATATAGATTAATATGCCATGTGCATGCTTTATCAGTGTATTGATCTCCTTTAACATTGGAAGAATACCAACCAATGTAAGCAATGTCTCCAAATCAGTTAAACGGAACAACAAGTCCCTTGCCCTATCAACTTCATGACGGTATTTGTGCATGAAACCAACCAATGAAGGATACTCCTCACGAACTCTGCATGCAGGTTCATACAAAGAGATCCATCTAGTCTCCACATCCTTCAGAAGTTTTTTGCCATCTGTAATTCCAATTGCAAATTTTTGGAACTCGAGAAATCACTTTGGGCTGCTTGACATATAGGCATGAAGTTCTCTTATAAGGTCTTCTAATTTAGCAACATTTTTGTGGTTGCTTACCATTTTATACGCTAAATTAATTATGTGAGCCATACAGTGAATTGGTAGCATATATGGGGCCACTATTGTTTGTAATCTAACACAAAGCCCTGTTCAGTGACCCTGCATGACAGATGCACCATCTCCTCCAACGCATACCAACTTCGTAGCAATTTCATAATCAGTCATTCCAGCAACATCTTTCAAATGAGAAACAACTATTTTATATAGGTTTTCGGCATTGCAGTTTTCAACCATTTTCATAACACCCAACAGATGAGGTGTCCTTATATGATTTTCTAAAGTATAGACATGGATACATACCCATGCGGTGTTGTCGACTGCTGTCACTTCATCAATTGAAAGAGAGATAAAGTTTGCTTTTTTTACATTCTCTTTCAAATCTTCCTTCTCTATCATCGAGAGGCATTTTGCCATTTCCCATCCACTACTTTCAGACCAATGAGACTGAGGTACATTCAGCATTCCGTTAAATTGATACAAAACTTTGAAATCGAGGAAATCCGAAATCACTCTTCCTTTTTTTAGTATTTGAAAAAGAGTAGAGAATTGTATGAATTTTGCATGTAGATTTGTTTCTTTCATCTTACCAATATGCGATGTGATCGTTCCTCCCTTTTCCAATAGATGTCTGTGTTTTTTCTGCTCTGCCTCATATTCCGCTGCGTATCTAACATGCATGCATTCTTTTTCAGTTTTCCACCTATGTGTTTTGATTTTCTGGCCATCCGCCCCCGTTACAGTTAAATATTGTTTTCCACAATGTTTTTCTATAGTGTCCAGCTTCAGTTGCATTTTTTGTTGCTTTCCCAATTTCCACGTACATATTGTACATGTACATTCAGATGGGATCTCTTCAGAATTAGATGATTGTATAGGTTCAATAAACAGAAATTTAGCTGCCCAATCAAAATTTTATGTCCTACCAATGGTCCACATATTCTTGTTCGTTTTCAATGCTTTACTTTTTTGAGTAGAATTTTGAGCAATATCACAATCACCTGGTTTCCTCTTTCTTGGACCGGAGTTTGATTTTGATTTTTGTCTTCCATTTTGCTGAGTGTTTGTATCTGTGATATCTAGTTGCACTTTTGGTTGCACCCCAACAGGAACAATATCTTCAAGATCTGGCATATTATCGTAGGTTTCATTTGTTTGACTTTGATACTGTGCAGAATGCATGTCCACCTCAATAATACCTTCCACACAGTCAGTATTCTGATTCTTTGTGGTGGCATCTATATGATTGGTATTTACAATATCTGTATCTACAGAGTTTCCAAAATACTTGAAGAGTGATTTCTGAGATTTCTTACTTACTTTTAGGTTATTCGTATTCTTTGAGCTGGCACCTTCCATTATTCTGAAAAGAGTCCTGCATCAGTAAAAGAACCAAGTAGCAACTCTGTCCAGTGTCTGAGGTCTTGTCGCGCGTCCCCTATCTAAGGTCTTTGTCACGTGTCAACTCTACACTTGTCGCGCGTCAACAACCCATTTCCTGTCACGCGTCCACTATCTGAATATACTGTCACACGTCAACACTGCCATTGTCACGCGTCAACTTCTTTTCCCAAGTCGCACGTCAATACTTCCTCTATCACGTGTCAGTACAACTCTTGTCACGCATCAACAATGCCCTTGTCTCGTGTCAACACTGCATTTGTCATACGTCAACAATCATAGGCTAACAATAATCTGAATCTCTAGTGCTTAAGGGTATGTGAGTTCAAATTTAACAGTACTGGCAATTTGGTAAGCTACTTGAGGTATACTACCTGGTGAATCAGCTAGGTTTTTATAGGAGATGTTTTTAAATGAAGGCAAAGCTGACCTCCCCAAAAAAAATATACTATATATTTTAGGAGAACAAGACACCGACCCACTCTAAATAATTCACCTTTTCAAATTTTCCTAAAATGAAATTTTCACCATATTATGAATATTCGCCGCTAAAATTATCCCTGTTTTCAGCTATGTAGATAGTTTGGTATCCCTTTGAATCCCAAAAAGTCCATTTTTTAAGTGCATGAAGGAAAATTAATTGGACATATTGTTTCTAGGTAGGTTTTAGCTATTGATCCTTTCAAAATCAATGCAATATCGCAGTTATCCTTGCCTCATCATAAGAAGGCTTTACAAAAATTTCATGGAAAAATCAACTTTGTTAGATGATTTGTTCCAAATTTTGCAGCATTGGCCAAACCATTAACAACCATTCTAAAGAAATCAAAAATATTCTATTGAACCAACGAAGGAAGAAAAGGATTATAGGATATTAGATAGCTATTTCACAAGCTCCTACCTTGGAAAATCTAAATTTTGATAAGGACTTCACAATGTATGCACTTGCAGGAGATGAAACAATTTCAACCATATTAACTTAGGTTAATGATGAGGATATAAAACATCCCATTGCTTTATTTGGGAAGAGTTTACAAGACTATGAGACAAGGTACACTTTGCTTGAATAACAACTACTTGTTGTAGTTAAAGGATTGAAGAAATTCAAGTATATGCTTTCAAATAATAGGATTCATGTTCAAATTTCTCACCCAAGTGTTAAAGAATTCTTATTGAACAAGGAATTAAATGAGAAGAAAGCAGGCTAGATTACAAAGGTTATGAAGTACGATGTTGATATCCATGTTGCAAAACTAGTCCAAGGAAAAGGATTATGTTAACATGTGATTGCCGATATGGAAAAATAACAAGCTATAAATTTATTACAACATGCTGCAGTTGCATACCAGTAACCTGAAACTTTATTATAGCTTAAAAATCAACAACCAGAACTCAATCTAGAGGTTCTAGGATCAAGTAAGATGACTAATTTGACCAATTACTTACAACATGGTATCTATTCGGAAGGTATGGATAAAAATAAATGAATATATTTTAGGTTACACACTATGCCTTATACTTTTATTCATGGCATGTTCTTTAAAAAGGATATCAATGGAGTTTTTTTGTGTTTTATTGATTATGATAGAGTGCAACAATTATTATTTGAGTTTCATGAAAGCCTTGCAGGAGGTAAATTCTCAACACATACCATAGCTCTTAAGATGATGAAAGATGGTTATTGTTAGCCCATCTTATTAAAGGAATTTTTCCAATGGATAAAGAAGTGTAATAAGTGTGCTTTCTTTGTTGGAAAAGAAAGATTAGCTTGGTTGCTCTTGCAGCTTATTTCAATGGATCATCCATTCATGTAGTGGGGTCTTGACTTTATTGGTATGATAAATCCTCCTTAATCACATGGATATAAGTGGATCTTAACTGCCATAGATTATTTCACATGATGGACTGAAGAAGTAGCCTTGAAAGAAGCTAATGAGACTTCAATCTTATCATTTTATGAAGGTATAGTTTGTAGATTCAGTGTTCTAGCAACTATAATTTTAGATAATTCCTTATCTTTCCTTGGATAAAAAGTGATAGATTGGGGTGTTAAACATGGCATTTATCTTAGTTCTTCATCCAACTATTACCCACAAGGTAATGGGTTAGCTGAAAGTACTAATAAAAAGCTTCTCAAGGTTATTAGAAGAAAACTCATGGACAACAAAAGAGATTGGTATCTGATGTTGAATTTAGCACTTTGGGATGATAAAGTGACTACTAAAATATAAGTTAGCAACTCACTGTACAAGATTGTTTATGGTCATGAGGCAAGAATGCCTATTTCAATTAATCTTCCTACACTAGATTTAATACATCAGCTGGAGTTATTTTATAAGCGTTGGAAGGTTGTGTGTGTGCTTTTGTTGACCGTTAGTTAACTTTCTCCTTGTCACAGTGAGGAATTAGCACCCTCCCTCTCTATCTTGACTTCTTGAGTCGTAGTCAACACCTCTAGCTGTGGACCTTGTAGCATCCTGTACGATTATCATATTAAAGGAAAAATCGTATTCTTGCAATGTCGAGCTTTCCTATTGGTCATTATTTATATGATTATTAATTATTTTAAGTTGTAAAAATCATAAAAATAATGATAATAATAATATTATAATTTAATTTGTCGATTGACACTTATTTTTTTGTAGTGTCAATTTTTATCAATATTGTTATTAATTACCTTTAAGTTATTTTATTTTATTATTGATCGTTCTTGTGCCTGAGACTCAATTCGTGTAAGAGAGGAGGACCCTGTTCATTGGTGGTGCCATTTTTTAGGAAGTGGTGTTCATGTTTAAGGTTTTTCTCCTTGGCCATCTAGGCATCCTTGCATGCTTTGTAATTATATCAATTTTTTCATTAGTAAAACATTCTTTTTGTGGAGGCATCCAACCACCCCCAACATATTTTCTTCCCTGTCAGCCACATACTCTAGCCTTATTTAAGACCTAGTCATTAGTGGAAATGCGTTGGAGAATGAGCACCTACCATTTCATTTATATTTTGTAAGACAAGATGTGTTCGTCATTGCTTTGCTCTTAATGCCAAGTGGGAGATTGGCCACCTATTTTCCATGTTGTTTTTTAATCAATTATGACATGTTTGTCTTTAGTGACCTACACTACCTGTATTTCCTTTTTCATGCCATGTTTTAGCTCATGTTTTGAGGGAAGAAAATGCCCAATCAAGGAGTCTAAACACTTTTTTTGTAACTTTGTTTTATTACAATCATGCTCTGGTTTTTTATGGTAGTTGAAATCACATTTTCCTGGCCGCGTGATCTTCTCTGGTGAAGGATCATCAATTGAGAGTTGTTGAAATGACGTTGAAACTTCAGATGTTTGTTGGGCACCTATTTTATTTCAAGTTTTTTTTAATAGCTGCCCTGGCTTTGAGTGCATTCTTCTCACGCCAAGTTTGGCTAACCACATGGAAAATTTTGGTGGGGGAATCTTGTGTGGGACTATGTGTAAAACTTTTGAAGTGCCTCTTTTCTTTTATTGCTGGCTACATGAACCTTGTGGAGTGATTGTTTTGGTTTTATCTAAAAATGCACTGAAACTCTAGGAAAATGTGATATGTTGGTGTTGAACCTCCTACCCTTGCTACAAACCCCCCTACCTGTGCCAAAACGTGAGCCGTGGTCTATGCTTGGACGCTAGCAAGTAGATTAGAGGAATATTTTCAAATGTTTCGACAGTGAGGTACTGGTGGACGTTTCTCTTTTTCATAAGCTTATCAGGCATGATAATTTCTTCCCATCTGTCTACTATCCTAACTTTAACCATAACATGAAAGGAATTTGATTTTATTTATTGAAGTGGTTGTTGCTTGGGGTTATTTGGTGGTTTTATGAATCGATTCTCTTCTCCCAGGATATGTTTTTAGTTTTTTTTTTCCTGTGTTAGCTACTTCTTAGGATGAATCCTGGCTAGACTTGGTTTTGCTAATGGTCTTGGCACTTAATATTTTACTTTCTCTTGTTTCTTCCTATATGCCAATGGTTGTTTGGATTCCTAACCCCACTCATACTATTATACCATTAAATAAATTATTGGAATAAGGGTTTTCTATTCTTTTGGGATTTTATCTGATAAACGTGAAAAATGACTTCTCTTAATCGTTAACTTGTTGTTGTGAGTATATATAGTATGGATACGTTCTTCATTTTATTAAATACTATGTGCTTGAAATGGTGAATGTCTGATGAAGACTTATCAATCCTTGGGATTTAGATAATGGGTTACATGTATTTAGTTTTCAACATGTGTATCTTATTTTTAAGGGCTTGATTAGAATAGACCTAGTCTTTTACTTCTAGAAACATTGGTTTTCAAACACTTGTGGAGGACTGTCGTGTTGACTTAAATACTTGTTTGAAAAATACTTAGAAGTGTTTTGAATACTATAATATTTTATTGGACCCTTAAGGAAAGAATATACATTAGGAATATTGGTTCTTAAGGATTGACTTGCTTGGGTTTTGTAATAACCCCTTAGGATGCATTTTTCAAATGTTGTTATTCTTGCTCCATGTTACTATTGGAGGTATAAGACCTAATTGTTGTTGATATCTGTTGATTTATGTAATAGGTTGGTTTCCCTAGCTAGTGGGTGATGCCTTTTACACCAATTGTCTAGCTTGTTAATGGATTTACACTTTTATTGAAGTCTAAATCGATTTTGGGTAACTCGTATGTTAATATTGGCCCTATGATAATGGTTTGTAAAATCACCTGGTAGTGACTATTCCGTTTGAATAAACTATTTATTGGAAATTTAGTTTAGTGTATGAGTGAAATAGAAAAATAACAAGTATATCGATTGTCTAAGTCTAGGTTCATTTTTGTGAAGGTTCTGAATCTGTGTGTAAACGTGACTAAGGAGAGTTTCACCTTGTTTAAGACTTTGGTTATTTATTATTTTCCTAATTGAGAGATGGAGGAACCTAGGAGTGGCGAGATAAAACAATATGCTACTATTAAAAATAAATAAGAGAGAGGGTTTTATTTGTTTAATATATGGATTTGTGTTTTATTTTTCTAAGGTACTTGTCTGAAACGAGGGTGTTGGAATAGATTAAGGAAGCTTAGGATATTTGGTTATCTTATGGAGGAGATATGACTAAGTGCAATTCATGTAACATCATCATACTGGTTCCTTTGGGATGGATTTCTTAAATTTTATTGATATAGGTTCATGGGTAATAAAATTGATTGGTCTTTAATTTAAATCTTGGTAAGACAATGGTATTATATTTATTTTAATTGTTTTATTTACTCAATAAGGGTTATTTATTTTCTTATACTTTTGACTATTGTACATAGCATAGTAAGATGATCTTATGGTGAATTTTTATTTTAGAACTTACTCTGTATGTTCCTTTCAAGAAATTAGTTGTACCCAAGTTGTGGCATAAAGTTTTCTTTGGAAGGGGGAAAATAGCGGTTAGTATGTGATGTTGAAGTTCTAACTTTAAATCTATTAGATCATATTGCTTATTTAAGGAAATGTTGATTGATGTTTGCATATTGGGTTTCAATCATATAATACATATGATTACATGATTGACATACCAATACACTCATCACTATGTTTCAAACTCATTGGTTCATTGAGCCCTACGAGAATGATGGTTAGACTTTTGGTTGTTTTAGGAACAATGTTCATAACAACTTTTCATGGCTTCATTCTTATGTGAAAATACTAAATCTTTTGGCATGATTAAAGAAGTTGTAGAGGTTTATATCTTAGCACTATTTCATTAAATAAAAGGTTCATTTTATGATATTGTTAATGGTGGCATACTATTCGTATGTGTAGTCTTTATCAGGCTTACTTCTCACAAACTGACTCAAGGTATAAATGTGTAGATGGCCTTCATGGGTAGAAAAGGGAGAGTTGCATCGTTGTTGCTTCGAAGCTCGTTTGTTCGTGTGTGCTTAAATTTTTTAAGAGACTCTAAAATTTTATTTGTTTGGAAAGTTTGAAGGGCCTAGTTTGTAGTATGGGTAATGATGTCGTAAGTGTCTGAAAACGGAACTTGTAATTAACATAACCAGATCACAGCTTTGTTTGAGTAATTTATTGTATTATAGCAAATTTTAAAGATATCTTAGCTTGTATATGACCAATATTGTTACCTTTTTGTTTTCAAGTCAAAGTTCATTAGAATCCTTCACCATGTTTGGGTTTGTATGTCGTGTTGGATAAAATGTCTAACCATGTATAGTTTCACAAAAAGGGTAATGATTAACATATATTTGAGTTAAAATTAAGTTTGTGTAGTAGCTCCCTCTAGGTCATGGCATAAATGTAAACCTAGGCATATTAAAGTTGGTTAGTAATCCTTATAAAAGTTTAATAAAAAAGGATAATGTAGTTGTGATCCACTTGATAACATTTGAGCCATTAAGTGATCAAAGAAGAAACTTTATTTTGTAAAGAAAAATTATATTCCTTACTAACCCTAGTTAAACTAATGAACATTATTCTCCTTCTTGGTGAGTTTGTAAAACAACCTTAAGGTGAAATCAATGTTTATATTTTGGAAGGTAGTGATGTTATTATCTGTAGGAGGGGACTGATTAGAAACCATTTAATCTAGCTCACCCTTTGAAAATGTTATTTTTATACCTATGTCAATCTCATTGGAAGAAGCCTAAATGAAACCTTTAATCATTATGGATAGATTCTCAACCACTAAAATCCAGAATAATAAGCAATGAGGCCTTAAATATGAATCCAATTTGATCTCCTTCCTCTAGCTTCTTCCAAAGATATTTGTAATCTCCTCTTATTTTGTTGTTTAAACGTTTTATCTTTGCAAGGAGGTGGTAGTTCCGAAAGTAAATGGTAATTTCCCTCAAATGGAGCTTTTGCTTGTCACTTTTCTTATGGAGGTGTGGAATAAGTTTTAGTGGCTTGAGTATGATTAATTAACCTTGTCAGAAATAGAAAATGTCTTTTATAAATCAACGAATTAAGTAATTTATCGACATATTATAGAAGGTCCTCTTTTAGAAAACTCGGTCTTAAGATAATTAGGCAATAGTATAAAATAAAGAAGTTTTTAGTAGTTATAACCCTCAAGGATTTTACTCTATGGGATGTCCTTGACTGTAAGTGTTTATTGTGGATGGCCTATTATGTTGTGCCTTGTCGAAGAGTAAAGTTAACTGTTTGTAATGGGTTTCATATGTTTCCTTTTTGCCTATGTGGTCAACATTGTGTCAAGCTTATTGAGAGTTGGTCGTAGCCCTTCTGGACATTGGTATTGACATGTAAACTCCTAGCAAGTAAAAAAAACTTATCCGAGTTTTTCAGTGTTGTATCTGTGTGTGTTTTAGTGGGTGTTACAAAATATATCATAAGAGATTATACTAATACTTTCAATGAATAGTGTTCTTCTATTTATAATCATATTTGTAATACAAAAAAATTTAAATAAACTTTACTTGATTACTTTTTTATTTTGGTTGATCACATTCCATTCAACATTAGGTGGTTTTATTTTACTTTTCAAATTCTTAATATATTATTATATATTACACTTATAATGAAAATTACATATATACTCTTTGCAAAAATAAAGAAATCTTAAGATTTTCAACCAAATATTAATTATTAGCATGTCTTGAATAATACAGTGTTTGTATATATGAAAATGAATATGTTGTGTATTTGTACTTTTATTTTGATATATGAATATGAAAGTATATTTGTATATATGAATATGTTATTTTTTTGGACTGTTATATTAATATTAAACAGATGGATTATTCGAAAAAGAAAATGTGGAAATACTTACACAACATCCCAATAGTGGAATCCGATTAGCTTCACAATGCATGCATTATTATCATAATTTTGTGAAGTCATCACCACCATTCTTAATTACGCCAAATACATTCACATTGTTAATCTTCAATGGAGAATGGTCACAAGAAAATATGGAATGTATAGACATTCTTGTTATGTCTGACATGGTATTTATTTTTTATCATGGACTTATGGCTCACATGTATAGATGTTGTCACAAAAATTTGGATCGAGAAAAGGTCCCTACAATTCGATGGAAAAACTACCTTAGATTGTACCATGAGTTCACCCTTGTAATACACCCACCTCCAGATGGTAACTCACCCAATTTATCTAAAATCATCCTTTCATGGTGGAATGATGTTGACTGCCAGTTTGAAGAAATTGAGCAATGGAGGTATGAAGAGTTGTTATCAACACATTGTGACATTGACCAATGTGGTAGTGACTATAATGGGGATGTTTGCACCAACCTTTATAACCTATCTTTAGTCCCTATATATTTTGTAAAAGTGGAATAAAATGCTTTTTAAAATATATTCTCCACTTTTTTTTGATGAAATATATCACTTTGTCTCACGTAAACATGTTATGTACTCGTTAATAAGTGAACACATAATATTCTTTTATGTATTTATACTTGTGTTTTAAATCTTATTTTCTTAATAAACTCTTATTATTTTTATGTGTTAATATTATATTATTATGCATTAGGCTTATTATGAAAATTACATCTAAATTCCTTGTAAAACTAAAGATATCATAAGATTTTGAAACAAATAGTGATTATTTACAAGTCTTGAAAAACACAATGTATTTTTGAACATGTTGAAAAGCACACTTTAATTTTTTCAATGTGTTGAAAAACAATGTTTTTTCTAGAGGTTGAAAAACACATTGTGTTTTTCAACATTAGCAAAAGAAAGAGAAAAAAAATAGATCCACATGGCTACAATGTGGAATATATTCCCTTACTATTTCACACATTAAAATAAGGTTCAAGGAATGATTTCTTATTTTTTTAGATCCAAGAAAGTATATTGTGTTATTCTCTATGTTTCAATCATAAGAAAAACCCATTTGTAAAGAGAAGTGTTTGAGGTAAAATATTTTATGAAAAAAAGTGGTATTTCTTGGAAATCCGGAATAAAGAGGAAAAAGGAGAAAGAATGCTTCAAGTTAATCATATTTTCAATTACATATTAAAGCATATAATTATTATAATAAGTCTTAATTGCTTACAAGTCTCGTTTATCTTTAGTCATATTAATGTTTAGGGTGTGGTTCATTTTCACCTATATTTTAGATTTAGCATTTAAATTATTTCATTAGAAAATATCTATCACATATTTTTATTACATGTATTTCTCTCGATCTGAATGTAAAGAAAATAAAAGAGTCTCCCATAAAGATGAGAGAATACACAAAATGAATGGTAAGCAATTTATTTGTATACTTTATCTACGTAGAATTCAATAACATATTGTCTAATTATAAATCATTTCATTTAGCCTTAATGGACTCATAAGGAAGGCATTTCCCTACAAGAACTTCAATTCGTTCAACTACGGAATCTTATTCAGATGTCTTTGTTTCCCTATTCTATATATTGCCTATAATCTAGATGACAAAGTATATCAAAATTATGCATTTGAATGTAGCAGTGGTTTATGTCATTTCAAAACTCATTTGTATAATATTAAATCCGTATCCTATTTCCAAGCATGAATAATTGATTGCTGTGGCATCCTCGTGCCGATGGTGCTGATCATATAGAACATAGCCCCACATTCAACCAATGAAAGGGGCTGGATTAGGTAGTGGCAAGTCATGCTATTAACACTGCCGATTTTATTAAATTGTAACCCATAAAAGAATCCCCCTAGCTAGATATGGTTGCACCAGTCGACAAGATTAAATTATATATTTTTCATAAATTTAGCATTACTAAAATATATGCTAGTGTCTCTCGGATTCAAGTTGTACATAGAGTTTACTAATAATTCTTTCAAAAAAATAGAGTTAAATTCAATACTCTTCCCAGCAAAGAAAGACAGTAATTTTATTTTGAGACCATCTTAATTGACTCCCATACATCCTCTAGACTTTCATTGGCATTTACAATCTAGTATTTCGAGCTCGAGTATCCATTTGTCGCAGAAAACATACATAATACACCTACATAATAAGTAGCTTATGATAGAAAAATATCTCATTAATCTACATAATGGAGCCAAATGTATGTCCCGTAATAAAGACATAAGAATACATGGATTTCCTTCTCTCTCGTTCTAGATCTGAAAAAACAATCTACCTTGAATCACTACATAATAGCCCATTGAGTAAGCTCATCATAATCAGGGCCGAATTAAGGTTTCAAAGCGCCCTAGGCAATACTCGGAGCGTACGCCCTTCCTTCCACCCGGGACTAGCAACCCACCTATATGTGCATGTTTTTAAAACAATTATAATATAACTCTTAACACATTTTATTAAATCTAGAAAGGTTTTTTTCTTGCCTTTGTCATAATACCATATTACAACCTTGAATAAGCATAGCCTTATAAATTTTCACGCGGTTTCAGGTATTTCTTACCTCTTTCGTCCGCAACACACAATAATTCATTCTACTATAGGACATTAAAGCTTCATATCTAACCTTCCAAAAGACGATACATAAAAATAAAGAAAAAACTAAAATACCTTCACGCTCTTTCCTGCATTTCTTATCCATTTTGTCTCTAGTTTGAATCTTCCTATAAACCTGACAGGAAGCACATAATAATCACCTAAAATAGGCACATAATAATATTTCTCACCTTTTTCTTTCCAACTTTGAATCTGTCTGATTCTTCTACATTGGATATTACAAAGAAAAGATCGCAGATACTCCTATTCCGGTCACAAAGTGAAACCGCACCACCTCCAACATAAATTTATCATCAAACAGAGGAATCTCTTGACGCTTGCGTATAGAAATAATATGACAGCAAGCCAAAAGCATTAGGGATTGGCCCGGATTCCACTAAAGTTTCCACCACGAAGAAGTTGATAAACCCTCATTTTAAAGCAAGACTTCAACAAAAGCTCATACGCCTGGAAAAATAGAATAATCGGCGTGCCATATGCATAAATGAATTAACAAACTCAATAAAACCCATCTACTCTATGATTCTCTCGATTGAAATAAGCTAAGAAAACCACAGGGAAATGTGTAGCAAAAACTTATTGAAAAGTATAATACAGAAAGGAAATTGTGAACACACTTGGCAGAAAAAATCAAAGAATCCATCCACACTTTCTATAAATCATGAAATAAGATTGAACGAAAATCCAAACAATAAACAAAAATCAAAGAGCACATAGAGTTTGTTGCCTCCCCCCTTACTAGTGAACAAACCCGGATAACTTAACAGGAAAGCCAACGCATTCAAGCAACTATGAAAACAAAACAAAAGGAAAGCCCCGAGAGTCACGATTGGTTTGCTTCAATTTGTAATTGTAATTGTTTTTATATATGTGAAACTGAAATATTTTTTTGCAAAAATTTAACAAGCCGATAGCACCACAGCCGACCTGAATTTTTTTTAATAGATTATGGCGCCCCTCCCTTTTGTGCGCCCTAGGCAATTGCCTAGGTAGTTCAATTAGATATAAAATGGCCAAAAATGCCTTTTTAGGCCTTCAGAGGAAGTAGTCTCTCATAAACCTAAATGATTAAATTGATCACCTTAGACAATATTCCCTACACACTGAAACACATTGAATGACCTTATTAGGACTTTCCTTTGGGTGAGGGTTTATGATTTAGGGTTTATGGTTTAGCGCTTAGGTTTTAGGGTTTAGGACTCAAGGTTTAGATTTTAAGGTTTAAGATTTAGTGTTTAATGCTCATAGTTCATATTTTATGGTTTAGGGTTTAGGGCTCAAGGCTTAGGGTTCATGGTTTAGGGTTTAGGGATTAGGGTTTAGAGTCTAGGGTTTATAGCTCAAAGTTAAGGGTTGAGGGTTTAGGATTTAGGGTTTAGGGCTCAAGTTTCAGGGTTTAGCATTTAGAATTTAGGGTTTAGGGTTTAGGGTTTAGGATTTAGGGCTGAAGGTTCAGGGTTTAGTGTTTAGGAATCAGGGTTGAGGGTTTAAGGTTTAGGGTTGAGAGTTAAGGATTGAGGGTTTAGGGCTCAAGGTTTACTTTTTAGGGTTTAGGGTTGAGGGTTTATATTTGTGGGATCAGGTTTTAGGGTTTTTTCTTAGGGCCTAGGGCTTAGAGCCTAAGGTTCAGGGCTTAGGGTTTAGGGTTTAAGGCTCAAGGTTTAGGGTTTAAGGTTTACGGATCATGGTTTACATTCTAGCGTTTAGGGTTTAGGGTTTAGCATTTAGGGCTTAGATTTTAGGGTTTTGGGCTTAGGGTTTAACACTCATGGTTTATGTTTTAGGGCTCAGGGCTTAGGGTTTCTGGTTTAGGGTTTAGGGTTTGTGGTTTGTAGTTTATGGTATAGGGTTTAGGAATTAGGGTTTATGGTTTAAAGGTAAGGGTTCAGGGTTCAAGGTTTAGGGTTTAAGGCTCAGGGTTTAGGGTTTAGGGGTTAGGGTTTAGGGGTTAGGGTTTAGGGGTTAGGGTTTAGGGCTCATGGATTAGCCTCACCCTTTCACTCACTCTAATGTTTTATGTCTTACCCATTCTTATAAGTATTGGCAGAGAGTATTCAACTAAAAAGGGTTCATCTACTTCGTAGGTAGAACATTTAAGGGAGTCATCACAATTTGATTCCTTACATCTACTGATATATTAAAGGAGGGAAACTATACATATCTAAGAACAATTTGGTACAAATAAATGTTACCCAAAACAGAGCTATCTTCTTCTTCCCATTACATGTGTTAACTCATTGTAATGTTGTGTCTTACCCATTCTTATTAATTTTGACAAATAGTATTCAACTAAAAAGGGTTCATTAACTTTGAAGGAACAAAATTCAAAGAGATTCATCAAAATTTGATGTCTTTCATTTGTTGATATTTTGAAGGAGGGAAATTCCCACCTCTCATAAACAAGGTAGTTTTAAAAGAAAAATTAATTATGGTTTTAGGCAGAAAACTAGGAAAAATGGTCCTAAGATAGGGGTTTAGCATTTAGGGCTCATGGTTCATGGTTCATGGTTTAGGTTTTGGGACCTTTACAATTTAGCATTTAAGGCTTAATGTTTATGGTTTGTGGTTTAGGGCTCATGTATCAAGGTTTAGGGTTTAGGGGTTAGGGTGCATGGTTTAGGGTTTACAGCTCAGGGTTCGAGTTTTAGAGTTACGGGTATAAGGTTTAGGGGTTAGAGCTCAGGGATCTAGATTTAGGGATTTAGAGCTTAGGGCTCAAGGTTTAAGGTTTAGGATTTAGGGCTTAAGGATTAGGGTGTATGGTTCAAGGATGAAGGTGTAGGGATTAGGGATTAGGGTTTAGTGTTCATGGTTCATGGTTTAAGGCTTAAGCTTTGAGATTCAAAGTTATTGGTTTAAGGCTTAGGGGTTAAAGCTCAGGAATCTGGATTTAGTGTTTAGGGTTTCGGGTTTAACACTAAAATTTTAGGGTCTATGATCTAGGGTTTATGGTTTAGGGTTAAGGATTTAGGGTTTAGGTTTTAGGGTTTAGAATTTAGTGTTTAGGGTTTAGGATTTATTATTTTGGTTTTAGGGTTTAGGGTTTATAGTTTAGGTTTTAGGTCACAACGTTAAGGATATTAGGGTTTAGTGTTTAGGATTTAGGGCTTATTGTTTATGATTTAAGCCTTACGGTTTAGGATTCAATGTTTAGAGTTTAGGGTTTAGGGTTTATGGGTTAAGGTTTAGGGTTTAGGATTTAGTTTATAGGGATTAGGGTTTAGGGTTTAACATTTAAGGGTCATGGTTCATGGTTCATGGTTTTCAGTTTAGGGCCTAAGGCTCAAAGATTAGGATTTAGGGCTAATGGGTAAGGGATGAATATGTAAGGGTTAGGGTTTAGGGCTTAGGATTTAGGTTTCAAGGTTTATGGTTTAGGGTTTAGGGTTTAGGGTTTAGGGGCTCAGGTTTAGGGTTTAGGGTTTTTATTGTAGAATTTAAATGCTAACTGATTTAGGCTGGATGCTGAAATCCTGAATATTACCTATGTACTGCCCAGATTATACAATAAAAAACTCTCTCCTAAACCATGACTAATGGATCTGTGAGACTAGTTCCATAAGGTGCATAGTGACCCTAATTTCTTATATTTACTAAAATAAATTTAAAGTATAATAAATAATAAAATATAAATAATTAAACATTTATTTTTGTAAATACAAACTTTCCAAATGCATATGCAATGTTTATACTATCCAACACGCGTACGCGTTATAATGCATACGATTTTTACGTTTTCACTTTTTCCAAGCCATGCCTCAAGGCCTGGGATCCAGTTTGAATCCCAGAGTCTGAGGCATGGACCTGCACAAACACAAAAAATAACACATTTTTGTAGGAAAATGTCAAAATGTCATTTCCTCCATGATAAATCAACATAAAACAATTGATTCATTTAAAAAAATTTATACCACAATGTAGAGTAGAGTTTCTTATTTCTAAAAATATAATTTTTCAAATTTTATGACTAATATAAGGTTTCTACATTATTTATTTTCTAACTATGCCTCTTTATAGCTATTTTTTAAAGTTTAAATATGTCTATATTTCATCATATATCTATTTTTGGGGTCATCGAACTTGAAAAAAATTTATACTAGCACAAACTAGGCCTAATTCTATACATATTCAAAAATAATTTAATTTTCTATATTTTTTAGGTAGTTAGGGGGGCACGGTTGAAGCTCCGTTGTTTTTCAAAATATAAAATTTATGTACTAGAAAAAACATAAAAATAAATAAATATTTGCTAAAAAATTCTAAAACAAATTCCAGCACAAACTAGATGCTCCTAGCTATCATTCTACCAAAGTTTTTTCAAAACTACTAAATGCTACTCAAAAAATGGTGGGGGGCATGAAAATCACTATGTTATGTTTTTTAACAAAAATAGGAGCACTTTTTTGTATTTTAGTTAATTGATTCACTTAAACTTATCCATTTTAAATAAAATTTAGTAGCTAAAAAACGAGACTCAAAATGCTATGATTCATGTTTACTTAACATCTTCTAATTTTGATTGAAACTATTTCAAAAAACTCGTACAAGTTGAATTTTTTTATTTTTCAGAAAAATGCATCCACTTAAGACCCCGTTTTGGCCCCACAACATGGTGCACTTACCCCCATCACCAAACTATTTTATTATTATCCTGTAAAATCTTATTAGATTATTTCTATGATTGAAATCTAAAAGAAAGAAAGTATTTAATATATAGATATGAAAGTTATATTTAAATCCCTAATAAGCAGCAAGAATGTAGCTAGATGTTGTCTAAAAGAAAGATTCCCTATGCCAATATAGAATGTAAGGATAACATTTTTCCTGAACAAACCCAAGATAAAAACCCAATAATTAGTTAGGAAAAATTATGGAAATTGTTTTTATTTTTTATGTTTTTAAGGGGTTGCCACATGGTATTCACCAACAAGATTTAATTATTTCATGATTAATAAATTCCTCTTAATCATACGATTGTCGTAAATAAATTGACAAATAATTATTATAGATTCATTCAATTGTTTCGGGTTTAAATCCCCTTCTAGGGTTATCATTATCTCACCTTAAATTTAATGTGTCATTTATTTACGTAATATCCTAAGGTCGAGGTCTCAACTTACTTAACCAAATAATTAAGTTCAAATGATTTTAATCCTTATTATAATAGTACCTAGTTTTCCATATATAAAATTAATTTGATTAATTATATAATGCCCGCTAAAACAACCCACTTGAGACCTTAGAAACAACCTAAGATTAGTTAGGAAAATTATGGAATAATTTTTTTTTTATTAAAAGAATCTATAACCAGGTTACAAGGCAACAACTGTCACTAACAGGTTCCGAAACAATTCAAATCCACTAGAACAAACTTTTCTTTATTAACAATTATTAGAGTCACAAGGTCCAAAATTAAGGGTCAGAAGGTTCAATAAGGTTCAGAGGGTAATTCCTCACCCTACCCACTCTCTAATAGACTTAAAGCTTCAACTTGATTTTTTTCACACTTAATGCATTCAAACATTTCATAAATTATTCCCATTGGATAGGAAATTTCTTCACCTTTCCAATGATATAAATAAGTCCTACTAACTCCTCATAAAACTCAAGTTATGGACCGGTGGGCCTTAGGGTGAAAATTTTCCCCCAAGAGTGGGCGTGCGGGTCCAAGGGTGAAAATTTTCCCAAAAGGGCGGGTTGGCAGACCGTGGGGAGAATTTTGAAATTTCTTCCTACATGGCGGTAAAAACCACTTTTTCACATGCATTCCCACGGGTCCGAAGAGGACACTCTTCAAGCTCAGGTTGGCGCGGGGAACCACAGGGACACATGCAAATTTTTTACTTTAGGGTTAGAAAGTGCAAAGGAAAAAATTTCCGCACACCTTTGGTGATGCCTAAGGTTACCACATGTCAGCCTTTCATTGACTGTGACTAGTGGGTCGTCGAAGAGATCTAAGAAAATTTGCCAAAGGAAAGGTTAGAGTTTCAAATTTAATTAAACTTCCACTCCTCCGCCATCACCGGGTGAAGCCACGTGTCAGGAATTCATTGGTTGTGAGATTGCGCGCCGATGGAGGAAACTAAGAAAAATTTCCTAAAATTTTCGCAAGGCCACGTGGTAGCTTTTGATTGGCTGCGGGTTGGCAGGACAGAGGAGAAAATTTTGACAATTTTCCCAAAAATTTTCCTAAGTGTTTTAAGGGAAAAAGTCAGACCATGGGCCCACCAAGGAAATTTTTCCCAAAATTTTCTGCCATGGAAGAAAAACTTCAGAGGGCCATAACTTTCAATACAGAGCTCATTTTTGGGAAAAAAAGGGATTTATGGAAATCTCTCAATGTCCTTTTTACACAGGGATCATTAATTTTAGATTTTGATAAAGTTTAAGGGGTCAATTTTAAGAAAACGGCCTGCAGACTTTTTAAAAGCAAATTGGTAAATTTAAAGTTATAAATTTGGTTCAATTTGAACTTCTCCTTCACTCAACATGTCAAACAGACATGGAGAATTATTCTAATAAGAATTTAGAATGTATTTGGAAGGTAATTTTGCTTGATGGATTTCCAATTCAATTTTTTACAATTTCTAATAGTAAAAAACACTGTGAAAGGTTTGGGCCCTATTTTGCAATGTTTTTAAATATTTCCTTAAGTATTTTAGCCCAATTGAGTTCATTGTTATCATAGCATGCTAGATTTTAATGTTTCAATGTTGATTATTGTTTACAGGTTCGAATTGTACATTTTAGAGAAGTATTTTCCATTTTTAAATTTTAAAATAGAGATCAGATTAAAAAGGGTCTATCTAGCTTTTTCATCATTCAAGTATGGAAGTTCATTCTCATCCTAGTCAAATCCATTTAGTTGATTCAACAAACCATTTAATGGCTAAAATGTAAAGTCTGGTTTCTAATTTTACACATTTCCAAAAGAGACAAAATAATGTATTTTTCTCATACGGATTTCTTTCTTTCAAAAAGAGATTATAAAACATTGATATAATCAGTTTCAATTTAACCATGTAATTTGGGAAAATCATTTCATTCATTCATCGATTTCCAAAGGCAATTTTTACAATTTCTTTCTTTTATTCCTTCCCAAAATTCATCATACAGATTACATTTGCTTCACATTTTTTCAAACCAAAAATAGAGTCTATTTCTTTTTCATGTCACTTTAAAAATTTCATAATCCATACAACATCCTTCCATTTCAAACATTTACAAATTCATAAACTTCAAAGTGGGAAGGGTTACAATGAGATTTTATTTCACATGGAATTGTCAAACAATCTTTCTCCTTTGCTCCAGAATAGCAACATAAATTTTTTCTCATTCATCCAATTTGATCAAAATAGGAGTAGGGAAAATCCAACACTCTCCACCCAACAAAGAAATCCAATGAAAAGGAGAATCCATCCTTCTTCATTGGCCCCTGAGCCCCAACCATAAAGAAATAGAAGGTGTGATTCAACTGATGGCAACAACAGGCTTTCACATCACAAAGCAATCTTTCAACTTGCACATTTAAAATTAAAAACATAGTCCAAAACAAAAAAATAGTTGTGCAACAACATGGAAAACAACAAACAAAACTCAGGCTTCACCATGCAAGCCAAAGGAGCAAGAACTATCAAGGAAGTTGCTTATGCCTCCCAATGGGAATTGGGTATCTACCTATAGCAAACCGCCAAAATAAATCATCTCACATATCCTTATGCCCCCCACAATCCCTCCTTATGCCCGCAAAAAATTTCCTTATGCCCCTCACAAAGTAAGAAATGCAAACTATTTCTTTTCCATGGTGGATCCTAATCCCAAAATCCCTCCACAAGAATTCTGATGCCACTGGCATTCCCTTATGCCCCCCCACATGGATTCTGCATAGCCTTCACCTACACCATACCTAGGTAGTCTACCCAAACATCCCACACACATGCTAACACATTCACATAATAATATGTACATTTAAAAAGAAAAAGAGTATTTCAAGAGCCAAGCTCTTATCTCTCAATGGCGGAGTTGTACAAGTTCCAAAACAACAATCTCCAATCCAATGCAATCAATCCAAACAGCCAAGCACAACATATAAAATTCTTCTCAAAATTTCCTCCAAAGAAAGAGCTTCAATCAAAAAGAAAATTCTCCCCCAAGCAAGCATTCCCAAAAGTTCAACAACCCAAAACAAAGAAAGGAGTTTTAATTTTATAGAAGATGGAAGAGAATATGATAAGGTGGATGCATGTAGGATGCCACATCATACATCCTCAACTCCAACACAAAAGTCAAATTCATCCTTCAATGCACAATAAAGAGGTGCGTGAATAATATGACAATTTACTTACACACTCCAAAAAGCCCACACCCCAAAGGACTAAATTTAATAAAATGAAGAAAGTGCAATTAAAACATGCAACTTGACTTATAAAAATGCATTAAAAAGGTCTAAAATCAACCCTCCAACCATAGGTATGGTTGGTAAATAAAATTAAGAGGTATGGGACAAGTTTTATTTGTCCCACAAGCCTCCAAAATTAGCCTCCAAGGACAAATTCGAATTTCCAAGGAGGTGGAGTGTTTCATACTCCAAAATCTGACTTACACATACTTACACATCACTTACCACATTTTAATAAAAGAGCGAACAATTTCTATAATCACTATCTTATATCCCAAATTTGATTTATTTATTTATAACAATATGATTACTCACATTAATTCTCCACAATTAAAAGAATAATGAAAGGGGAAAATGCATCACAAAATAAACACATGCAAACAATAATAAAAAGGAACCACATTAATAAAATACAGAAAGCCCCTTGGTCACATTCAAAGGTAATCCCCCCCATGGGAATCCCTAACAAAAAACAACACACACACACACACACACACACACACACACACACACACACACACACACACACACACACACACACACAAAACATGTTTCCATGGTGACCTTGTTGAATTCATCTAGAATTCTAATGTGGTTGGTCTGCAATGCCTCGATGTTTGTTGTGATATTTTAACTTGCAAAACATGAATACCTCCTTCGTCCTCATGGCCATATCATAACATCCAAAATTATATAAATATAATCATAAAATTATCTATACATATGAATCACAACAACATCTAGGTAATCAACAATATCACTTAACATCTATATCAACAACTATATCATCATCATATAATGTCCATTTTCTAGGTCTACTCACAATATCCAAAAATCACATGTCTGAAAAACATTCATAATATATCCATGTCAAATATTATATCATCATCCACATATGATGTGTCTCTAATAATCGACATGCATCATAACTAAATCAAGATCAACAATAAGCCATGGTCCAACATCTAACAGCATACTAAATTAAAACCATAATAATGTCTATAATGTAATCAACGGTATCAAGATCAATATCAAAAGGTGTCAAAGGGAAGTGGTCACTACATCCCCCTCCCCTTAGAATTGACTTCCTCCTAGAAGTCACTGGAAAAAATGTGGAAACTGAACTCGTAATAAAGTAGCATTCTCCCATGTAGTTGCATTCTCATCATATCTATCCCACTACACCCGAACCTGATCAACCTCTCTTCCTCGAAGACCCAGGGTCTTGCGATCTAGGATGCAAACGGGATCCACCATTAGCTACCCCTTATTTTACACCTGCAATGATGTCCAATCTAACACATGAGAAGGATCTCTAACATATCTCCTAAGAACCGAAACATGAAACACATCATGTATGCGAGACAAGCTAGGTGGCAATGCTAGATGGTAGGCCAAAGGGCCGATACGCTCCAAGATCTCAAAAGGACCCACGAATCTAGGAGCTAACTTAGAACCGTTTCCATAATGGATGAGGCTATTGTGTGGCCTGACATGAAGGAATACCTTCATGCACAAATCAAAACTACGGTCGGTCCTATGCTGATCTGCATACTTCTTCTGCCTGTCCTGTGCCTCATGTAATCTCTACCTGATCAAAAGCACCTGCTGCTCCATGTCCTATAGAAGAGCTGGTCCAAGAGATACTCTTTCCTCTAACCTGTCCCAGCTAAGAGGTGTCCTGCACTCTCTAACATACAAATCCTTAAAAGGAGACATTCCTATAGAACTCTAAAAACTATTATTGTAGGCAAACTCCACTAAGTATAGGTACTCCTCCCATCTAGACTGTTGATCCATCACATACATCATGAGCATGTCCTCTAAAATCTTATTCACACACTCAGTCTGTCCATCTATCTTAGGGTGATATGTTGTGCTAAAATTGATACTCGTCCCAAGGGCATGCTACATGGTAGTCCAGAAATGTGAAGTATACAAAGGATTGCGGGTCACAAATGATCTTCTGTAGAATCCCGTGCAACCTGACGATCTCATCCAAATATACTTGTGTCACTACTCTAGCTATATAAGTTTTCTTCACTGGAGAAAAGTGAGCCACTTTTGTCAATTTTTCAACCATGACCATTATGGCCTTGTGGTGATATTTCGACATCGGTAGCCCAATAATGAATTCCATGGAAATAGTGTCCCACTTCCATTCCGGTATAGCATGAGGAAAAATAAGGCCAGTTGGATGTTGATGCTTGGCCTTCACTTTCTCACACTCTAGAAATTGTGACACGAAATAGGCCACATATCTCTGAATTCCTCTCCAATGATACAACTGTCTCAAGGTGACGTGCATCTTCTTCACCCCGGGATTGGCTGAATAGGGTGTTCGGTGTGCCTCTACCAAGCTATCCTACCTCAAGTCTCCATCTCTCAAAACATAAATCCAACCTCTGTGTTTGAGAATACCATCTACCTCTAAATAAAAACCTTCAAACTTCCCCTTGAGTAGTCTTTAAGACTTTATCTCTACCCAAACTGCAATGTAGAAGATATCAAGAGGAAGTTGCTGAAGAATCCTTCTCGGTAAATTTTTGCTCACTGAGGTGGCCATAGCCACATGTCTCTATCTGCTGAGAGAGTCTACAACCAAATTCTCCTTCCCTTTCACATGCTCTATCTCCATATCATACTCACATAACAACTTCATCCAACGCCGCTGACGAGCATTGAGATTGGGCTGCGTGAAGAGATGATGAAGACTCAGGTGATATTTCCTAAGTGTGAATCTCTGACCAAGAAGAAAGTGTCTCCATCGAACCAAGGTGTGCACAACTACCGTAAGCTCAAGATCATAAGTTAGATAATTAAGCTCATAATATTTGAGTTTCTGAGACTCAAAATCCACTACTCTGCCCTCCTACATCAAGCCACCTCCAAGCCCTTCTAAAGAAGCATCTGTGCAAACAAAGAACTCACCATGTGGATCTAGTACTATAAGAATAGGTGTTGTAGTGAGACATCCCTTCAGTGTCCTAAAGGCTTTCTCACATATGTCTGACCAAACAAACTTCTTCCCTTTCCAGTAAAGGGAAGTGATAGGGTGTGCAATCCGAGAGAAGTCCTGAACAAATCTCCTCTAGTAACCTACTAATACCATGAAACTAATGACCCCTGTCACCGTATTGAGTGTTGGCCAATCCATAATGGCTCTAATCTTGGAAGGATCGATGGTGATACCTTCCCTAGAAATAATATGACCCAAATACTGCACCTCCATCTGAAAGAATGTACACTTCACCGAGTTCCTATAAAGTTGTTGCTCACGAAGACACTGAAGAACCTAGCGAAGGTGCCCCTCGTGCTCCTCACGCGTATGTGAGTAAATCAAAATGTCATCAAGGAAGATGAGCACTAAGCGATCTAAGAAGGTCCTGAATACCCCATTCATCAAACTCATAAATACTGCGGGTGTATTAGTCAAACCAAAAGGTACCAATGTGAACTCATAATGCCCATATCTCATATGAAATGTGGTCCTATGAATATCTGCATTTGTAATCCTCAACTAATGGTAGCTTGACTTAATATCAATCTTAGAGAGAACTATGGCTCCCTTCATCTGATCAAAAAATTCTTCAATGCGAGGAAGGGGATAACGATTCTTGATTGTTACTTTGTTTAGCTGGCGGTAATCAATACACAATCGCAAGGATCCATCCTTCTTCTTCACAAAAATCACCGGTGCACCCCAAGAGGATACACTAGGATGGATAAGGCCTTTCTCCAAAAGTCCCTCAAGCTGTAACTTGAGCTCATAGAGCTCTAGGGTGGTCATTTGATAAGGTGCTCATGAGATAGGGTCTTCTCCAAGAACTAGGTCTATATGAAAATCAATCTCATGTGGGGGTAGTAACCTCGATAGCTCCCTAGGAAAGACATCTAAAAACTCACTCAAAATGGGGTGATCGTCTAGTGATGGTCGACTAGACCCATCCTCTGATCGGTCACTAACTGTAATAGCATACACCTGACAACCCCGTCGCACACACCGTTTAAGCTACATAGCGGAGATGGTGAGAATAGAAATGGGTCTCCTGACCCCTCAAATCACCGACTCCACTCCCAGATCATTTGCACAAGATATAGTCTTGTGGTAACAATCCATACCTAAACTGACTCCATACGAGCCCAAAGGAAGGACACGAAGATCTGAGGTAGTGGTGAAAGGTACCAAATCCACTGCACACTCCTTAACTAAGGAGTCTACAAATATCTTGGCTTCAGAAGCAATCTCAATGTCCGAACTATGACCCTACCTAACTGCCACCAACCTACATCGCTCTACTAAGGATGGTGCAACGAAAGAATCAAAAGAACTAGAATCAAACAATATATCTCGGTAGGAATACCCCCAATGCTACCTATAGTCTCAATGATTGTACTCTAATGCTCAGCCTTTTGGTTCTCAACCACTGCATAAATCATGTGGCTGCGTCCCATGTCACCAACAGTCATCTCTGAGAGATTATTAGGGTTTTGTGGGCAGTCTCTCAAAAATGTCCCACAACTCCACAACCAAAACAACCACCTAATCCTCCCCAATGAGTAACACCTCTAGTAGGTGCTCTAGAAGTCTATGTTATGGATCTTGATGATCCAACGGTGGTCTGCTACGGCCTCTTCTGGTGATCTCTCGCTGAATAAGCTCTAGGTCCACCCTGTGTCCTGATGGGAGCCCTAGCAGGAGGCCCCATACTCCGACCTATCTGTGCATCAACGCTCTTTGGAGGTCTATAAGGTGGGCAAAACTACTGTTGTTATTGCTAGGGTCTAAATGATGACTGTGAAGAACTCTAGCCACCATGAGGAGGAAGTACTAACCCCCTCGATCTGTTTTCCTACATCTATTGTATGCAGCTCCAGACTCGATCTCTAGCCTATTGGGTCTTTCCTCGAGTCTCCTCTGCTATATAGGCCTTCTCGACGGCCTCAGTTAATGTCTGTGGACAATGGATCTACACTACACCTCCAATGTCTAGATTCAGGCCCTGGACGAACCTATGGATCCGCACCTACTCATCCTACATGTACTCAACATACTGGAGTAGATCCAAAAATCTACTCTCATACTCTACTACTAAAAGAGATGCCTATCAAAGGTCATGGAACTCATCAATCCTCTGCTATATGAACTTCTTTGACAATTATCTTCTCCAAAAATGCTACTCAAAGAGCTCCCAGGTAACTATATCAGAATCAACATGGAGCTTCTACTCCTTTATCCTCCACCATACTCTTGCTCCATCCCTCAGTAGATGGATCGCAACACGAGCTTTCGTGTTGCTATAATAAGGAAAAAGCTTGAAGCAACCACTCAAGGTCACTAGCCAGGCCTCTACCTGAAAGCCACCTATGTCACAAAAATAATGTGAGGGTTGAAGGTTTAAGATCTCCCTGATGTGATCTGCAGCTGTGGTCTGACAGCCTTTAGGTCTCTCTACATCCTCATCCTTAATCATAGGGCTCCGATACCTCTCTCTATGCTCTAAAATTCGGTCACCATGTCCCCTCTATGGTGACTCTGCCGTAGTTGAATCTACATGGGAGTTCTCTCCTGTATGCTCCTCACTCAGTCGAGGAGATACCTGACCCTCAATGGAAATGTCCCTTCATGTCTGGCTGCACATCCTCCTATTGATCCTCTACGTAGAGCCGCATTAACATCCCAAAGAGTCTTCAAAATCTAGGGTAGGATGGTTGCTATAGCTTGATCTGGTGGTGGTAAGCTTAGGTCTATGTGAGAAGGCCCCACATCTTGTCTATGCCTCTTGCACAGAACAAAATGAGAGTTAGTTCTTTATTCTAGGTCTTACTTAGTTTCCATGTTTACTAAAATGTAAAAAAATTCCAAACTAAATTGTTTTCTAGATTTAAAAGTGTGCTAATTTTAAGTTTCATGTCCCAATTTTTCTTGTGTGCCCAATGGTCCAAGCTTTTGAACCACTGATCTGATACCAAGTGTAACACCCACTAAAACAACCCACTTGAGACCCAAGAAACAACCTAGGATTACATAGGAAAATTATGGAATAATATTTTTTATTAAAGGAATCTACAATCAGGTTACAAGGCAAAAAATGTCACTAATAGGTTCCAGAACAATTCAAATCCACTAGAACAAACTTATTTTTAGTCAATTTTTAGAGTCACAAGGTCCAAAATTAAGGATCTGAAGGTTCAATAAGGTTCAAAGGGTAATTCCTCACCCTACTAACTCTCTAATAGGATTAAATATTCAACTTTATTTTTCTCACACTTACCACATTCAAAAATTACCTAAATTAATCCCATTGGATAGGAAATTTCCTCACCTTTCCAATGATATAAAGAATTCCTTCTAACTCCTCATAAAACTCAAGTTATGGGCCAGCAGGCCTTGGGGTGAAAATTTTCCCCCAAGAGTGGGCCCAGGGGTGAAAATTTGCCCAAAAGGGTGGGTTGGTGGACCATGGGGAGACTTTTGAAATAATTTCCTACGCATGGGTAAAAACCACTTTTTTGCCCACACTCCCACAGGTCTAAAGAGGACACGCGTCAAGCTCAGGTTTGCACGGGGAACCGTGGGGACACATGTAAATTTTTGACTTTTGGGTTAGAAAGTGCCAAGGAAAAACTTTCTGCATGCCTCTACCGATGCGTAAGGCTACCACGTGTTAGCATTTCATTGGTTGCGGCTAGCAGGTCAGCAAAGAGATCTAAGAAAATTATCCAAAGGAAAAGTTAGAGTTTCAAATTTAATTAAACTTCCACTCCTCCGCTGTTGTCAGGGGAAGCCACGTGTCAGGAATTCATTGATTGTTGGATTGCGGGCCGGTGGAGGAAACTAAGAAAATTTTCCTAAAATTTTAAAAAATGCCAAGGAAGAAAATGGTGTCACGCCTCTGTCATTGCCTCGTGAGGCCACGTGGTAGCTTCTGATTGGCTACGGGCCGGTGGGGCAGGGAAGAAACTTTTGAAAATTTTGTCAAAAATTTTCCTAAGTGTTTTAAGGGAAAAATTCGGGTAGTGGGCCCACCAAGGAAATTTTTCCAAAATTTCCCACCAAGGAAGGAAATCTTCAGAGGGCCATAACTTTCGATATAGATCTCAGTTTTGGGAAAATGAGGACTTTTTGGAAATCTCTCGACGTCCTCTTTGCACAGGAATTATTAATTTTAGATTTTGATAAATTTTAAGGGGTCAATTTTTAAAAAATAGCCTAAAGGATTTTTAAAAGCAAACTGGTAAATTTAAACTTATAAATTTGGTTCAATTTGATCTTCTCCTTCACTCAACATGCCAAACAGACTTGGAGAATTATTCTAAGGATGCATTTGGATGGTAATTTTTCTTGATGGATTTCCAATTCAAATTTTTACAACTTCTAAAAGCAAAAAAGACTGTGAAAGGTTTGGGCCCGATTTTACAATGTTTTTAAATATTTACTTAAGTATTTTAGCCCAATTGAGTTCATTGTTATCATATCATGCTAGATTTTAATGTTTCAATGTTGATAATTGTTTGCAGGCTCGAACTGTGCATTTTAGAGAAGTATTTTTCCATTTTTAAATTTTAAAATAGAGACTAGATTAAAAAGGGTCTATCTAGATTTTTCATCATTCAAGTATGGAAGTTCATTCTAATCCTAGTCAAATCCATTTAGTTCATTCAACAAACCATTTAATGGCTAAAATGTAAAGTCTGGTTTCCAATTTTACTCATTTCCAAAAGAGACAAAATACTATATTTTTCTCACACACATTTCTTCCTTTCAAACAGAGATTATAAAACATTGATATAATCAGTTTCAATTTAACAATGCAATTTGGGAAAATCATTTCATTTATTGATCAATTTCCAAAGCCATTTTTTACAATTTCTTTCTTTTATTCCTTCCCAAAATTCATCATATAGACTACCTTTCCTTCACATTCTTTCAAACCAAAAATAGATTCTATTTCTTTTTCATTTCACTTTACAAATTTCATAATCCATACAACATCCTTCCATTTCAAACATTTAAAAATTCATCCACTTCAAAGTGGGAAGGGTTATAATGAGATTTTATTTCACATGGAATTTTCAAACAGTCTTTCTCCTCTGATCCATAAAAACAACATAAATTTCTTCTCAGTCATCCAATTTGATCACAACAGGAGCAGTGGAAAGTCAACGCTCTCCACCCAACCAAGACATCCAATGAAAAGGATAATTCATCCTTCTTCATTGTCCCCCGAGTCCCAACTACAAATCAATGGAAGGTGTGATTCAACTTATGGCAACAACAGGCTTCCACATCACAAAGCAATCTTTCAACTTGCACATTTCAAATTAAAAGCACAATCCAAAAAAAATAGCAGTTTTGCAACCACATGAAAGACAACAAACAAAACTCAAGCTTCACCATGCAAGCCAAAGGAGCAAGAACTATGGGGGAAGCTGCTTATACCTCCCAATGGGAATTGGGTATCCACCTGTAGCAAACCGCCAAAATAAATAATCTCACATATCCTTATGCCCCCCACAAAGTAATAAATGCAAGCTATTTCTTTTCCATGGTGGATCCCAATTCCAAACTCCCTCCACAAGAATTCTGATGCCACTGGCATTCCCTTATGCCCACCACATGGATTCCCCATAGCCTTCTACTACACTATACCTAGGAAGTCTACCCAAACAGCCCACACACATGCTAACACATTCACACAATAACATGTACATTTAAAAATAAAAAGAGTATTTCAAGAGCCAAGCTCTTACCTCTCCATGATGGAGTTGTCTAAGTTCCAAAACAACAATCTCTAATCCAATGCAATCAATCCAAATAGCCAAGCACAACATGTAAAAGTCTTCTCAAAATTTCCTCCAAAGCAAGAGCTTCAATCAACAAGAAAATTCTCCCCCAAGGAAGCATTCCAAAAAGTTCAACAACCCAAAACAAAGAAAAGAGTTCTAATTTTATAGAAGAGGGAAGAGAAGAGGATGAGGTGGATGTATGTAGGATGCCACATTACACATCCTCAACTCCAAAACTAAATTCAAATTCATTCTCCAATGCAAAATAAAGAGGTCGACGAATAATATGACAATAAAATTGCACACTCCAAAAAGTCCATACCCCAAAGGAATGAATTTAATAAAATGTAAGAAGAGTGCAATTAAAACTTGCAACTTGACATATAAAAATTCATTAGATTGGTCTAAAATCAAGCCTCCAACCATAGTTATGTTTGGTAAATAAATTTAAGAGGTACGGGACAAGTTTTAATTGTCCTAAAAGCCTCCAAAATCAGCCTCCTAGGAAAAATTTGAATTTCCAAGGAGGTAGAGTGTTTCATACTCCAAAATCTGACTTACACATACTTACACATCAGTTACCACATTTAAATGCAAGAGCCAACAACTTCTATAATTACTTTCTTATATCACAAATTTGATTTATTTATTTATAACAATATGATTACTCACATTAATTCTCCACAATTAAAAGAATAATGAAAGGGGCAAATGCATCACAAAATAAACATATGCAAACAATAATAAAAAGGAACCACATTAATAAAATACACAAAGCCCCTTGGTCACATTCAAAGGTAATCCCCCCATGGGAATCCCTAACAAAAAACAACAACACAGACACAAAACATTTTTCCATGGTGACCTTGTTGAATTCATCTAGAATTATAATGTGCTTGGTCTCTAATCCCCCGATGTTTGTTATGATATTTTAACCTATAAGACATGAATACCTCCTTTGTCCTCATGGCCATATCATAACATCCAACATGATATAAATATAATCAAAAAATCATCTATACATATGAATCACAACAACATCAACCCAATCAACAATATCACTTAAAATTTATATCATCATCGTATAATGTCCATTTTCTAGGTCTACTCACAATATCAAAAAATCACGTGTCTGAACAACATTCAGAATATATCCATGTCAAACATTATATCATCATCCACATATGAAGTGTATCTAATAATCATCATGCATCATAACTAAATCAAGATAAAAAATAATCCATGGTCCAACATCTAACATCATACTAAATCGAAACCAGTATCAAGATCAGTATCAAAAGATGTCAAAGGGAAGTGGGCACTACATATTCTTAAAAGTCAAGTCCTTTATAAAAGTCACTTATCTAAGGTAGTAAAGGTCAAACTTTAATCCTAAAATTGTAACACCCTTTAGTGGCTCAATTCACAAATTACACATACATTTAATTTTAAAACATATTCCCACAAAATATCCTTACCTAACAATTATAGGATTGATTCCCTACCTTTTGATTGATTCCTTTAGGGCCCTTAGTTTTGTTGGTGTGTGTGACATACCTAGTCATCATCCACATCACATGGTGAGTCATCTCGCCTTGCGAGAGTCATAGGTCTTAGGGAGTCAAATGACAAGTGTCAGATTTTGTCATAGAATCTATCATTTTCATTTATGTCAATGCGTCATAGGAGTTACATTCCTTATTTAGAATTGTAACTCCTCCTTTAGTGGCATGATATGCATCAGTCACGTCATATGCGTCAGTGGCGTCATAGGAGTTACTTTCATTGTTTAGGCATGGGGGTTATATGACACCCCTATTTGTACTTCCTTTTTCGATCTATGAGTATGAGCAGACCGATTTTCTTATTTACATTTTCTATCCATTGTTCGAATATTTATATTTATTATTGTGTTGGAGCTATGACATTACTATTGAAGAGCTACTTTGTTGTGTTGCATTGTTTCGATATCGGTTCTCGCATATCCCTCTTTCATGGTATTAGAGCGCAAGGTTTCGGTAAAATGTGCACTCTTGGTTTATTAGTTTCTTATTAATTTTGGATTCTACTCATTTCCTCGTGTAATTTTTTTTTTCGATTATTACTTTGGAATCGTATTCCTCACCTCGTGTTGAGGTTTCACTAGTTGCAAGTTTGAGGTGTTGTTCGTGGTTTGTTTTTGGGTGTTTGTGGGTTTTTCTAGCTTGCTAACTTGTGCGTTCTCGGCTCATGAATTCCATTCACCTGTGCATTGGAGCTCTTGCTACCTTGGTTCTCAAAGGCTTGTTGGCATTTACCTTGACTCTGTCATGATCAAGTTGGTGTCATCATATTCACCTCGTGCTCTATGCTCACGTTGGTTTGTTTCTCGTGGCTCGGTTATAACCTCGAATCATGTCCTGTGTGTCCACCTGCATCTGCACTAGTACCACTGAGTTTTTTTGGCCCTTCAATTCATTTTTTGTTATGACTCTGGCACTTAGACTGGTTATTTTGACCTTTCCTGTAGAGGTTGTTTCCCACAACCGTTACATATTCTGCCATCCCATAGAGTATTTGCATGCCCCTGGTTCCTCTCTACTCGATAGTTTCATCTCATTGCACTCACCTCATGGCCATTTTTTCCACCTCGAATCCTATCACAAAAATCCTAGAATCCACCATTTGGCTTAGCCTTTTGGTTTGGTGCTCAACTCTGCATGGTTTCTATCATTTCTCCCTCTAGCTGCACATTATGAGCTTCCCCGACTCTCCTAGCTTGTCGTTCCCATGGTGGACATGTTAAAACAATATAATTTTCTATATTTTTTTACGTAGTTGGAGGGGGCACGGTTGGAGCTCCGTTATTTTTCAAAGCATAAAATTTATGTACGAGAAAAATCATTAAAAAAAATATTTGCTACAAAAATCTAAAACAAAGTCTAGCACAAACTAGATGCTCCTAGCTATCATTCTACTAAAAGGTTGTCAAAACTACTAAATGGTGCTAAAAAAAAGTGGGGGGCACAAAAGTCACTATGTTATGTTGTTTTACAAAAATCGGAGCACTTGTTGGTATTTTAGTTAATTGACCCACTTAAACTTATCCATTTTCAATAAAATTTAGTAGCTTAGAAACTAGACTCAAAATGCTACGATTCATGTTTGCACAACATCTTCCAATTTTGAGTGTAATTATTTCAAATAACACATACAAGTTAATTTTTTTTATTTTTCAAAAAAAATCGTCCACTTAAGACCCTGTTTTTGCCCCCCATCTTGGTGCACTTACCCCCATCGCCAAACTATTTTATTATTATCCTAAAAAAATATTATTATATTGTTTCTATGATTGAATTCTAAAAGCAAGAAAGGCTTTAATATATTGATATGGAAGTTATATTTGAATCCCTGATAAGTAGCGGGAATGTAGCTAGATGTTATCTAAAAGAAAGATTCCTATGCCAATGTAGAATGTAACGCTAAAATTTTTCTCGCACAAACCCAAGATAAAAACCCAATAATTAGTTAGGAAAAATGATGGAATAATTTTTTATTTTTTATTTTTTTAAGGGGTTACCACAAGGTATTCACCAACAAGATTTAATTATTTCATGATTAATAAATTCCTCTTAATTGTAAGATTGTCATGAATAAATTGAAAAGTAATTATTATAGATTCATTCAATGTTTCGGTTTTAAATCCCCTTCTAGGATTATCATTATCTCACCTTATTTAAAGTGTCATTTATTTACTTAATATCCTAAGGTCAATGTATCAACTTATTTAACCGTATAATTAAGTGCAAATGATTTTAATCATTAATATAATAGTATCTAGTTTTCCATATATAAAATTATATTGATTAATTCTTAAAGTCAATTCCTTTATAAAAGTCACTTATCTAAGGCAGTAAAGGTCACACTTTAATTCTTACATTCTCACACCCTTTAGCGGCCCAATTCACAAATTACACATACATTTAATTTAAAAACATATTCCCACAAAATATCCTCACCTAACAATTGTAGGATTGATTCCTTACCCTTAGAATGATTCCTTTAGGGCCCTTAAATCTTAGGTATTCGTTATAACCCTAATCATCCTTATGAGGTATTCTTATTCTATATTTTACCCTATTTTCTCATTTTCATTTTGCAGGTTCAGGAGCAAGACAAAGATGGAGACATTGAAGGCCATGGAAGGTTGCCCAAGTTCATGGATGGATATACACATTTTTAGTTGGTTATTTTCATTTGCAACCCTTTCCAAGGGTTTTCTAATGTTATTATTTGTTATTTGTATAAAAAAAATTGAATTTACCCTATTCAAGTAAGGGCATTTTTGCCCCATTTACATTTCTGATTTTACATGGTGATATATATATATATATATATATATATATATATATATATATATATATACAGGTGGTTTGAGTGTATATATATGTATATATATATGTGTATATACACACACACACACATACATATATGTATATATATTTATAATAGACATTTTAAACAACTGGAATGGTTCTTTGGAGTCACCCTAGTTATGGCCTGATTTTTGGGATATATATATAGTTTACTGTGCATATCTTTTATTGTTGTGGGTTTGAATTTATACTGGCCACTTTGAATATGAAATAGGGATTATAACTAATGGGGAGGGATGGTGCCGACGCCACCCCCACCCCATATATAAATATATGGGTTAGGGGTGGGGTTGGTGCCCTCCCCTCCAACCATTTTAATATTTATTATAACAACTACACAACCACACATACATAAATGTTGTTTATATATAACAAATTATTATAACAAGCCATACGAATTGTATAAAATTTTCAATATGCAACACACACAGACACACACACACACACACACACACACATTAAGATTAATATTAATATTATATAATGGAATAAATTTTTACTTAATATCTATAAATGCATAATTATAACATGTTTAATATATATAAATTTATAAAATAAATTTAGATAGTAAAATACAGTTATAATTTTATATTTGGTTTAAACTTATCTTAAGTGATCAAATTGATATTTCTCTCATAGTGATACGTGATGTTGGTACCCAAATTTGTTCTCCTTTTTGGTCTGAGCAGCATCAAAGATATGGCATGAAGCTTGAAGACAGATAGATCATGATGTATGTCGTTTTGTAGATGGGGATGTGATCTAATTGGATCTCACATTTGTGGAGAGATGGATAGCACTCAAATACTACTTGAGCTTGTCCTAAATGTCTTAGGTTGTTCCTTTCAACCAAGGTAAGAGGACCTATTTTGTAACCCTCAAATGGTGAAGGAGATGAAGATATCCCTCAATTTGTGCAAATAGTATGAAGGGGCCTTGGTAAAATATGATCAACACTCCAAATCTGACTTTCACAAGTTGTCACTTCCAGATTGTGGAGATAATTTCAATGGAAGGCAAGAGTTACTGAAGACATTTTGAAATCTTGATTTGTTCTACATACTTTAGCAAATGGATTTTGATCTTTTGTGGGTATACAGGTCAAAACAGGGGTAAAACAGGGTGGGATAAGTTATTTAGAATGATTTTTGGTGGGATATTGACAAGACAAACTTGAATACGCCATATCTTTGACAACCTCAACAACATTTGAGAAACAGATAAAATGCTTCAAAATAGTCAAGACGTTCTTTCAACCAGAAGAGATACACAAATGGAAGCCCACGTTTGCACTCTTCACACAATCTTTGAGACCTCAACACAAAACCTTGTGTTAAAGGACTTAATTAAACATCAAAATCTCTGATCAAATCACGACTAAGGTACCCCCAAAGGCTTATAAGCAATCTCTGTCAACAAATGAAGGTGAAGTGATTTTAAACTACTTATTTTATCAATGCCAGATGAAATCTCTTCTAACAAATGAAATTGCAAATGCCACTAAACTATTAATAAGGATGAGATCTGTGTGATTCCTAAAGATTTCATTGCAAGATTGCAATAAGAACAAGGAAAATTGTTTGCAGACATTTAAACATGATAACAAACATCATATTGCCCAAAATAACATAGATTAATTCAAAATCTTGTTAGATTCATCAGCAGGGGAGAGTTTCAGGAAAAATCTCAGAGCTGTGTGATGTCTATACACTTGTAACCAACTCAACATGAATGAAGATCTAACACAGAAGACATTAACCATTTTTTTGGAGGGTTTCTTAGAAGATGTGCTTCTCTCAAAATTTTCTCATGATTTTCAATTTCCCGACCTTTTGCATGTCTAAAAACATGCATTATATAACATTTTTTTACATCCAAGCCTTCTTTCCCAAGAAAAGAATATGCCAAGCATCAAGTTTGTTACAAAATTCCGTCATGTTTCACAGAGAGGGACGTTTAACATATTTGCAACAAAAGTTGCCATGTGTTTCAAAAAAAGGTGAATCATTGAACTTTTTTACATCATAGTTTCAATTCGGAGCACATTTTTCCTCCTTTCATGCAGCATGCTCCTCTTTTATCATTTCACATTTACACTTTCCAAATTTTCCTCTGTAACTTTTGGATCAAGTATTTCATGTTTCTACTCGAGCCCGAACAAAATTTCATTTCAAAAGTACCTCATAACTGCAAATTGAATTTTCAAATTGATTCCTTGATCCTTGAAGGTAAAAACGACATGAATTCACCCAAAATTTGGTCAAAATTGATGCAAAAATCACATCTCCAAGCTTCCTTGAGCTCAAATTGTGGCTAAACTGAAAAATGCACAGTTACCGTCGATTTTATTTTCTCCCTTCAATCTAAGTCCTCCACATGTCACAATGTGATTAGAAATGATCTTGGGATCATTTTTTGACATTTCAACACTTATGGAAAAATGTAAAAATTTGACATTTTTCTCTGCCCCTCTGCCTTTGAGATTTGGCGCTAACACGTGGCACAATATGATTGGATCCAGGGTCTCGGCTCAATTTTACACATTTCCACCTTTTTTGGAAAAAAGAAAGTTTTTCACAATTATCCCCGCAGACCCACACCTCTGCTTCTATCCCTTTCTTTGACACATGTCTCCATCTGATTTGTTGCTGAGTCATGCTTCAAATCACCAATTTAATGCATTTTGCCAAAAATGCAACATTTCCTTTTTTCCTTCGGCGGCCCGCTGACCCGTGCAAGCCTTTAATTTTCTTCTTTGTTGGGGTCGCACCTTCTTTTAAGACTTTAACCCTTTTTAGGGAAAAGGTTAAAAATCTCAAACTCTCTCGGACATCTACCTCTCTGCCTCACCTTTCAAAACAAAACACACTAAGGCATTAATTTACTCTAGCGGGCTTGCGGACTTGTTTTGTATTTTAGTACTTTTTACCAAAAAAGGAAAATTTTCTCCAAGTCCTCCACCAGCCTTCCATCCCACTTTTGATTAAAACATGACACGTGTCCACCTCTGATTCGCCGAGGGCCTGCGCTCCAATTTTTTAGCTTAACTCCTTTTCACCAAAAGAAATTTTTCCATCGTGCCTCCACAGCTCCACTGTTTTGACTTATTTAATTGCCAGATGTAACCCTTTGATTGGCTGAGAGCCTGCAGATTTGCAGGGTCAATTTAGACTTTTTTCCAAAAACATAAAAAATGCTAAGTTGCTCGGGTAGACCTGCCGAATCTTATCCAACCACAAATGGCCATGTATGAGAAGATGTTTGAGCTAAAATTTGACGGGCAAGGGATGCCCATATGACTGTCACAAAACACAGAAATTTCCAGCGACACCCATGAATGCTGAAGATGAAATTGATAGGCAAATGACGCCTATCTAACCGTCAAAACACAGAAAATGCATGGGATGCCCTAGAATTCAATTTTTTTGCTAAGGAAGACAAATTTCTCAAAATTGAACCAATTGAAACATGTTTTCAAAGCATCTTTTATCATGTAATTGGATTTTCAATGGCATACAAGTATAAAAGGAACAATTTCAAGCTCCAAAGGCCAGGAAAACATGAGAAAAATGGAAGAGGCGATGGAAAGGGAAAAAATAGGGTAAAACACAGGGAAAACTTAGAGATTCCTTCAAAATGGTGTAAAAATGGAGAAAAAACGAACAACTCAAAGCATTCAAACGTAGATAAAAGTTGTTTTTTCACCAAATGCGAAGGATTGGGTGAATCCAGAGCCTTTTTCCCTTAGAAACAAGGCAAAAATGCACTTCCCCTTAGAAAATTAGGGAAAGGTAATGAGTTTGCAAATAGTCCAATGCACAAGAATTGAGCTACAACTTCACATCATCGATATCATGAGGAAAAATGTTTCAGAGGACAAAGAGCAAAAGGGGAAACATGACAAAATGGCAGAGGATCAAAATGGGCACCAACACGTAATACAAGAAGTTATTAACTTTTTCCCATTCATCTATGAGTAAAACTAAGAACTAATAGATTTCCTTATTCAAGACAATATAATTAATGAGGATGATATTTTTCATTATTTTAAAACTCAAAGTATCTACTTTCTTTTCATATAACATAGTATGAGATTGAATATAATTTCAACCTTTCGATATGCTTACTTTTACAATAAATAAGAACATATTTCCTTTATTTCACAATAACACAAATGACATCCATTACACAAAAGCAAGTATACTTCCATATAAGAACACTAATCTTTTGAAATGAAAACATATTAAACTTTTAAGTCAAATATTTAAGTGTCAACATAAGCGTTTCACATTCCAAATAAGGATAGTCTTCATTAATAATTCCAATACACTTTTGATGTAAATTTACAAGTCTGAAGGAAATTTAATATCAATTCAATTGAAACTTCACATGCCTCTTTTCCAACATGAAAATTATTAAATAACCAATATAATTTAATTTTACAAAATACATTTCCAAGAAGTTTAAGCTTTAAAATACAAGTTACAAAATCCCTCCACATAAGTGGAGACAACATGGAAAATATTTTACAAAAGTAGGATTCCTTCTTGTATTCTTCAAAATGAAACAATGTTAAAAACTTCACTTGAGCTCCACCATTTTCTTCCTCATCAAGGCACAAAAAAATATATTTGAGAGTAGGCAATGCTCTCCATCGAACCCCAATGAGGAGAATAAGTTATTCTCCTCATTGGCCCCCGAGCCCCAACCATGGTAGAATAAACAATGTTTATAACCAATGGAAACGTACACATTTACATCTACATTACAACACACATGCCAACATTTCAAACAATACCAAAATACAATAACATAACATGCACATATTTCAACACATAGGCTTATAGTTCAAGCCAAAGGGAGAATAAAACAATTGGAGCCATCTCCTTTTAACTCCCAAATGAGATAGGAGTTCTACCCAACATGCCTCCAAATACACAACAACTTCTCAACACATCTCTTTTCCCTCCCAATGTAAATACACAAAGTATAGAATTGTTTCCCTTTTCTCTCCAAAAAGGTGGAAGTCCCTCTCACACTCCCTCCACTAAGAAACACCATTTTTCCTTTTCCCTCCACTAAACAACACAATTTCATTTTCCCTCCTAAAATGGTCCAATTTTCTATCTCCTATAGCTTTTCTCAAGGCCAAAATCTATGCAACCATACACAAATCACAACCATATAACCATTTTATTTGGACACATACATAAACGATTAAATTAAAAACATAGGCAAAGGCCTTACCTTGCCATCACAAGCTTCCACAATCTTCAACAAACTATTTCTTCTTCCAAAACCAAGAAAGTCTTCCTAAAGCAATCTCCAACAATCTCCAAGTATAAATCCAGTCAAATTCCCTAAAGAATAAGTATGCAAATCCAAATGAGTAACCTCCAACATATCCAACAAACATAAATAAATAGAATAAAGAGAGGAGGAAGGTGATGTGGCTCCATGTAGATTGTCAGATCACTTCTCCTGAACTCCACATCCCCCAAGTGAAACATCAAACCCAAGGTGAGTAATCAGGTAGTTGAGGATATGACAAGCCTCTTACACACACTAATCCATACTCCATACCTCAAAAGGAAACCAATAAAATTCATGTAAGAAAAGTGCAATAAAATCCACCTTTTACCATCTAAATCACATAATGTGGCCTAATTTTAACCCTTAACCCCATAGGTATGGTTGTTAGATGAATTTAAGAGGTGTGGGACAAGCTTAACTTGTCCCACAAGACTCCAAAATTGGCTTGAAAGTCAAATTTCGAGTTTGGGGAGATGGGTTGAGTACACACCAAGTAAATTGATTATAATCCAACTTCAAATCATAAGATCAAAAGGACTATCTACCCAAATAAATGCCCCATTATGGTCACATCTAAAATAAACTTTATTAACATACTTAATTACTAATAAGGGTTAATTTAATCAATAATACAAAAGTGAAATACAATGCAATAATAAAATACATACACACAAATTAATCAAATTAAATGACAAAGGAACACACATATCCCATGGTCATAATTTGAGGTTATTACCCCCCATGGGAACCTCCTAACATCCTAACCAAAAACAAAAATAACATAACAAAAACTTTCCATGGTGACCAATGTTGCAACCATAAGATATTCTACTATGGTTAGTCTCCTACCCCCCTTTGTTTGTTGTGATATAATCACCTGCAAAATAAAATAATACCTCCTTCGGCCTCATGGCTACATTGAATATATCAATCGTAAAGTACATGTACATCCATCAATAAAACCATCATGCATGAAATTATCATCAAAGTTATGCAACGCTTTCATTTTTCACAATTTCATAAACATTTATATTTCTACCATTACATCGATATCATTAAGATCACAAAGTTAGTTCGAACACTGAAACATGGTCAATACGACAATAATTTATACTGCCTTTATATATATAAGATAACAACACAACATCAACATCAATACAAAATGCCTATCATGCCTCTATGAATCCATAAAACCATAATATAGACCAAAACATCTCAATAACAAGAATATCTCTACCAACTACATCATCCTAATCCAAAATAACACAATAAGGTCCATGTCAATATTCCATGATAAATAAAAAATAAGTGTATAATAAGTGTCGAAGAGGAGTGGGCACTACACATAATGTAAATCTTTAACATTCTTACATAGCGTATTAAATTTTGCAAGGTAGCTAATATGGGAAATTATAACATGGAAATGACATAAATTTCATACCCTTACTATTTTTTATATACCTATTAGACTTGTGGGATCCTTTACTTCTAATTTGGATATCTTGGAAAGATGTTAAGTTTGAACTTTTATGGAAACAATAGATAGACAAACAGACAGACAGATAAATAGACAGACATATAGATAGATAGATAAATAGATAGGATTCCATTACTTGAATTAATTTAGATGAAATATTTATATGTACGTAGGATGGGGATTCATATTGTTGTTGATTTTATTGACAAATGATATGGATTGTGTATTTTCTAGGCTAAGCTCAAGATCACATATGGCCTCACATATAACAAATTATAATCCATTATAAAATTCAGATGGTATTTTTTAAAGATGCCTGACACAAAATAGAATTAAATATATTTCAATGTTATAAAGATTGGAATTGGAATGTGACCACCCTCTTTGTTGTCACAATTACAAAATGGGTTATTATAGGCTCTTTCCCAAGGGGTTACAATGTAATTATTTGAACAGGTGTTGGAGTGTCTAAAACTCCAACCTGATATGGAGTATAATAATTTTCAAATTCTATACTACCATTGTTAAGTCTAAATATCTCAATTTGTTTGTGGCATCCTTTCTAAAGTGATTCTTCTTCCTAACATAATAACTCATATGGGTATCCCCGTGACAGGATTCAAAAAATGTGGTCTATTTGAGTGACTCTATCATTATTTTTTTGGGTAATGCGAGTGATCTAAGAAGGATTATACATGTTCCATTCCTTTTTTAAAATGTTTAGCTATGGGCAATTCTATAGGAACATCACTTTACAATGGAGATTTTCCTTCCTTCATGCAAAATTAAAGAAAATTTTATTAATATTTTGCATTATAATTATATTTTTGTTTTCCAAAGAGATTAAATTTGTAGTATTTAGTATGATAATTTAGGAAATTATTTTTCTACTCCAAATACAATGACAATTATATCAAATATAACATTGTAGATCAAACTTCAACTTTTCAAGAATGACATTCCCAGTGAAGAACTACTACACCTTAATTAAAAATTTAAGAATTGTGATTATGTTGTTACCATAGATCCTCCATATTCACATAGGCATGTTTCACCTTGTCAAAGACAAGTAAGTAATGAATGTCGAAAAGGTTGTAAGAAGTATCAAAGATGTTATGTATGTTCTACTCCTCTTTGAGGTTAGATCTTTGTTTCCAATGGACATGGAGGGTGGTTATTGTGTTAGGATGGAGGCTGTGGGCCTAAATATTATGATCAACGAGTAAATTATCCCTCACTTGATTTTGGTTCACCACTCCATGACCTCGTCGTTAAGAAGGAGATGAAGATAAATCCCAACAAGAAGGATGGGAGACCATACTTAAATGTGTGTATTCTCTTTGTTGAGGTGGGAGAAGGGCCATGCACATGAGTCAAAAAAATGAATAAATGTGCGCTCAAGGGCGCCCTCCAATAGAAAATTCATGTTATTGCAGTAGTACTTTTTGTTGTGGAGGTTGCAAGAAAAGTCAAAGAGGGGCATCGATAGGTCTATCAGAATGTATAATATTTAATATTTGATAAAAAATATTCAACCTCATACAAAGATTAATATTTACTTTATTTTTCGTTTTTTCATTTTAATATTAAACAAAAATGGAGAGACTTAATACAACGAAATGCATTTGTTATGTGCACGAAACCATAATTTTAGCCCTCTCCCATTAACATTGGGCACCCTTCCACAGCTGTGCATTTTTCCTCATATACGGGGGCTAAGAGAAAAATTCAAAAGTTTTTTTCCTCCCACTTCCTTGATAGGAATGGTTACAAAAAAGGTTTAATTTTGATGGGACTTGTCTATTTTTATTATTTGCAATTAGCAATTTGTTACAGACATTTAATGCTTTGTAATTTGAATTAATCTAAATGACTCTTAATTTGATGTAATAGTTGATAAGGATACCATAGCTAAAGATCTTTGGGTATGCTAATCTCTTTATCTTATCATGAAACCCTAGTTCCCCTCTTTTAATCCAACTACAGAGACCTTCTCCTTCAAACCAGTTTGGATTCGATTATTACATTTAACACTACAATTATGGGATCAAGATTGTCTTGTCTCCATTGGTAATGCATTAGGAAATATTTTGTGCATAGACTCACAATCCATTGATTTTACTCATACGACCTATGCCCAAATTTTTTTCAAGCTTCATACCTCAAAAAATCTATCTCCTAGCATTGAACTAAAGATTCAAAATAGATACTGGACCCAAACTCTTGATTATGACATATTGCCTTTTAGATACAGAAGTTGATTTTCTTTGAGGCATATTGTTGCTGATTATGTGACGGCTAAGAGAAAGAATGATAGAAAAATAGATCTTCTTGGTGGAAGAACTATGATCCTAGTCACTTGTAAGATCAGACGGATAGTGATTTAGAGGAAGATTTTTTGAATGAATTTATCCTTGGTCTGACAGTTGTGGAGAGCTTTCCTTCTCCTAATTCGACTGGGAAGGTGACGCCCTTTGCTGCAACTAAGAATACCAATTCCTTAGCGCTTGAGACTCATACACATGAGGTCAAGGATAATTTTGAAATCATCATTCCAGTTCACACTAAGGAAAATATAAATCCGTACAATGATGAATGTTGAACTATTGAGAGGAAGAAGAAGAATACGTTAAGTGCAAATAATCCCCTTAAAATGCATTTAAGATCCCATGGGAAGAAATGTTAGAGATGAGATTGATTTGTTGATGGTGTGTTTATGTTGTTGGTTGTTCGTCTTTACCACGGGTAGAGGCTGCCATTTTGTTCCTCATTGTTATATCTTTTCTCCATTTGTAACTAAGGAGTTCCCCCCTTCCCTCCCCTTCCCCCAAACCAATATATTTACCTAATAAATAAAAAAGACTTTATTTTAATTTCAAACTAGTAACCTAATTTAAATTTAAATTTAAATTGAATGTGTCCTTGAAATATACTTTTATACCACCCACCTTTCTAGATATGTTTTAATGTTTACAAATCTTTTGAAATATAGTTAACTACATTAATCCAAATAATAATAAAATAATAGTCATTTTGGTTGTGGAAGGACTCTCTCCTTATCTACTTTCTTCGTACGTGTTTGACAATAGGAAAAGAGTTATAAGAATGTAACGAATTCTCCAAAACGAACCTTCCTGTAGTGCTACCCTACCCTAAAGGCATTTAAACATTGCCATCCATGATCATACATTCCTCAACAAACCTTGTGACTTGGTGAAGGTTAGTAAAAAGGCATCTAACCACTACGAATCAAAGACCGTGGACTTATGCACAGTTTGATAATGACGTATTGGGAATATAACATGCTGGAAATTATATCGTGGGCCAACAACGTTTGAAAATTGCCCGCTTATGCTTTTTCGCAACATTAGTATTATAACGTAAAACATTAGACGACCAGGAATTTTGTGCCACAAAGACTAGTGGATTTTGCTTCTCAATGCTACTTTGAACCCTATAAATACGACACAATAGGCTACTCAACTCATCCAATCTTTTCTTCTAAGGCAATCTTTGTATAGGAGAGCTGCATAGAAATGGCTTCGTCCAATTTGTTAATAATCAGTCTGGCATTTTCTGCCATGATGTTTATGTCTTCCACCCCTGTGTATGCACAACTTAGTTCAAATTTTTATACGAAGTCGTGTCCTCAGGTATTGTCCACAGTGAAGGCAGCAGTGAAGCAAGCTGTAGCAAAAGAGAAACGAATGGGTGCATCGTTGCTTCGCCTTCACTTTCATGACTGTTTCGTTAATGTAAGAAGTTGTAATTTTGTTTTTTTTGTCTTTGTTAAATATTTTAGAAGAGTTTATTTATTACATATGTTTGCAAAGTTGAAACCAAATAATATACTGTTTACAATTTTTTTGAGATGTATTTAAGTTAATTCAGAGACCATTCAACAAGTACAAATATCTATGATCTTTAAGATGTTCAAAAGACTTCACGTATTAAATTAGTGGAATGAGAAATATATCTGGATAAAACTATCTCTGCATGCTAATTTAGATTAGAGAATGTTTCAGATTACAGACTGTGGCAATACCATCTCTTATAAATTAGTGTAATTGCATAATGAAGAATATATTTGTTACTGAGAATGCAGGGTTGCGATGGGTCTGTTCTGCTGGATGACTCCAACTCTCTAACTGGAGAAAAAACAGCAGTCCCAAATGCAAACTCGGCGAGAGGTTTTGACGTGATAGACAACATCAAGACCCAAGTGGAAAAAGTTTGCAGTGGAGTAGTTTCATGTGCTGACATTTTGACAATAGCAGCTCGTGATTCTGTTGTCGAAGTAAGCCATAGCTATATTCCTTCATTAAATCTCTCTTCTTCTACATACCTTAGAAGCGAAGTTAAACCAAAATTAATACCGGGCTCAATCTTGTTATGTGTAGTTGGGAGGTCCTTCTTGGACAGTTCCGCTGGGAAGAAGGGATTCCAGAACAGCGAGCAAAAGTGGTGCAAATAATAACATTCCACCGCCTACATCCAGTCTCAGCAACCTCATCTCCAAATTCCAGGCACAAGGTCTTTCTACAAAAGATATGGTTACGCTGGCAGGTAAAAACCCTTCCATCCATATTATATTGAGCCATATATTTTGTCAAGACATAATTATTTTGTTTCATTCTTCTATAGGCGCTCATACGATCGGTCAGGCAAGGTGCACCAATTTCAGAGCTCGCATCTACAACGAATCCAACATAGCCACGACATTAGCTACTTCTTTGAAAGGAAACTGTCCGAGAAATGGCGGCGACAACAACATCTCGCCCTTGGATCTTCAAACTCCCACTGGTTTTGATAATAATTATTACAAAAATCTCAAAAGTCAAAAAGGACTTCTCCACTCTGATCAGCAGCTGTTTAATGGAGGCTCTACGGATTCTCAGGTTAACAGCTACGTCAGCAATCAGAACAGTTTCTACAGTGATTTTGCAGCTGCCATGGTGAAGATGGGAAATATCAAGCCTCTGACTGGTAGAAGCGGAGAAATCCGGAAGAATTGCAGGAAGCCTAACTGATAGTTTGTCTAAGTTTTCTTGTTCATGAGATCTATATAACCATACCACGAGAATCCAGTGTTATGAATAATTTATATAAGATGTAAGGATATGTTTCTGTCGACCTGAAATAAAGGCCCGAAATTATATTTGTGTTTCGTAACATTTCTCAACAATAAATAAAATGGTATAATGTTTCGATAATGTTAAGAAATATTGATGGATAATGTTTCGATAATTATGGTATAATGTTATTGCGTAATATTGATGGGCCCGAACTTAAATCTAGAATAAAATTTGTTGCCTAATAGTGATGGAAATGATATTGATGTTATTAATTAATATTATTAGTTTATAGGTTGTATTGGTTGAAGACAATTTACCTCGTAAAAGAGTGTCATGTCTAAATTCTCACTCCAACAAATTATGGTTAATAATATATTTCTGGAATAAAATATCTACATTCGGACAAAACTATATTTGCATTTTTATTTTTTTATTGATGATTGTTGGAAAGCCTCTAGGACCATTACAAGAAAGATATAACAATAAAGCTCACAAGTTTCAAATAAACATTTTATTGATAATTGTTGGAAAGCCTCCAAGTACCATTACAAGAAAGACATAACAATAAAGCTCACAAGAGTCAAAGAAACAAGCAACAAAAAGTCAAAGAAACTTCACTCAAGCCACTAACACAAAGAAATAGAAATGACACCAAATCTTAGTCCAAAGAATGACATCTAAGATTCATGTGCATTGGTACTAAGTTCTGTTTTGAGGAGTTTCTTTTCTTATTTTGGACTACCATCCACTCGTCCTTGTTGTGATCATTGTCAAAATCCGGCCTACATGGAATAATAACATCAATGGAGGAAATAGGCCTAGAGGAATCTGAAATGGGAGCATTTTCCTTATCCAACGCAGGAGGGGTCATAGAGGATTGACTAGACAATTCAAGATGAGGATCCTAAAGTGGTTTCTTGTGTGGAACAAGAGTAGTTTCGACCCTTAAGGGACACTTTTAAGAAGAATCAATAGGAACTGATGGAGCTTCAACTGTGTAGTACAAAGGAAGAGAACCCTTCCACCAACCTGTCTTAGCCCCACTTCTAAGACTAGAGCACCCACAATCCTTGATCAAGTGACCAGTCTCATATCAACTATGACAGTGGAAAGCCAGTTTTTCATAATCCACTTGTCTTTGCATCCATACCCTTTTGCCAATATGCAAGTTAATCTTCTCTAAGAGATCAAGATATACATCCAAGTCCACCACAATCCAAGCATAAGAGGTATGCAGAACCTTTTCAGTAGAAGCATCAACTTAAAAAAATTCCCCCAATGTATTCCCAAGGGCTTCAAAGCACGAGTCATACCAAAATTGTAAAGGTAGACCTAGAATTTTGACCCAGATTAACATCAAATCAAAAGAATCAGTTGAAGGATCAAACAATGGATGCCATAATTTTGTCACGAGACCATGATCTCCCAAGAAACAAAAGTATTCATGAACAACATCTCAATCTTCACCAAATTTGAAAATAGCAATAAAAAAAGCTTTAGAGCAAGGATAAAGGTCAATCTTACCCTTGATAATGGGTCCCCATTGCTCTGTAATCCACTCGAAAAGATGATAAATCATCGGCCATAGATATTTGAAATGACATATGAGACCACGGTTGTGATAATCCTCTTCGTGACTCACCACTTGTTGGAGAAAGTCTTTATCCAACTTGAGGACGGGGATTTTAGGGGCAGGTTCCAAGGGCTTTCTCATCCTTTGTTCGCTTCTTCCTTTTAAAACTGTTGCAAAATAAACAAGGGTTGTCATAGGTCTCTGTGTTGTGGGACAGGGTCGTCCCTTGCCACATTGTTCAGAGTGCTTTCCCACACCTTCGGAGCATCCACAACAGTCCCCTATTCTGAGTCTTCCCTGGTCGTCCTTAAGAAACAAAGTAGTACGATCAGTGCGTCCGTCATTGCTAGCTCCATCGCCCTTCAACCTAGGGTTAGGGAACGACATCAAGAGCATCCTTATTATATTGTTTCCTTCACATTGGAGGTAAACATTTCTAAAAAATATGGGATTATTTGCAATTTCGTTTATTTGCGCCATCCTGCTTCCTATTTTTTGTTTGATCCTAACCTAGTTTAGGAGGATCCAGGGCCAAAATACTTCAAATCATTGTCCTCTCATTTAATGTTGGCTAGTCTGGAATTTTTCCATTGATTCTTGGATGTCATATGTCAAATAGTATGATATTGGAAAATCAGAGCTCTGGTAAATGATTCATGAACTCTGAGTAAATATAACGAATTCTACAAAAATCTACAAAATGTAGGCACTATAACTTTGCATATTGATATTGAGAATACATTACTAGAGGGACATCTTCTCATCACTTAGGAACTTACTCATTTATGGAAGTGGATAATATTGAAGTAAGAAGGTGAATGATTTTTTTTCAATTTTTAAAGGACATCGATTTGTTCTAAACATGTGATTTGGGGGGCTTCAATGTATTTTTGTGCTCCTTTATAATTAATTCATCTAATAACTTGTTAGTTGGATTCAGATTAAAAGTCAAAGTACGAAAAATAGTTGTTAATTAATGAAGGTTTTGTCTCCTTACCAAAATCATAAGAATCCATCGTGGTTTTTTTTGTCCCACATACGCATGGACGGGTCTTTACAAAATGTTAGAAAATGAGATGAATAGCGTATGAGAAGGTATATATTTTTTAATAGAACACGTCAATATCCATACTCAATAAGGTATCTTCAAATGCGTAAGTGGAATTCAAAATGGAATTCGAGTAATTTTGAATGTGTGAAACTCAATGTTTCTTTAAAAAATTATAAAATCTTAACTAAATCTATTATATTAAATGACGAAGATAGAATATGCCTTTATCAACAGTAAATATTGTGTACGGACCGTTTTTTCTCTATCAATTGGGAACCGCTAGCGTTTAAATGACACGTTTAACCAAAACGTTTTCTCCCTACTTTTTCTGTCGCCCGCCACCTATAATCTTCAACCCTAAATACTGTCTCCTATTACAACGACAATTAGCCGTCGGCCAAAACTAACTCTTAGCTACCAAAAAGAAAGAAGTCATCTACAAAATGAAAGAGAACTAGTGGTTACGGACGGATGGAAACAGTGGGGACTCGGGAGGTTGAGTGAAATTGAAAGCCACTTTTCTTTTGATTTGTTAGGTATAAACTATCTCACTAGTCGCCCCCACAACGAGAATATGGGTTCATCGACGAATGCAAAAAATAGATATTTGGTTAGATGGCTGATGGAAAAAGTGGGGAGGCTAATTATAATCCAAAGTTTGTTTTTAAAATTTATTAGGATTATTGAAATGTATGATGGAAATGTTGAAAGAGATTTATGGAAGATTTTAAATTGAAGGGAGAAAAACTAGCAATCGCATGTGAAATATGTGATAGAAACGCCGAATGGGATGTGCCATAGAAGTTAAAATGGAGGGAAGGAAACATCAGGAATGTAAGAGGGGTGATGAAGAAGGGGTTTGAGGGAGGTGAAGCCAAGGGGTGGGGAAAATGTTGAGGGGAAGTAATGTGAAACTTTGATTTCTTAAGACCATGCATATGTGAAACATGTGTGGTGTGTAGGTCGTCGAGGTAATGCATTTTGGTGATATCTCATAAAGTTGTGGTTGATGGATACATTCAGGGGAAACTTGCATATGTTTGAAACTCAAACTTTGCATATGTTCGCTATGAAAACTTTATGTTTAGGGTTGCTTATGTAACTGATTTCATCCACATTCAATTACTCATTACGAGCGAATGCTAGTTATAATGAATAAATAGACATACCTTTTTAAGCATTCAGGGCATTGGAGAGAAACATGTTCTCTTGGAATGAATCCCTTTGTGGAGTAAATTTAGGACATCAAAAATCATCATTTTCAACAAGATGAATGCCGATCATATAAAATCCACGTGGGTCACAAAAAATTTGCTAACCTTAAATATTATTAATAAAATGTATGTTAGGAAATTTTTTGCATAGGGGATAAAAACTCTTAATACACAACCAATCCAAAAAATTATTTGAATTATAATATTTACAGTATTGAATTTTCAACATTACTCAAAGATTGTGAAGGAAAAGTGTGTATACATATTCATTACCCCAATAGGTTACATTAATATTCTTGTAGACAAACATTGTAGAGATATGTATATTCTTCCCTAGTACAAACAAAAATGCAAAACAATACACCACAGAGTGGAACCCTTATGAGGGGAGAAATATAATGTTGATTGCCACCTCGGAAGAGAACTCTGCAGCCTCAAACAAATCATGTGAAAAGGGAAGGAAGTGTAAACAAGGGAAAATATAGTTTTCCATTACAAATCGATAAAGGATTATGGTCCCCGCTAATTCCAATGACGTAATAACATTGGGAGATTTGGAATCGATAAAAGATTGTGGTCCCCACTAATTCCAAGGATGTAACAACATTGTAATATTGATTTATAATACAAAAACTTGTAAATTAATATGCGAAACATTAAATTTGTTGGGAAACAGGGTTGCCTAGATCCCGACATTCCAAATTCTAGTAAAAAAAATACATATTTATTTATGAGTTGAAATAGAATAATACCACTTAATTTTCTTTTACCCAAAAAGGAAAATCCCTAAAAACCATACCTATACAACTAAACAATTGCAATTTTCAAGTTCAAACAATAGTGTCTGCCTCAATGAGATGGTTCCAAATAATCCAAGGGAAAACCTTAATTTCACCTATCTTAGGTCCCAACGATATGAATGCCATGTGTTTTCTACTCCACTGTGTAAAGTCTAAATGGTGGATCGCAAGGCAAGAATGATGCCTGGGTAGCTCCTCCTACCCAAGCCAAAGGGAAGGAACCCGAAGTTGATTTTTCCTCCCACAACGACATTCGTCTCCCTATCCTCTTCCATCAGGGGTTAAATTTGACGGCCGTTTAGACGTTTTTAGTGATTTTAGACATAAAATACTTGTAAATATATGATCTAACCGTCACACGCGACTTGTATATTTAAAACCTGGCCGTCAATTTTTATATAGATTTGCATATAAAATAAAAAATATATGTAAATATATATCAAAAAAGATTTAATAAATATAGAATAATTAGTAAAAAATAACATTGTTTTGTGTTTTTGAAGGGCAGTATTGAAAAATTACCGTCACTCGAAAATTGTTTGACAGGCAGAGGTGGCCGTCAAATTTAACGTCATTCTTCCATAATTATTTCCTCCCTAAATTCATTGGGATATTCCCACCACTAAGGAATGTTGGCCAGCCACCACACATTCACCACCACCTCTCTCTACCAGGGAATGGAGAACCCGCCAAGTGAGGCATCATCTAAGTTCATGTGTGGAACCAGCAACGGAATGGGCATGTGCTTCCGCAACGTCTCCTTCACCATCGCTTGCAGGTATGGAAGCTTATCGATGTCTGATATCTTCACCGCTTCCCCTCTCCACCTCGCTTCTAACCTTGCGCTGCACTTCTGGATGGTTAACTAGCTACGCTAGTGCCCACTCCATCAACCACAACGTCGTCTCTATCACCGCCTCGTTTATGTTCTTCACTATGTACACCAGATTTTGCTACTTGATTTCTCCCTTCTTGGCTACCTCCAATATGTGATCTATGGCACACTTTCTCATCATCTGCTCCCCTTTTTCTAATATTTTCCTACAATTATATGAGATTGTAATCATCTGATTTAATGACACTAAAGGTTAGAAATTTCATGGATGAAAATGTCATTGGAAAAGTTAAGTCGTCTGCTCTACAGATCCTTGCACTTGTTCAGATACCCTCTTAGGAAAGATCTCAAGATGAGAATGAAATCCCCATTATTGTACTCAAATCTCTGCGTCACTCGAATTCTCTCTGCATTGAAAGTAGTTACCTGGAAAAACAACAGATCCTCTTGAGACTCGATCCTTGAGAGCAAAAATCATCCAGTACATAACATTATAAAGCATGAGTTGAAGCCATTTTTTTTTTTTATCACGATCAGGTATGTTACGAAGTTTATCCACCCTTCCCAATAGTCCTGAAAAGAAAATTCTTTGATATTGATATTTCTTTAATAATTACAGTCCTCATGGTGCATATTTAGTTTATGGATCAAAATTTTTAAAAAATCAACCTCCATTATGTTTTATAGAGTGCAGGGCGTGCAGGGCATTCGAAGCTTGTAGGAGACACTGACATTAATAGATATGCAGGAGAAAATATATCTTGGATTGACCTCATATTTTCTACGAGAAGGGTCAATGGTGGAGGCGCTAATAGAAATGCACTATTGCAGTAGTAGTTACAGTAGATTTTACTTGCAAAGCTTTCGTTAAGGATTTCCTCCCATATAATCCCTTGGGATTTTCTTGGGAGAAGAATTCTTTCCATAGAGTGTTGCTAATTCTTCACATTTTATTTACCTATAGTTTCATATTTCTTCATTTATAAAGCTTTTGATTTACCGGGGAAGTTTCAGTGGAAGAGTTGTTTCTTAGAAGCTTTTAATTCTTCCCGTGATTCTGAGGTAAATCTAGAAGAAGCATTATCCACAACTACAGATTAGCAAAAACCTTATTTTTATTAGATTAGATTAAATCTTCTGCAATAGGGATATGGCCACATCTAGTTCTTTCATTGTTTAGTTCAATTTTTTTAGAAGTAGAAGAAATTTCGATTTTATTAGAAGAAATTAAATTGTCTGTGTAGATTGTGTTATTTATTTGAAGAAAACCAAAAAAGTATAAATTAGGTAGATGTTAGATTTTTTTTTTAAGATCTATTTAATTAATTTACTATCAAGCAAGCAGATTAAATCATGCATTTCGTTTTGGTAAATTAATGGGGAATAAATCTAGTTAGTTAACAGATTAATACATTTATCTTTTAACTAAGTTATATTTACTTTTCTTAATTGGTTAAAATGAGCATTTAAACATAGTTAAACTTTCAAGATAAACCATAAACTTAAACCATAGGGAAATTACACTACCCGTACATAGCCTCTAATTCGCTCTTGGTCATCTCAACTCACAAGAATTCAAACTACCCATTCTTATTACCTGATTTTCATACACCCCCCTTTAAGTTTTTCCCGGAATCTTGGACATTCCTGGCTATCATGAAATGACCTCAGATGCCGAGCACATCTAGGATCATGTGTTTATTCTTAGAAATACTAAATTTGTGAACCCGACATGAAGGACTAGTTCTATATTATTTTCTCATCTTCCATTTCTATTATCTTACCTTTCCATTTCTTCTCCTATTTGAGTGGGCATTTTATACCTCCTCAAATATGTCATCTAGAGAGATTTGTGGGCCAATTGACTTTGATAGATATTACACAAACACTCAACCACAATAATCCCCTTTTGTTTCAAGATGGGCTGATAAATATACAAACAACATGTAAGCCTATCCTAGTTACGTCTCAAACCCCGCTAGTTATGTGACGATAAAGGAGGTTGATCAAGATTTAAACATAAAATACATACAACCCAACTTGAACAACATGGTTTTTGTGAGTGGAACAAATCCTTATCCTAAAATCTTGTCAAGACCTCACATTTGTATGCAATTAATAGAAAATGACATTTTTGCATGGATTACTAATCCTCTTCACTAAATAAATGATTCCTGAGATAGGATGAAGAATCATGCTTCAGAACAGTTTAATAACAATGTATTGACAACCTATCTTGAGACTCCAAATTTTAAGGAAAACCAGAATGACAATGTTGAACAATTCATAAGAGGATATCATATGCCCTCTCAACCAAATCCTACACAGCAGGTACCCAAATAAGATACCCAATCCTCGCCTCATGATGTTATTTCCACCTTATTAGGGAGGATTTAAGAACTAAAGAGTGCCCAAAATTTACAAAAAACCTATGTTGTAGGACAGAACATGGGATATCCCATTGACAAGAAAGGGTACACCCATATCAACACGCAACCAATGAAACTTCCTATGAAAGAAGGTTATCCAATCTAATCAAATCCATGTGATCTTTTCACAAGAGCTTATACACTAGAAATGGGCCCTCACCCATCTCATGATTAATCTATGCATGGGATGGTTGGAAGTGTGTTGTCGAGTTCCACTCTATTAGGAAATGTGATGTTTCCTAGTATCACGCCTAGTAGCCCACTTTCTAGTGTTGTTCCACCTTACCTGCATATGTATGTAAAGTCCCCCCTAGATAGACACATACACTGTCCTTACTCCTTATACTTCGGATCAAGGAGCTCCATATGTTCAAGTCAATTCTCAAACTACAACCTATCCAAATCCTTCTCCTCCACCTCCTCATCAATTTGCTTCAATGGTGGATTCCTACGAAATGGGTACTTATGATAAGTATTTGAAGGAACCCCTTGACTTTACCATACGAGGTTTCATGCTTCCATCCCCATTACTTGAACTTCCTAAATTTAAGGGGGAGGGAGATCCGATTGCTCATATAAAGGCCTATGCTAACGCCATTAGGGATTTTCTTCCTTGGGATGATGTGGTAGCTAAAAAAGTTTTGAATAACTTTGAAGGAATTTCCATAGATTGGTACTATCCTATTCCTGAAACATCCATACATTACTTTAAACAACTTGTTTCGGAATTCATCAAAGAATTTGATATGAACAAGTTGCTTAAAATAAGGATAAGATATTTTTTGCATATTAGGTAGGAGAAAAATGAATTTGTCGCCCATTTCATTAAGAGATGTCGTGAAGTTCATTACTCCTCCACAAGTGCACCTAACATGGACCAAATTGAAATATGTGATCTTTTCCTTCACTCACTCAATCGAGATAACAAGGAGGTGGTCTAGAAGTTTCCTTTCTATAGCTATGAAGAAGTGTTAGAAGGTGCGCTTCGAATTGACCAAGCCGCTATCGATAGTGGGCATAAGACTTATGGTCTTAATAAGAAATTGGTGTCCCCTAATAAAATCATTGTAAACCATCCAAACAATGGAAACAATAACTAAGGGTACAAATTCTTGAATCATAATCATGGTGTTACTACGGAAGGTGTTAATGACCAAACAAAGAATGCTAGTTTCACTAACAATGGAAACACTAATAATAAAAACAATGCGGAAAATCAACATTGACACGATTGATTTAAACTGTCTCCATCCTCGAAAAGCTCAAACACAAGGCCCAAACCAATACCAGAAATCTTTCGAGGGGGAAAAAAATTATGGTTATAAGAAATAGTTTTAGAACTATAACCTGGGTTATAATCAATAAAAAAATCAAACCAAAGGCCATGAGACCATTATCCCAATATTTATTTTGGTTTTCATCCTGTTATTTTTCATGACACTAAAACTTGTAGGGATAGTAACAAATTCATACAAAGACTCCTCGAGAATCAAATGGAACTCTTTATGGACATGTTCTTATAAAATCCTGATGGATCCTCGTAACTTGGTCAAACATGACCTGTCACGCCTTAGAATGAAAACCTATGCATCTATCGGCACATGTTCCCTAAGATTTCTGAAGATGTTAAGGTGATTCCTCAAAACATAAACAAGGGTATTCTTGTATGAAATAACAACCATGAGAAATTAAATTCTAATAACTCTCAATTTTCTCCTAACCTTGGCTCAAACAATAATACAAATATTATAGGATTAGTTGAGCTAAATATTAAAATAGAAATTAATGCAAGAACTCAAAAAAGGTATTATGTTTCACAACCCCTCCCCATTCATTCTTTCTCACAATATTATGCTCCTATAATCTCAAAACTGGTGGGAGCCTATTATTTGATATCGGATTTGAACAAGACCTTCTCTCACATCGCGTTTCTAGATTTTTTGAAGAATTACCCTACAAATATATCCAAATTTATTGATGCATTGGGTCTTGGTCATTTAATCCATTTTACTCCTCCTCGTGGAAAGAAAATAAATCATATTGAATTTGACATACATCCTCTAGGAGAGAGTGATAGGGTTACTTAGTTTGTGTTTGATATAAACAAGATGCCTTCTGATGCTGAAATAGCCCGAAGAGGTGATCCTACCTTATATTTATAAGTCTAGGTTTATAATAATTACATCAAGAGATCTATAATCGATGATGGGTATGTTGTGAATGTGGTTCCTTTATCTTTCTTACAAAATTTGGGATATGGGGAGACTAATTGCTCCTCTATGAGAAACACGGTGCAAGGGTATGATAGTATTAAGGATACATGAATTGTAACTATATTTCTTCTTATCTCCCTTGGGCTGAAAATCATCTTGATGGAGTTTTACATCACTGACAAGGAGAATAATTATAATATCATCCTTTTTAGACCTTTGATTCATTAGATGAAGGCCATTCCTTCCACTTTTTTCCAAGAGGCTAGATTTCTCACTGTAGGAAAGGTCTTCATTTTCCAAATGGATCCTAACCCCTTCAACATACATTTGGAAAACCTCAACAAGAAACTAGGGGTCCATTCGGAATATGATCTCCCTATAAAAAGTTAAAAAAACTGCTTCCATCAAAGTAATTAGTCACAACCACCAGAACATTCCAAAAGTTGAAGTAGATGACCCAAAAAAATTTGAGGAACTGAAAACAGATAAAGGTAAGGTGATATTTGTGGAAACTGTCCATCAAAATCATAGCCAAGATTATGAAAATTTTAGATAATGATGAACCGATCCTTCTCCCCTTTGAACCACAAGGAATGGGTAACCTCTTTGCTATAGATTTTGTTCTTGTCAATGATCTTAGCCTAGGCATAAACATGATATAAATAATGAAGGAAGGAGAGGATTTTGAGAACAAAACAATGCCCATCAAAGCCATCCCTATGGCTTCTTACATTCCAAACCTTGGTCTAGACACAAAAATGTAAAAATCCAAGCTTATTGTGTCCATAGGACATAATCCAATAACACAAAAAACCTCAACTATAACCACTACTCCCTATGTAGAGAACAAAAAGCATTGTAGTCATTCTCAAACAAATACAATATGTCAAAAATGGGACAAATAGGTTCACAATGACCTATTTAAAATAGATATATTCACGCCAAGGATAGTTGATTAGATATATACAACTGTAGATAATGGTTGTAAGTATAAACCCAATTTAGTAGGCCCTTGTCAAGAGAATGGAAACTTTAAAGATCATGTGTATCATTTGTGTACTCTTGAAGGTGAGAAATTTAGTGAATCAAGTAATTCCATTCACCTTAAGCGTTTCTATACATAATTCATCTACATCTCAACTTGTACATTATTGCATTCATACTGCATCCATACTAGATTGCAATACTAAAATAGAACTTAATTTTTAGGAAAAATTTAAGAAAATATCAAAATTTGGAAAACAAATTCAATCATACCCCTTCATGTATCCATCATATCTTGAAAAAATTATTCTAATCTCTTCATGACTTCAACTATTAGATGGAATTTTGACATTGATCATACCAAGACTTACACACCTGATTCTCTTCATAGTTTCTTCTATCTTAGGTGTCTTTTCCCATAGTCTATATTTGAAGCTTATCAATGTCACGTCCTTCCCCTAAAAATGTCTCTTGCAATAGAAACAATCTAAACATTCCACCTAGATATCTTGTTCTCCTATCTTAACCCTTAGTGTTGATCCCTTGCATATTAATGGTTGTGTGGGGTTGAGGCTATGGGAAAGTGTTCCTTCCCAAAAACACGGGTCTAAAAGTCAAAACCAAAAAATATATATAAATCAACAAATAAATAAAAATGTTCTTTCTTTCATAAATAATACTAAATTTCCTTTTTCTACCAATCTTTGGTGATGATTCCATGCTTCCTTCTTGTGGGATAAGGTTGGGAAAGGAGGGAAGTTCCCTTACTCGCCTATGTCTTGTCCTTCGTGATGAATCCATGGTTCTTACTAGTAGCATGGGGAAAGATGTAGGGGGTCCCATCAAATAAGTCAATAATTTGTTCATAATTCAATGAATAAAAATTTATTTGAAATGTTAAACATCTAAAGAAAATGATTTAGATGTGTATGTTAAAAGAGATTCAAATCATTAAAACCAAATTTTGTCAATCAAAAGGCCATATATGGATCTAAGTCTAGTTAAACTTGAAAGAAAATGTGTTCTAGGATAGTTAGTTGACTTTTTCTTAGGGTTGGGTTGTAATTTTTATTTGGATCTTTATCAAAATATTGTCTTTATCTCTCCATTTTTACTCATCAAAATAATACAACTCACCTCCCTCTTGGCTCTCGGTGATGAGAACTCACATCTTATAGGTTTTGTGGGGTTAAAAGTCGAGTGAGTTCTGTAGGTATCCAAATTTGTTCTCCTTTTCAAGCTGAGCAACATCACAAATTTGACATGGAGCTTAAAGACAGATAGATCATAATGTATGTTGTTTTGTAGCCAGAGATGAGATCTAACCGGCCCTTTTTCACTCAGATTTTGGAGAGATGGATAACACCTTCAAGAGGATTTGACCTATCCTCACTTCTTTAGCCCGTGCCTTTCGACTAGGGTAGGAGGAACCGTTCTATAACTTGTCTTTCATGAAGGAGATGGAGATATCCTTCTTATGTACAAATTTTATGAAGAAAACCTTGGGAAAGTATGATCAATACTACATAATTTAACTCTCAAGAGTTGTCACTTCTAAAAGATGGAGATACTTTCAAAACAAGGCTAACGTTACTGAAGACATTATGAAATCTTGATTGTTCTACATATTTTAGTAAATAGATCTTGTTCCTTTGTGGATATATAGGGAAAAACAGAGGTAGTTCAAGATGAATTCATGGTTTTGGAATAATTTTGGTGGGAGATTAAGCATGATAAAATTGATTATACCAGATCTTTGAGATACTTCACAACAATTGGAAAGCTAAACGATAGAAAGCTTCATAATAGCTAAAATATTCCTTCAACTAGAAGGTGTGCATCAATGGAGGCCCAGTTTTACACGGTGTCACACAATCTCCAAGAATTTAACATGAAGGCTCAAGCTAAAGACTCAATAAAACATCAAAGACCTATGGTTTCTCATGCCTAAGACAATCTTTATCAACAAATGACAATTAAGTGATTTTAAATTGTTTATCTCATTGCAGGATGAAGGCTCTTCTTGAAATGAAATTTCCAATTCCACTAAACTATCACAGGGATGAGATTATATGTGATTCAGAGGGGCTTTAACAAAAGATTGCAACAGGAATAAGAAAATCTACTTGCAGAAATTCTAAAATAAAGAAGACACAAATTGCTCCAAGATTGACATAGATTAACTCAAACTTGGTTAGATTCATCAGGAAGGGAAAGTTTCTTTGAACTATCTCAAATCTTGTCAATGGCTGTACACTTGCAACCAACTTGACATGATTGAAATCTAAAACATGGGAAATTAACAAGTTTCTTAGATTGGTCTCTTAGGAAGACGGGCTCTCTCAAATTTTCTACTATGGATTCAACCCCAACCATTTGCAAGAGTATTCTCATTGCATTTATACATTTCACTCGCTCACTCATCTCAAATTTTCCCCCGAAGAAAGAATAATATTTGAGGGACCTTTTCTTGTTACCAATTTACCTCAAAAAGTGACGTTTATCAAATTCACATCCAAAAGCTTCCATGTGGATCAATTATGAACTGATCACGCTTCTCAGACCCTCGAAAAATGACTAGGATGCCATGCCACAACTTTTTTTCAGTCCTTTTATTCATTTTGATTCTATGATGTGATAAATCCCTGTTTTAATCATTCTCTGGAGGCTCTGTACAACTAGATCTAATAGGTAATCCTTTTTTCTCTCAAGGAAACACCTTTTTCATCTTTTGCACCTACCACCTCCATCATTTCATCCTTTTCCCTCTCTTTCCTCTGCAAATCTGCCACACATCCATGTTCTCTGGTAATTCACATTTTTACAAGTGCCTGAGCAATTCCAATTTCAAAATATCAACCTTAACAATCCTTGACTCACAAATTAAGTTCTAAATCCATTCAATGGCACTTTGAAAACAAAAATGACAAGGAATTTCATCAAAATGATGAAAAACAATACGTATTCGCATCTCTAGGAGTCTTGGAGCAAAAATGGTGGAAAAACAGGTGAAATGCATAGGAACCGTTGATTCTACCCCTTCTCAACTCTAGATTAGATCCGTCCACATGTTTTCTTGGCACAACTGCAAAGGTGAGGTACAGAGTCAAGTTTCCAAACAAGCGCGGGCCTTCCACGTGTCCTGGGCCTAAGAAAATCATCTTTTGGCCTTTGAAAAGTCTTAGTATAAAAAGGATCCAGCAGAAGCCTCCACATGTCTCAATGGCACACTTTGAGATGGTCCCCAAAAGCAGATACCCTAAACAAGCGCGGGATCACCACGTGTTTCAGTTCGACAAAGTTTGCTAAAAAAGTTAAAGGAATAGTGGAAGGTGCCATGTGTCTAGGGTCCAAGATAGTTTTCCTTGGCCGTTGAAAAGTCCAAGTAAGCGCAGAGTGAGCGGAAGCCTCCAAGTGTCCTCCTGGCACTTTTTTAAAATAAAATTTAGGAGCCAGTCCCCAAATAGGCACGGTCCCTCCACGTGTCCCAAGCCTTTAGAAAGTTACTTGAAAAGTTTAAGTATAGAGAGGAGCCAGCGGAATCCTCTAGATGTCTCCCTGGCACAACTCTAAGGTCAAACCAAAAGGTGAATTTTCAGATGAGCGCTGACCCTTCACATGGAGAAGTTTTGAGTTGAAGTGGGACTTAGAATTTCAAAGTTCCCCGCCAAGCCGCATCTAACCAGAAAGGGCCACGTTTCCACAGATGCTGAGATATAAATTTGACAGGGAAAACACAACTGTTAAACCGTAAAATGTAGGAAAATCACCATTTCCACCTGGAAATGAATCTTTCTTCAAGGACAGAGAATTTGGAAATGATATAAGGGCCAAATGTGATCTATCGAGCCATATCCAATCATGTTTCCACAGATACTGGGAAAAAATTTGATAGGGAAAACAAAACGTGACTATGGAAGAACGAAAGGAAGGGAAAAAGCCTGATTTTATGCCCAACTTACAAATTCTTTCACATGGACAGAGGAACGGAAAACAAATTCTGGATTTAAATTGATCCTCGAACAAAGGAAGGGACTGATCATGGAAACCAAATAGACGACACAACCCACAAATTGAAGAATTTCAAGGACAAAAGGGGTGAGATCAAATTGAGCACCAACATAGGCTCTGACTTGGGGACGGACACTCCCTGCGAGTGCCACAAGAACAAATAGTAGACCAAGTGCCAAAAGTAAACCATTGGGAAATATAGTCAAAGAACAAGCTTACAGAGCAGAACAATAATAACCAACTCCCCCAAAGATGAAATGAGAAACCAAAAAAATGACTACCAAGGACCAGGACAAAGAAAAAAAGAAAAACATCAAAGCAGAAAAAAACCAAAATACTATACACTGTACAATGGAGTATACCTTGATTCTAAGAAATCAATCAAGGAAATGTTTCAAATGTCTGCCATTAACAAGAAATTCAAGTAGTTCCCCTTCTAAGTCTTTTAGGAAGATGGTATTTTCACTAATTAAAATGTTAATTGAATAAGGGCCCATCCACAATCCATCAAACTTTCCATGTTTTCCCTTATCCTCTTGCCTGATGTCCCATAATAACACAAGATCTCCTACACTGAAAGCTCTTAGAGTCACTTTTTTATCAAATAACTTCTTCAACTTTTCTCTGAATTTCACATGCCACTGATGGGATGCCCTTCTTTCTTCATCTAACTCAATAATATTATTGATTCGAGCTTCATATGGACTAACTTCTTGATCTTCAATTTGTTGAAAAAACTTAAATGAAGACAATTGCAAACTAAGGGGCGGTAAAGCTTGAGTTCTATATACCAACTCAAATGGGCTTTTACTAGTAGATCTTTTGACATTGATTCTTTTAAAACAAACAACAAACTTCAGTTTCTCACCCAACTTCTTTTTTTTCAGCTCCAACTTTCTTCCAATGATCTTCAACAAGATTTTATTGTTGGACTCAGGTTGTCCATTTTCTTTAGGGTTGGGTTTGTAATTTTTATTTGGATCTTTATCAAAATATGTCTTTATCTCTCCATATTTTTACTCATTCAAAATAATACAAAATCACCTCCCTCTTGGCCTCTCGGGTTGATGAGAACTCACATCTTATAGGTTTTGTGGGGTTTTTTAAAAGTCGACGAGGTGAGTTAGTAGGTTATCCAAATTGTTCTCCTGTCAAGCTGAGCAAATCACAAAGTTGAAAGGAGCTTTAAAGACAGATAGATCATAATGTATGTTGGTTTGTAGCAGAGATGAGATCTAACCGCCTTTTTCACTCAGTTTTGGCGAGATGGAGAACACCTTCAAGAGGATTGAACTATCCTCACTTCTTTAGCCCAGTGCCTTTCGACATAGGGTAGGAGGAACGTTTCTATAACTTGTCTTAATGAAGGAGATGAGAATCCTGCTCTATGTACAAATTTTATTGAAGAAAAAACCTTGGGAAAGGTATGATCAATTACTCATAATTAACTCTCAAAGTTGTCACTTTCTAAAAGATGGAGATACTTTCAACAAAGGCTAACGTTACTGAAGACATATGAAATCTTGATTGTGCTACATATTTTAGAAATAGATTCTTGTTCCTTGGGATATATAGGGAAAACAGAGGGTAGTTCAAGATGAATTCCTGGTTTGGAATAATTGGTGGGGGGAGATTAGCATGATAAAATTGAAGATTACAGACAATCTTATCCAACAAATGGACAATTAAGGGATTTTAAATTGTTAATCATTGCAGGAGGATGAAGGCTCTTCTGAACATGAAAATTTCCAATTCCACTTAAACTACACAAGGGATGAGATTATATGTTGATTCAGGAGGGGCTTTAACAAAAGATTTTGCAACAGGAATAAGAAAATCTATTGCAGGGGAGAAAGAAATTCTAAAATAAAGAAAGACACAAATGCTCAAAGATTGAACTAGATTAACTCAAACTTGTGTTTAGATTCATCAGGAAGGGAAAGTTTCTTTGAACATATCGTCAAAGCTTGTTCAATGGATGGACAATTGAACCAACTTGACATGATTGAATCTAAAACATGGGAAAATTAACAAGTTGCTTAGATGGTCTCTTAGGAAGACGGGCTCCTCCTCTCACAATGATTTCTAACTATGGACTTAACCCCAAACCATTGCAAGAGTATTCTCATTGCATTTACATTTCAATCGGCTCACTTATCTCAAATTTTCCCCCCGAAGCCAAAGCCCCCCAATACAATACTTTGAGGGAACTTTTCGTGTTACCAATTACCTTCAACAAAGGACGTTTATCAAAAATTCACACCAAAGCCTCCATGTGGATCAATTAGGAACTGATCACGACTTCTCAGACCCTCGAAAAATCCCCAGAAGAGGATGCCAGCCCAACAGGTTTTTTCAGTCCTTTATTTCAGTTTTGAGGCTATGAGTGATATACACTCCACCGTTTTTGGTTTTAATCATCTTGAGGCTTCTGTACAACTAGAATCGAATAGGTAATCATCTCCTTTTTCATCTCAGGAGGAAACACTGACCTCTTTCCTCTTCCCCTCGGAACTACCACCTCCATCATGTATCCTGTTCCTATCTTTCGCTGCAAATCTGCACAACATCCAATGTTCTCTGGTTTTTTTTGTATATGGTAATTAACATTTTTACAAAGTGCCTGAGCAATCCAATTTCAAAATATCAACCTTAACAATCCGTGACTCACCAATAAGTTCTAAATCCCATTCAATGGAACTTTAAAAACAAAAATGACAAGGAATTTCATCAAACTGATTTGAAAAAAAATACGATATTAGCATCTCTAGGAGTCTTGGAGCAAACATGGAGGAATTAACAGGTGAAATGCTAGGAAACGTTGATTATACCCTTCTCAACTCTAGATTAGAATCCGTCCACAATGTTTTCTTGGCACCAACTGAAAAGGTGCAGGGTACCGAGTTCAAGTTTCCAAACAGCGCGGGGCTTCCAGGTCCGGGCCTAAGAAAATCATCTTTTGGCCTTTTGAAAAGTCTTAGTATAAAATAGGATCCGCAGAAGAAGCCCACATGTATCAATGGCACATTTGAGATGGTCCCCAAAAGCAGATTACCCTAAACAGCGCGGGATCACACGTGTTTCAGTTACGACAAAGTTGCTAAAAATAGGTTTAAAGGAATGTGGAAAGGTGCCATGTGTCTTAGGGTCCAAGATAGTTTTCCTTGGCAGTTGTGAAAAAGTCCAAGTAGCGCAGAGTGAGCGGAAGGAAAGCCTCAAAGGTCCTCCGGCCTTTGTAAAATAAATTAGGAGCCAGTCCCAATAGCACGGTCCCTCCAGTGTCCAAGCCTTTAGAAAAGTACTTGAAAAGTTTAAGTATTTAGAGAGGAGCCACGGAATCTCTCTAGATGTCTCCCTGTGGCACAACTCTAAGGTCAAACCAAAGGCGAATTTCAGATGAGCGATTGACCTTCACCATGGGAGAAGGTTTGAGTTGAAGTGCGGACTTATTGAATTTCAAAGTTCCCCGCCAGGCCGATCAGAACCAGAAAGGGCGTTTCCACAGATGAACTGAGATATAAATTGACAGGGAAAACACCAACATTTAAAACGTTTATTTTTATCTTAATTTAATTTTAAAATGTAGGAAAATCACCCATTTCCACCTGGAAAAATGAAATCTTTCTTCAAGGACAGCAGAATTTGGAAAATGATTTATTATTATAAGGGACAAAATCGTGTGATGATCGAGCATATCCAATCATGTCCAAGATACTGGGAAAAATTTGTAGGGAAAAACACAACGTGGTACTATGAAGAACGAAGGAAGGAAAAAAAAGGCTGATTTATGCCAAAACTTACAAACTTCTTTCACATGGACAGAGGAAACGGAAAACAAATGCTGGATTTAAAGTGATCCTCGAACAAAGGAGGGACTGATCATGAAACCAAATGACGACAACAACCACAAATTGAAGAATTTTGGTCAAGGACAACAAGGGGTGAGATCAAAGTGAGCAACCAACATAGGCTCTGACTTGGACTGGACACTCCCTGCGGTGCCACAAGAACAAATAGTAGACCAAGTGGCCAAAGTAAACATTGGGAAATATAGCAAAGAACAAGGATTACAGTAGCAGACAATAATATACAACTACCACAAAGATTACAAGGAGGAAACCCAAAAAAATGACTACCAGGACCAGGACAAAGAAAAAAAGAAAGAAAAAAAAGATAAACATCCAAAGCAGAAAAAAAACCAAAAATACTATGACAAGTACATGGAGGATACCGTGATTCTAAGAAATCAACAACGGAAATGTTGCAAATGTCTGCCAATTAACAAGAAATTCAAGTAGGTACCCTTCTTAAGTCTTTTAGGCTTCCGATGTATTTTCACTAATTAATGTTAATGAATAAGGGCCCATGATACAACGAATCCATCACACTTGTAGTCCGGTTTTCCCGATCCAGTTTTGCCCTATTTCTTTTCTGGTTTTTCCCATAATAACACAAGATCTCCATACACTTGAAGCTTTAGAGTCACTTTGTTATCAAATAACTTATTCAACTCCTCGTTCTCTGCATTTCACATGGCCGATGGCGACCCCCGGCCCTTCTTTCTTCATCAACTCCAATAATATTATGATACTACGAGCTTCACTTATGGAATAACCTCTTTGATCTTCCATGTGTTGCAAAACTTTAAATGAAGACCTCAAGCTGACACAATAAGGGGCGGTGGTGGTAAAGCTGAGTTCCCAGAGTTAGTCTATTACGTACCCCACCTAACTATGGGCTTGTACTAGAGATCTTTGAATTGATCTTTAATACAAACAACCAATTCAGTTCTATACCCCCAACTTTTTTTTCAGCTCCCAACTTTCTTCCAATGAATCTTACAGATTGGTATTGTTGCTGGACTAAGGTCTGTCATTTCCTTGGGGATTTGAGTTAGAAGTATATGTCAAATGTGTTAGCCTACGTCGGCAACTATTCTTAGGTGTCACTCCTATTCACTTTATCTCTTCTTCTGGCTATTCGTCTAGTTCCTCTCCTTCTGTTGTGGACACTCCCTCCCCCCAACTCCATTTGCACGCCGGACCGTCACAGTACAAACACTCTTTGCTTTATTAAATATGCTATACGCTGATTTGTGACCTCCCTACGAAATACCGCGACTAAACAACTCTCCTTCTATCTTCTCATTAATTCGTTTCGATCACAGTCTCAGTCCTTGCGTATAAGAGTGACTGAGGCCTCATGACTGTGTGCCGTTCTCGGATAGCGAGTGAATGTCTGATGGGTTAACGCGGGTGGCATCTTGGCCGGTTTCGAACCTGGGCTGCCCCTGTATGCTAGGAAAACCATACATACCCCTCGCCACCGACCTCCACACTGATGGGATCCCAGGACACAGAAGGTGAGTACCGCTGGAGTTTACTAGCATATCACTAGGGAGGAAATAAGCTTTTTTTGGTCCAGAAGGGATGCCAAGAGAATGCTCACCCCACCGTTGGTTTGCGCGCATACACGTGGCACCCGAGATCAGGAAAAGCAAATGGCAGAACACATGATACGCGAATTGTTACAGTTGTTTTGTAACAGTTGGCGTTTTGTCCAGACTGATTCTATACTGAAAGGGGAGTTGTAGGTAATTTAAAAAAAGAAAGAAGAAACTATTTACGGGGGGGGAATTTGGTCCCAGAGACGAACGTGGGGATGGAGGTTTTATGTGTATTCTGTAACCTTGAGCTGTCGAAGCAGAGAAAGAGCCAAAGGCACCTTCCACCACCAGAAGAGAGGCGTCAGATCCCATTTCCTCCGCCCGGACTCGCAATTGAAGGACAAGGAGGGACTATTTTCTTTTTCTATGCGTACCTGCGGTTGGACAGGCGAACAACGTGAAAGAGTTTTGGTCATTGGTCTTTATTGTTTGAATGGAGATTAGAGGAGTCCGCCTGCTGCTGCTATTGCGGGAGATCTTCTAACATTAAGTCTTTTATTTTTCTGCCTTTGTCTGGCGTGTTAATGACAGCGCTGCTGCGTGGAGAGGAAGGAAACAATCATAAGGATCCAACCACTTACTGTTGCATGGAAAGGAAATGTGGAGGTCTAGCCGGAGGAGAAACTTATTCTGTGGTGGAGAAATTCACCTGTGATAGCGCTTGTTGTTGATGGTAGTTATTGGTCTACAACAGTTCTTAACACTACGTCGAATGTCGAGTGTAGAATAGAAAAACTCGATGAGTAGCAATCAATAACACCGGTCGCCACAGCTGAAAAGCACAATATCAAAACTCACGCGCCAGGCGAACACCGTGGAGAAGCTCCTGAGAGCTCCTGGTTCTACGTTGCTTTGGGAACGAGCTCAAAATTGAAAAATCTTGCATTTCGACAAACTAGCTGCAGAAGGACTCTTGACTACTTTCTTTTCGCCGTCTCAGCTGCCAAAAAAGGGAGTACAAGAGAATTGAAGCCGGGATACGACGCCCGATGTGATGAGAAGAAAAGGGAAAAGAAAAAGGAATGCCTTTCTAAAAGCGTCGCCGTCTCAAGCACGTGAATTATCGCGAGCATGACAAGCAGTTTCTTCTTCTCGACAGTAGTCCAAATTGTAATAATTTTAAAATATAATAATTTTTTTTACTAAGGTCTGACTCCGAGTTACTTCTGCTGCCGATTCATTTGCTTCAAAGGGCCTAATTTGTGGCCTGGAAGCTCAAAAATGAACAATTTCCTTAGTTTGAAGGATTATGGGGGGGGATGTCACAGGAGTCGTGCCTGCTCCACAGCCCGATGAACTATAAAATAGGACCTATGGCTTAGGGCCATAAAGCCTGAGTTGATAATGCTCAGTTAAGTGATGATGTGCACCGAATGTTCAGAATATGCGGAGAAACCCAGGAGGCCTGGGACACGTGGAAACCATTTAGAAAGCCCAACAAATCAGACAAATAGTATTCATCTCGCGAAGCTGTGCAAATCCTCTCTAGGGGTATGACGAGAAAGTGGAGGGAGATTCTTTTTTTGTGCGCGTGGAGAGCGGACGATCAGAGTTATTGCCCCAGTGAAATGGTAGACGTTAAACATATCAGCCCAATACTGATGAGCACTCCCTTCTCAATTGCGAGTGTTTTTGACAACACTGAATGTGTCTAAAAAAACAAACAGTGACCTCGAAGAGCTTGTGATTACTTGCAGTCGGAAGCGGCTTCACTCATCGCATGGGGAGCCTCTCAGACAAAGCATTGTCTCAAAATTCCTAATTGTGCCAGAGCAAGACGAACGGACAGGTCTCCTTCCAGTCAGAGAACCAAATCGTGCAACCCCAAACAGAAAGATCAAAAGCAAAGGATGGTGTCTACATTTGAAGAAACAATACTCACAACATGCTGTCAATGCCGGGGCCCACAAAAAACCTGAAAAAAGGGCCTTCAAGCCAATAAAGCACATCCCGAGGCACGACGTTTTCAAATTCCCCCGACGGCCCCGCTGGAGTTGGAGAAAGAAAAAAAAAAAAAAAAGGTGTGGGGGACATCGTGAGTCCCAACAAGAAATGATGACTCCTGATGAGGAGAGACATCAGAAGGAGAAGCACCATTATAGTAAGAATCTTGTACTCGTCTCTCAAACTTCTCAACCCACCAGAAAGTCTGGTTTGATAGACGCTGGCTGCAAGAAAGGCACATAGTAGTCAGGCGGTGACAAAAGTTGTTTGATTCACACACGAAGAGCCAACGGAGATCGAGCTTAGATAGCGATGTACAAAGGAGTTACATTGCAGAGGAATAGGGAAGTGGACATTCCTCTGGGGCCATGAAATGTTACACTTACAAAGGTACTATATGTTCCTGGCTTGACTAGCAACCATTGTGTTAGTACTCAGCCTTGAACATCACCTTAAGGTTGAATTTCTTGTTCAAAATGGCATTAAATCATGCTTAATCTCCCGAAGGTAAGGGTTCTTGCTAACGCCTTTGTAAAAGATAAGTTGATTTGTCTTTAGATACTGTTTCATCCTTCTGCAGTAGCTTTATATGCTTCACAATAGATCAAATGCCTTATGGCATTTTAGATTATGGGGACACGTGTCGGGTCGGTTCATTACACCAGATGAGTTCTGTTCAAAAGCAATGGGTCCGTGGACTACCCAAATTGGTCTAGTTCCTTGCACTATGTTTGTCCTGGTTGTCTGCAGGGAGGAAAACAACACAGAGATCCGTTGCAGCGAGCACCTTCATTGCTCAAGTAATGTTGGAGGTTGTAGTTCAGTTACCTGACTGAATGCCCTTTCCTACTCAGTTCAATTTCAGGATGTACAAATTACTTCCAGATATTCGTGGATGATCACTCTCGCAAGATGTGCGGTATATTTCCTAAAGCTAGATAGAGAGTGAGAATCTCTTAACACTTTCAGAACTCATTCATCGTGTTGTCAAAGAGGTATGGAAAACCATTCCTATACTCCGCTCCAGATCGAGGGGGGAATTCACATCAAAGAAGTTCTTGGCCCATTCCTAACCATTCCCGGCAATTTATTAAGAAACCTCTGATGCTCCATGCACGCCCCAGAAAAATGGCCATTGTTGAGAGTCCATCGCCACCAAAAGGATGGAAATGGCTCGCTGCCATGACCTATCAACTGCCAAGCTAGCTGAGAGCAGCTATTGGGCTGAAATGAAGCAGTTAGTACACAAGTAGTAGTACAAAATGGTTGTATATGCTTCTCAACAGGGACTACCAACAAAGATTTCTACTGAACAAGACGCCAGACAGAGGTAGGGAGTGGTAAAAAAACATCAATTTCTCATTTGCGAGTATTTGGTTACACATCATTACATGCAGTCCCAACTTAGAAGAGAAAGAAGGTAGAGCCAAAACACTCCCATGTAATGTATTCTTCTTGCTCTATAGTTCGTATCCATCGAAGGTGTATCCTTATGGATCCTGAGAACAAAGAGAAAATAAGGAGAGTCGGTGATGTGGTTGTGACGATGTATCCCTTGACTAATAGTATCAAAGACAGAAGATCCACTGCCAAAACACAATCACCGAGTAGTCTCTGAAAATAAGTGATGAGATGGAGGAGACTACTCAAAGACAGAAAAGAAAAATGCTACTAGGAGAACTATTTGTTGGACATGGGAATGCAGGAATGTGAATCAACATAAATCCTCACAGGGGCAACGACAAAGTTCTTCTCACAAAAAGCAAGATAAGTCAAGCTTCTCAGTCCGTAAGTGGGTATAAATTGCTACCTATCACGGACTCAAATTTTCAACAACCCTTAGACACATCATCACGGATGTCAAAACACGGCGGGTTTCAAACATCGAGAATGATGATCCTTTGGGAGTAAAACTTCACTCATGAGGTTCATTGATGATAGCTCTGAGCCAGATAATGTCGTGAAGCATCAGTCATTAATGTCAACCGTCTTGTTCGGAATGGAAAGCTATTTATGGAAAAACAGAATATGAACTCACTCATGAAAATCAGACATGGGAACTTGTCGTCTGCCTACAGGAAAGAAAACCCATAGGCGGGTAAATGCGGTTTTCAAGACAAAATATAAGGCAGATGGATACATCGCCAAATTAAAGCTATGACTTGTAGCCAAAGGATATGATCAGAAAGAAAGAAGGCATCGATATGAAGAAACCTTTGCACCA